>SJYT01009473.1:167712-186673 GCA_006410635.1 Cephalophus harveyi
CGTATTGCTGAAGCCTGGCTTGGAGAATTTTGAGCATTACTTTACTAGCGTGAGATGAGTACAATTGTGCGGTAGTTTGAGCATTCTTTGGCATTGCCTTTCTTTGGGATTTGAATGAAAGCTGACCTTTTCCAGTCCTGTGGCCACTGCTGTGTTTTCCAAATTTGCTGGCATATTGAGTGCTGCACTTTCACAGCATCATCTTTCAGTATTTGAAAGAGCTCATCTGGAATTCCATCACCTCCACTAGCTTTGTTAATAGTGATGCTTTCTAAGGCACACTTGACTTCACATTCCAAGATGTCTGGTTCTAGATGAGTGATCACACCATCGTGATTATCTGGGTCGTGAAGATCCTTTTTGTACAGTTCTTCTGTGTCTCCCTGGATTATTTAGCTAACTTGTAAGTCTCAGGTTCCCAGATGTCAATTCTCATTTCTCTATTGCATGATTCCTGCTCAGCCATTTCAAATATCAGAGAGAAAAATAAAAAGTAAGCAATGTTTCCATTGCAGAAATTCACATAAAAGCTAATGATGTGAGGTTTCTACAAAGATTTTAGAATCTGTGTTCACTTTGGAGAAGTATCCAGAATGTAGAGTGGTGGGAGCTCCTCTCCCCTAATTGCCAATTCATGCACTACTGTCCTCCTGCCTCTGAGCCTTTCATTTCATAAATGCTTGTCATGTCCTACACGGCAAGGTACCGTGCTTTCAGAAGTTTAGCAGACTGATCCACCCTCTAGATAGAGGCTTTAGTGATGTGTGCATAATGAAAACAAAAGAATGGACAATATCTGAAAATAGACCTCTTCCTTAATTATTTCAGTTACTCATTGATTCCCAACACATGCCAGATACTTTAGGTATTATGGGGTTTCAGAAACAGCAGAAAGGCCCTCCAGGGAGGGGCATCAGGGAACTGTTTTCTGGAAGACATGGCACTTCAGGAAACTGGTTCCTGAAGGTTGTGTAGTATTTGAGGGGCATTCCACAAAGTGAGAATAGAGTACAAAGGATAAATCTAGTGGTATTCATGAGAAAGAACAGGCTGGATCACATGGGTCAGCTGTAAAGGCTGTAAAGGCTCATGGCCCTCTGTAAAGGCCTGGATAGCAAATATTTTGGCTTTGTGGGCCGTATGGTCTCCATGGCAGATACTTGTAGGCAATACCTTAATGAATGGATGTGGCCATAGTCCCAATAAAATTTTATTTACAAAAACAGGTGTAGGTTCAGTTTGGCCCACTGGTCATAGTTTGCTGACTCCTGGACTAGCAAGTAGTATGGATGAAAGGATGCAGTAAGGAAGTAGCTAAGGGTCTGATCTGGGTGGTACTTGCACACCAGGATAAAATGTTTTCCAAAGTGCAATGAGAAGACATGTCTTGGAGTAAAAATAATGTCTTGATTAGAACCAGCCATTAATTAATCTTTCTCAAAGGAGACTCCAAGTTCTGTCTCTTTCAGAAGCACTTCTGGGGACTTTACGGTTCTAGTAGTATTCATTCACTATTACACTCAAATTCTTAGAGCTTTAAAAGTAACTTAGTGGTGGATTCATGCTGATGTATGGAAAAACCAATACAATATTGTAAAGTAAAAAATAAATAATTAATTTTAAAAAAGTATCAAATGTTATAAATTGCTTGGAGTTATCCACTAAACAAGGAAAGAAGAGGTGGTTATAGCTTCTTCCAAATTTTCTGTCTTGGGAGCTGTAATAGATGAGAAAGGGTGTAAGAATTAGCCAAGATTCTTGCGTTGGTCTTTCCATGTATTCTACCACAGCTCCCTGGAGTGAGGCCTAGAATTTTGCAATAGCTTCACTGCCTTGCAGATTAGAACACTTGTCTTTCAACCTGAGTCCCCTGCTCTCAGGTCTCAAAGTCCTGAATTTCTAGTTTGACTTGTACTTTTTCGGGCTTCATCTTGCTTGACCTGTACAGTACCTAAAACTCCACACTCCTTCCTTCTGTTTACTTCCCTGCTTTGGATTTTGTGCTATCACTTTCTCTTGGCTTTTCTGATTTACTTATGACTGCTCTCTCTCAGCTTCTTGGCTTGGCTCATGGATCCCAATCCAGGTATAGAGCTGATATGCCCACCTATTTGAGCAATCCTGTTAGGAAGTCCATTTGGATAACCAACCTAAAGCCACAGTTCCCTTCTTGGCTTGTATAGTAGAAAAGGTGATATCTTAGTCTACTATCAGCATTGCTCCACTATTTTATTTCTTCACTTGCTCAGAGTAGAAAGGATGCTATTCTTTGGGCCTCTCAGATATTCCAACATTATCTAGCTTTGTATCCAAATACTTCATAGATACTTAGAACTCAGTACATTTGAAAAATATGTGTAAAGCTGAACACATCTGTTTTATTTTTTAAAAGAAGTTTTTCTGCCTGAATTTTCCACCTTCAAATGGTGTGATTTTGTATCCGTTAACCTAAACTAGAAACCTAGAGTCATCCCAAACTCTTCTTTTTCCCTAACAATATCCTGTGGCCCAGTCTCTGTCATAAATCCCTCTGACATCCTGCAGGTCGCCAGAATCTCTGCTAGGTTACTGAAACAGTTTCTTTTAATGAGTCTTGTTGTTTCCAGTCTTAAGACTTTCAGCTTAGTCTTCCATTCTGTAGCCAGGATAATCTTCATAAAGATACAAAGCCAACTGTGTCATTACTTGGTTAAAAAGACCATGCTATGTTTTTCCATTGCCTACAAGATAAAATCAAAACTCCTAGGATGGCAGTAGAGCCCTTTGTGATCTAGCTCCACCTGTACTTCCAACCTCATCTCCCAGCATTTCCTGACTTTGTATTGTTAGCTCTAACCATTTTCTAAAATTTTAAGTTCTCTTAATCTATCTTATAGATTCATGCCTCTATCACGATGCACACAAATATCATTTCTTGAAGATTAAATGAATATTTTATTTGTCTTTTAAAATTTGGCTTAAATTGTACCTCTACTTTGCCTTTCTTTTAGTCACTTTCCAATAAAATATCACTTCTTTCAACCCCTCATAAATGGCAGAAATATGAGGCTTAGATTGCATGCTCTGTGTTCAGTTGTGTCCTCCTCTTTGTGATCCTGTGAACTGTAGCCTGCCAGGCTCCTCGGTCCTTGGGATTTTCCAGGCAGGAAAACTGGAGTGGGTTGCCATTTTCTACTGCGATGGATCTTCCTGACACAGGGACTCGCATAAATCTTGATAGATATGTGAAATGGTGACTATAATATCAGTTGCTGATCATAGATCCCTCAATAGATCCCAGGAAAACCTATTGATTGAACAAAGCTAAGTTCATCAGGCCTATTGAAGTATGGGAGAGTAAATCAGTAAGGGCTGACTTTTAGGAGTGTCTCAAGATGGAGAATCCCAGGGACGAGGGAGCCTGGTGGGCTGCCATCTATGGGGTCGCACAGAGTTGGACACGACTGAAGCGACTTAGCAGCAGCAGAAGCAGCAGCAGCAAGATGGAGAAATGGGGGGAGGATATTCATGACATTTTAAGACCTAAGCAGTATGATTTTAAGGGCAGCCTTTCAAGGCAGGGATTTGGTTGGGATTGGGCCAGTGATGAAGATAAAACAGCTTTTGATAGTAGACATAGCTAGGCAAGAACTTAAAGCAAGCCGTGATGAACAGTTAAATCCTGATAAGGTATTTTAATTGGCTCATAGTCTTATCTTCTGGGAGCAAGTGTTTCATGGAATAAAAGAGTACTTCCTTTAGCTTGGCCCTAATATTTTTAGCACACAAGCAGGAAAATATTGTTCCAGGAAAGTATGTTGGTTTAACTTTTTACTGTCTCATAGGGATATTGTAAGGATTGACTGATTTTAATGTGTGTAAGATATTTATCATAGTACTTATATTGCAAGTTCTCAATAAAAAGAATTTATAATTGTTCCTCTGTATATTCTCTTTGTTAGAACACTCAATCCTTTATTTCAATGATTTGTTTTAATGTCTCTCTCTCCTACTATATCATTAGAGCTCAAGTACTAGCAGTATGTTTTATTCATTTTGTCTCTCCAACTCCTAGCACAGAGCTTTGCCACTTAATGGGTTCTCAATAAATGTTTGTAGAATAAATGAATGGATGCACTGTGTTTAATAAATTCTGTGTGTGTGGGTTGACACTGAGAAACTTGTTAGTTATGTTAGTGACTGGCATGAGGAGGGAAGAGAAGACAAAAGCTTCCTAGAATGCAGGAAGTGAGTGAAGAAATGGAGAATCTAAATTTTGTCTTTCTCTTGCATGCTAAGGAGCAACTAGCAGATAGCCATCCATCATTCCCTGTTTGCAGATAAGAGCAAGTGATAGCTCCATTAACTCTGCCCATGTAACTCAGGAAGCAAAACCTCCAAGGTTGGTTTGGATTGGTGCTACCTGATGTGGAACAGGGCAGAGAGGCTGAGAAAGACAAGCATGGCTTGTGATTGTTTCTTATGTTTAATGGGAAAAGCTTCAACTATTGCAACCCTCAGCGCTAAGAATGTAGGGATAACTTAAGAGAAAACCAGGACCATACAGCAATGGTAGTCCTGCATCATAGCAGTGAACGACACTGTTCATGTTAAATACAACATTGAGTCTTTTGCATTCTGTCTACATTTCCCTTTTTGCTGGAGACCTATCTATACTGCACAGGTTATTGGCCTTGCAAACCTTGTATTTGCTCCAATCAGAACTTACTGAGGTAGGAACTTTCCTGATGGTCCAGTGCTTAAGACTATGCTGCCAATGCTGCGGGCATGGGTTCATTCCCTGGTGAGAGAACTTAGATACCACATGATGCTGCCCCCCTTCCCCGCAAAAAAGAACTTACACTGAGGGAAAAAGTTTGGATTGTGTAATAGCTATCTGATCTTAGTATGTATTACTTTTTATCGAGCTCTGAGGATAAGGCATCATACTTAGTTCTGTAAAGACCTATTTTTTTCCACTATGGTATGCTTCCCTAAGGTGAAGGTCAGCGTCTTATTCAATATTATAATGCTTGCCAGGCCCTTTTCCCACAGATCCTAGTACTCATAGTGCCTGGCACATAATAGAAAATGTTTGTAAATTTGATAGTGATGAAATGAATGTACACAGTTGGAGCAGCTGAGTGAATCACACAAGACATTTCTTTTAAACTAATACTAATTTTTCTTTTTTCCAACATCAGTCAGCCACAGGGATACATATGTCCCCTCCCTCTTGAACTTCCCTCCCATCTCCCTCCTAATCCCACCCCTCTAGGTTGTCACAGAGTACTGGGTTTAGCTCCCTGTGTCACACAGCGAGTTCCCAGTGGCTGGCTGTTTAACATATGGTAATGTATGTTTCCACGCTACTCTCTCAGTTCGGCCCAACTTCTCCCTCCCACACTGTCTACAAGTCTGTTCTCTATGTCTGCCTCTCCATTGCTGCCTTCCTAATAGGTTCATCAGTACCATCTTTGTAGATTCCATGCACATGGATTAATATACAATATTTGTCATTATTTTGAATTATATCATTGGGAAAAGCATAATGAAAAACTTTATACAGCTGAAATTAACACAACATTGTAAATTGAGTATACTTCAATTAAAAAATAAACTCTATAAAGAAGGAAAAAAATCCTTACAATTAGTACTGTTAGTAAGCATATTAGTCACTTATTTCATGCACACACACACAATACATACACATACACACAGCATATAAATATATAAGTATGTATATACAAACATAAAATACATGTATACATATTTATGTGTGGATAAATATGTGTATCTATATTCAAATTTGTGCATATCAGTAAAACTAGATGAAACTAGATTTTGACTATAGAAATAATTTTGAGCTTTATTTTTTCTCATTATTATATAGTGAAAGACTTACACATGTTTTAAGATATTTCTGGAGATATATTTAATAACAATATAGTTTTTTACCACATGGGTGTACATTGTTTATTTAAACTGTTTCTGAATCCTCTCACCCTACCAGGCACAACATTGTACAATTTTGACTATAGAAATAATTTTGAGCTTTATTTTTTCTCATTATTATATAGTGAAAGACTTACACATGTTTTAAGATATTTCTGGAGATATATTTAATAACAATATAGTTTTTTACCACATGGGTGTACATTGTTTATTTAAACTGTTTCTGAATCCTCTCACCCTACCAGGCACAACATTGTACACAAATCTTAATGTATATTTCTGTTTATGTGTTTATAAGAAATTCTTAATTTATAGTATATTTTAAATGCAGGATATTTTGGCTCAAAAGGTAATAATATTTTTAAGACTCTTTATCTATGATACCAAGTTGCTTTTCTTAAAAATTATACTAATATATGATTCCCTCTATAGAGCATGGGCTTTCTTTTTCCTGTATTGGTTTTAATGGTACATTTCAACGTTAGAGAAAAAGTTGGTATCAGTTTTAAAGGAAAGAGGTAGAATTTTATTGTGTTTTAATTTGCATATGTTTCTCCATTTTGAATGACATATACATCTTCTGTTTTATTATTTTTTCTTTTTCCTATTAATGGCCATAATTTTCTTATTGATTTGGCAAGAAGGGCTTCTTATAGATTGAGGATATTGTTTGTTAATTTTTTTCCAGGTTGTCATTTACCCTTTATGTTATAGTTGACAAATGTATTAAAATTTATGTGAAATCAAATACATCAATTTTTCCGTAGTGTAGATTTTTCCTTTGAAATTATCCTTAGAAATTTTACTAATCCCATGCTCCTTTTGCTTTATTTTTTATATCTAACTTTTTAATTCAAAAGGCATTCTTTGGTGTAACATTTGATTAAAGGTGATACAACTTTTTAAACTTGAAATATTTCTGCAGAAGGGTGATACAACTTTTTAAACTTGAAATATTTTTGCAATTGCCTCACTCTGTTTCAAAACAGAGTTTTAACTGTCTCATTCTAGTTTAATACATAATCTTTCTCTTCCTCAGTAATTTGACATTGTGCTAAGATCTAATGTAACTTGAATTTTCCCATGCATCCTGAGCCTATGCATAGTAATTGGATCATTTTTAACAATAGTTAATTAAGTTTCACTATGTGTTTCCTGTTTCAGCAGGAACTCCAGTTACTCATCTGACAAGCCCCCTCCTTCCCACACCCAACTCTCTATCCCCGGACCCATTCCTTTTCAAGTGTTCTGGGAATTCTTAGGAGCTGGCTCATTTGTACTCTTGGACAAGTCTGACTGAAAATTTGGAGGGCAGTGCTCTTGCCTCAAAATCAAGCATTTGTACTAGCTTTCCTGTTACTCCACTTAAAGTGGAACCAAATAGTTGATGAGGTGAAGTTTTTCTTTATATATGAATTATCAAAGAAGAGAGAATGACCGAATTGAAATATGCCATCTTGTTACTCCTAACATAATGAATAAAGGTAATATTGTCAATGGCTGCTCGGACTGCTAGGTAAAGAGCAGATGGAGAACTTTTTAAGGGAGACTATGACTGATAACACGTATAATCCCCAGTCACTCTTAACATTAAGAAAAGAGACAACAACTAAAATTTACATACCTCATGATGGAACTCTATGGCACAACTTTTAAAAACTGAAGTATAGTGGATTTACAATATTAGTGTAGAGCATAATGATTCAGTATTTTATAAAATATTCTCCATTTAAAGTTATTACAGAATGTGACTACATTTCCCTGTGCTGTACAATATATACTTGAGACTTACCTATTGTAGTAGATAGCAGTAGTTTGCATCTCTTAATCCCACACCCCTTTCTTGCCTCTCCCCACTGGTATCCACTAGTTTTTTTTTTCTGTATCTGTTTCTATTTCATTACATACATTTGTTTGTTTTATTTTTTAGATTTCATATATAAGAGATAGTGCGCAGTATTTGTCTTTCTCTGACTTATTTCACTAAACATAGTACTCAGGTCCATTTACATAGTTGCAAAGAGCAGAATTATATCCATTTTTTATGGCTGAGTAGTATTCCAGTACTCTTGCCTGGAAAATCCCATGGACGGAGGAGCCTGGCAGGCTGCAATCCATGGGGTTGTTAATAGTTGGGCACGACTGAGCGACTTCACTTTCACTTTTCACTTTCATGCATTGGAGAAGGAAGTGGCAACCCACTCCAATGTTTTTGCCTGGAGAATACCAGGGACGGGGAGCCTGGTGGGCTGCCGTCTATGGGGTCGCACAGAGTTGGACATGACTAAAGTGACTTAGCAGCAGCAGCAGCAGCAGAAGTATTCCATTATATATCTATCTCACCTCTTCTTTATTCATTCGTCTGTTGATGGCCACTTGTGTTGCTTACACATCTTGGCTATTGTAAAAAATGCTTCTAAGAATATTAGGGTGCATGTATTTTTTGAGCTAGTGTTTTGAGGTATTTTTTGGGTATATACTCAGGAGTGAAATTGCTAGAACATATGATAGTTCTATTTTTAGTTTTTTAGGAACCTCCATACTGTTTTCCTTAGTGCTGCACCAATTTACTATATCATCAACAGAATGAAAGGGTTCCCCCTTTTCTCCACCTCCTTACCAACTTCTATCATTTGTAGACTTTTTGATGTTAGCCATTCTGAGGTGTGAGGTGGCATCTCATCATAGACACGAACATATATCTTTTCAAAGAAGACGTATAGACGGCTAACAGGCATGTGAAAAGATGCTCAACATTGCTAGTTATAAGAGAAATGAAAATTAAGTATATAGCACAACTTTTCTTACTAAACACATCCAACTTGAATGTGCTCAAGCCTCAAGACCTAATTATTCTCTTTCTATAAACACAGGGGATATGGCAACATGTTAAACAGCACCATAAAGATATAAAACATAATATTTTGTTTTAAGTAGTATTTTGTTTTAAGTAGTCCCTTTTTCTACTAGGATATTTTAGCATTTAATTCAGAAGAAACTATGTTAAGATCTGCTAGGGGCCATTTTTAAATGGAAACACAACCAAAATATTTTGGTTACCTCTTAGGGACATTTTCTCTGTTTATATAGGGGTCATATTGAGAAATATATCTGAAGTTATCACTATAAGGACAAATAATATAATTACTAGGTGAAGAAGCCTGTTTTTTTTTGTTCTAAACAGCACTTTTGAACACTCAATACCCAGTATTCAAATTTGATAATTCACTGTCTTACTTTTTCTTCAATATTAAAATTTCATTTTGCTAACATGAGATATTACATTTAAATATCTCTTTGAGGATAGAAAATGGGAACAACACACACATTCTATTCTCTAAAGTGCTGTAAACAGCTGGGTTTAGATCATGAAGTTTCTTTTTAAAAATCTGAAAGTATTTTTATCATTTTACTAATAATATAATTTACAGTAGAAAAATTTAACTCATAATCACACTAAGATGTAGCAGTTATTACTCTTTGGTATATTTTTCTGGCATTTATGAATATGTATGTATGAGGTGAGGTGAGGTGAAGTCGCTCAGTCGTGTCCGACTCTTTGCGACCCCGTGGACTGTAACCTACTAGGCTTCTCCGCCCATGGGATTCTCCAGGCAAGAATACTGGAGTGGATTGCCATTTCCTTCTCCAGGGGATCTTCCCAACCCAGGGATCGAACCCAGGTCTCCCGCATCAGAGGCAGATGCTTTAACCTCTGAGCCACCAGGGAAGCCCATATGTATGTATATAGTTTAAAAAATAATTACAGGATAATTCAACTTATAACCTGAAATTTTTATTAAATAGGAGACAATGAACAACTTTTTACATCATTATTTATGTTTCATTTCATCACAGTATTTTGTTCTACCAGAACATTCTCTCAACCTAGCACCAGTGAAAAGTGGACCTCCATGCAATGCCACAAACTATTTGTGTCCTGCATACCAGCTGGGATGAAGTCCTCATTGTCAGCTGGGCAGTGAGTGATCTGTTCCCCAAATCCCAGGCTACTGTCAGCTTTCTGGGGTCACTCCTGGTAACAGCTCTGACATTCAGGTCCTTCAGGAATCAGGCACTGAGAGTGAGGAGGACAAGAGGTTCATTGGAGATTAATGACTGAAATAGGAAAAAGGGGGCCAAGCAGGACTGGACAGGGAAAGCCTACAGACCATGTTGCAGGTCTCACAAAATCTCAGCCAACACACCAGGAGCTCTAGAGCTAAGATTACCCACAACGACTCTGGAGTTGGGCAGAAATTGCCAGTCCTGTGGCTCTGCTTACTCAGTCATTGGCTGGAGATCGCCTGGGAAGGATGTGGTCTCACTTTGAAAGCTGAGGTGTGTCCTGAAGGTGGTAACAGCACGAGGCTCTTAGTCACCTGCATTCCTTGCAGTTGAATAGCAAGCTCTTTCTGAACGGGTGATCTGGACCACCTCTATGATAGATATGTACCTCAGAGTCATGCTACTGATTTTTGTGGTAAAACAGATATAATACTTACTATTTTAACCATTTTATTTATATAAGTTAGTAGCTTAAGTACATTCACATTGTTGTGTAGTCATCATCAGTATCCATCTCCAGAAATTTTTCATTATTCCCAAGCTGAAACTCTCTACTCATTAAACATTCTTCCTGCATCTTGACTCTGGTAACCACTATTCTACTTTCTGTTTCTATGAATTTAACTACTCTGTGTACCTCATGTATGTGAAATCATGCAATATCCATCCTTATTTCACTTAGCATAATGTCTTCAAGGTGTATCTATATTGCAGCAAGTAGTGGAATTTCATTTCTTTTCAAGGCTGAATGATATTCCATTGCATATATATACACCACACTTTATCCATCTGTTGATGGACATTTGTGTTATTTCTACTTTTTTAGTTATTCTGAGTAATGCTGCTGTGACTATTGGTATATAAATATCTTTTTGAGTCTCTGCTGTCAATTTTTTTGAGTATATACCCAGAAGTGAAATTGTTGGTCTACATGGTAATTTTGTGTTTAACTTTTTGAGAAACCACTATACTGTTTGCCACAATAGCTGCACGATTTTACATTCCCACCAGCAATGCACAAACATTTTGATTTCTCTACATCCTCACTAACACTTGCTATTTACTGTTGTTGTTGTTTTTTTTAATAGTCATTTTAATGGATGTGAAGTGATATCCTTTTGTGGTTTTGATTTGCATTTCCCTAATGCTAAAGCTGAAACTCCAGTACTTTGGCCACCTCATGCGAACAGTTGACTCATTGGAAAACACTCTGATGCTGGGAGGGATTGGAGGCAGGAGGAGAAGGGGACAACAGAGGATGAGATGGCTGGATGGCATCACTGACTCGATGGACGTGAGTCTGAGTGAACTCCGGGAGTTGGTGATGGACAGGGAGGCCTGGCATGCTGCGATTCATGGCGTGGCAGAGTCAGACACGACTGAGCGATTGAACTGACTGACTGACTGAAGACAGATTCATAGGAGGAAAGCACACAAATTTTATTTAATATTTTTTTGTGTGTAATGGGTGTTTTTAAAAGGAAAATGAAGACCCAAAGAAGCTGTTAGGTCTAAAAACTTATATATATACTTCTAAAAATAAAGAACAATAGATTGTGAGGATGTGATAAGACAAAGGGATTTGAGTTACAGGCAGTAAATTGTGGGAGAGTGACAAGGAAATATATGGGGAAACTAATGGAAGATAATGGTTATTTTCTTAAGTTTGTTCATACAGATACATTTCAGCATCAGCTGCCAGTCTCTGGTAATAAGCACATCCTTCTCTTCCTGGTACAGACATAGCACCTTTCTTATGGGAAATTTTATGATCTGCTTTTAGGTAGAAAGGAAAGGTCAGAGAGACTTCTTGCCTCTGCTGTTTCTCAAGCATCTTCCACTCAAAGTAATCAGTACGCCGAAGTGGCATATTCGGGGGTGGCATATTCTGAACCCCTTCATATGTGAGGGTTTATTCCTGCACTTTCTATTCTATTCCACACTACTGATTTTTAAAGCATATTAATATTCACACATTAGAGTGAAGGAAGTTCCTTTCAGCATCCTTTCCCTGGGAGTCTATTTTCCTCTTCAGCTCTTGCTACTATGACTTAAAGAATTTTTTTCTGTCCTTTTATAACTATATTTGAAGCCTGAGGCCACTAGTTGATGTACTTCCAGTGATGACACACCTTCATCCTTCATGGTATTCTGATCTGGAGGAATGCTCATAAGCTATCTGTGGCCAATCTGCCAAGTAAATTGAGTGATGTGGGCAAAACCATTACTTTTAAAAAAATGAAAGGAAGTTCTAAGGTAATGTTGTGAAATTTTGTATGTGCCATATAAACTGACTTTAGGCCAAATAACTCCTTAAGATAGCTGCTTAAAAAGGAGGAATGCTTATCTTGAAGATAACTGCTGTAATGATTTTTTAAAAAACAAATACATGGCCCATTTATTACTTTGGTGTCACAACCTGTAGCCTTTATTTATTTATCTGGACATGTACCTACTCTCTCTGTAAGAGTGCTAGTGTTTGTGTTAGTTGCTCAGTTGTGTCTGACTCTCTGTGATCTCACTGACTCTAGCCCTCCAGGCTCCTCTGTCCATGGAATTCTCCAGGCAAGAATACTGGAGTGGGTAGCCATTTCCTTCTCCAGGGGATCTTCCCAACATAGGGATTGAACCTGGGTCTCCTGCACTGTAGGCAGATTCTTTACCATCTAAGTCACCAGGGAAGCCTGAAAAGCATTATTAAAAAAATAAGATTAGGGAATAATGGCCATGTAACTAAAGAAATCAGAGAGGCAGAGTTGGAAGACCTGCTCTCCTTGACAAACGAGGACTAGAAAACTTCTGTGTTCAGGGCCACCCTTCAACTGAGGAGCAAGATTGGCTAAAACTCAACTCTTCTGATTTCAAGCTCAGAATTCTCTCCGCAATAGATGGGAGATGTAGAGCTGGGTCACCAGGAAGTGTTGTGGGCTCTTCTTTCTGAATATCTATCAGGATATAGTAATTTCCTTTCTGTAGAAAATGATTTAAATGTAACCTCACCTTGAATGGAGGACATTTAGCCTTTCTAAGCCAATGATCCTATACCTATCATCTGAAACTTCTGCCAAACATGTTTTAACCCTAGATTGCATTTCATATGTCAAGACCTGGGAAGTAGTTTTCAAAATTCCTTTGAATAAAATACTTTCCAGAGTTACACATGCTATTATAGTCTCCAAGTAACATTCAGGAGAAAAGAAGGAACAAATTTTGATTATTTTAATTCAAGTGGCACAGTTTCATTTGGTGATGAAAAACTAAAAATTCTGCTGGTGTGCTTGTGTAGAGAGAGAGAAAGAAAGAGGGCTTGAAGTGGAAGCTCCCTGAGGGCCCCAGTTGCCTCCACAGGATGCTGGTGCTGGATCTGTGATCACCACTGTCTAGCCATGTGGCTTGAAAATACATCTAACCTATCTGGATTGCTTAGTCTGAAAGGGAAGGGTTTTTTGGCAAGATATTCTTGAAGTTTACTTTTAGATGGATAACTCCTTGAAAAAATTCCAAGAAAGAATGTTGGATTTAAAATAGTTAGCTACAATATTGTGAGATGACAGCAAAAGGCTGGCATTTTGGCTTAGTGTGATGCCATGTTGGAAGCAGCATCTATTTAAATCTGAACTCTTAAATATAGTTGTCTGAAAACTGAGAAAGTAAAGTTGACAGGACATCCACTGTTTGTTAGTACCTTTATCAAAGACTTTATCAATGAATCCTTGAACTTGGAAGTTTATTCTAGTATGCAATTAATTCTGAGTATTATATATAATTATATATAATGTATATATATTATAATATAATTATATAATTATATATATATGTATATATATATATATAGAGAGAGAGAGAGAGAGGAGCACATGAGAAAAATTGTGAAACTTTAAATGTTTCAATTTCTAAGTATCACTAAGCTAGAAGAGGTTGTTTTTGTTACAAATCCAGTCTTTTCAAATGTGCTACTTGGGAAACTTCCTTCAACTTTTTCTTTGTTCACCATCAGACGAAAGGAGCCCAACTGTTCACAATGTAGTGAGTTTGCAAGATTATTCATTTACACCAGGGCAAGATGAAATATGAGCCCCTGTTTCTTAAATGAGAAGTTTGAAAAGGTAATTTCCCTTATCTGAAATATTACAAAAGCCCCTAAATCCGGCCCAGTAGGTCACTCCCCTCGATCACCCGTGGGACATGTCATGCATCCCATGAAACGACAGTCCCCTCCGGCCCCGGTGCTCAGCGCCGCAGGCGGCTTGCTGCTCTGAGGACTAGTTAGAGCTGTTGTCAGGGTTATGCTCTCCCTGCTCCTTTTCACTGAAAATGAATCACTATCTTTACAAGACATTCTTCTTGCCTTGTCCTTTGTGGTATGGCTTTATTTTACCCTAGACTTCAGCTTGAAATTCAGTGGCTGATAGGGTGTGAAATGGAACCCCGCATGCTGTGCAACGTGTACGAGCTGAGTGGTGCCAGGGACCCTGAGGGACAGGTTGAAACCTTCATTAGCCCAGAATCTTTAGCCACAATGAACTGGAAATTACTGATGCTTCATACACAATGGCCAAACCGTCATGAGCAATTAAGGAGCCGCGGTGTAATTGACCTGATTCGAGGATGCAGGGCAGCTGAGCACTTCTCCCTGAGGCCAGCCCTCCCACATGAGCAGAGCAGATGGCCTTCTGAGGGATTACAATAACAAGGGCTGCTGAATAGTCAAGTGACCAGTCAGGGTAACCAAGGGGACTGGGCCTTCAGATTTCTTCTGGATGGATGGGCAGCCCATGCCTCACTGAGCTGTGCCATATGTCCCTGTTTGTGGCGCACCCTTGCCCTCTCCCAGGAGTGTTCCTTCCAATTCAAAATGGAAGTGTACGGGATGTGTCACTTTAACATATTCTTCTATTTGGCACTGTGATGAATGCTGGTAAAGAATAAGATGGATAAGGAACTAGGAATGACTTCAAGGACCTTGTGATCTAAAGGGGGTGGAGCAAACATGAATGTAGGTGAGTATAATCCAAGTCTTAACTTTCTAAGTATTGCCACAGCACATACGATGTGCAAAACCATATGATGACTTCAAAAGAGAAAGGAAAGATCATTTCTTACTGATGAAGATTTTGAGGAAGGGTGAGAGTTTCTACCATATATTCACTAGAAAATGGCTCTGTGGTTCAGTACATTTCAGAAACCTCACCTAAAGATTTATGATACACATTAGCATATATGGTATATTCTAAATTTTATTTTCTGAATTGAGAATGCCTAAATAAAATTAAAAATTAAAAATATATCCCCTAGGTAACTCAGTCTTCTCAATGGCAGCAACCACTTTTGCTAGTTCTAGTGGATCCTTCTAGGGATATATTATGCTTATGAGCACACGTATATATTGTCTTTTTTTCCTTACACACAACCTTGATTTTTTTTCTTGCTTAAAATGCATCCAGAGAATCACTCCTTATCAGTCAATTTTGAGCTTAATAACTTTAAAATGACTGCATCTGATCCCATTGTATGAAAAGTTTTCCCTTTATTTATTTAGCTTCCTTCCTATGAAACATTTTTGTGTTACAAACACTACTTCAATGAATACTTGTAAATTATTAATTTGAATATGTACAAGTTTATTTATAGGAGCAATTTCTAGGAGCAGCACTGCTGGGAAAATGAATATGTTTATTCAGAATTAAAAAAAATTGAAATATAGTTGATTTAAAATGTTTCAGGTGTACTACAAAGTGATTCAGTTATACATATCTATTTTTTTCCAGATTCTTTCCCATTATAGGTTATCATAAGATATTGAATATTGTTTCCTATGCTATACAATAAGTCTTTGTTGTTTATCTGTTTTATATATAGTAGTGTGTGTCTGTTAATCTTACATTTCAAATTTATCCCCCACCCCTGTTGCTTTTGGTAACCATAAGTTTGCTTTCTATGTCTCTATTTCTGTTTAGTACATAATTTCATTTGTATCATGTTCACTTTTAATTTCAAAATAGATGGTCTAGTTGTTTTTATTGAAGTTATTCACACTTGGATCTGCCTGCTTTGTATTTTTTCAGTAATTCAGTGTGTTTTTCCTTGGTCAATATAAGTAAAAATAGTATTTTTATAACTTTTTTTTTCTTGTGAGTAGTTTAGGGAAGGAGAAACTTTCCCTCTACTCTCTTAGGTTTAGTAACTGAGACCTGCAAATTAAATTGATAAAAGAACAGAATAACAGGAGAAAAGGTATACAATTTTTATTGACTTTAATATTTTTATGTGCATGGAGGCTTCACAGAAAAGAAGTGAAAACCCAAAGAAGCAGTTAGATTTGGGACCTTATATATCATTTTAAGAAAGAATGATAAATTGTGGAGAAGTGACTTGACAGAAGAAAGGGGGTTTTGGTTTCTAGGGCCAATAAATTGTAGAAGAGAAACAAAGAATATATGAAGTAAACTCGGACATATATGAGGAAATATGAGGGAAATGTATCACAGGTAAGGGTTATTTTGGTAAGATTTATTTGTGTAGGCTCGTCTCAGTATTGATTCCTTTGCTCTGGTGATAGCAGGACTCACCTCTACCTGGTACAGGCAGGATACCTTTCTTATAAGAAATTTACCCTATCAGCAGATAGGGAGATGGTGGGAAGCTCTTCCTGTGTTTGGTGTCTTTCAGTTGCCTTCAGCTCAAATAATCATTATACCAACGTGGCATATTTTAATCTCCTTCAGTGGGGTTGAAACAATTTTCATATATTTACAAGCTCTTTTTATGTCTTATCTGTTTAAATTCTTTGTATTTTTAAAAATCACTTCCTTGTGGAATTTTGAGCACTCAAAATATGTTAAGGAGATAGAAATTAGGTCTTTATATAATGAATATTGAATATATTTTTCAATATTTAGTGACTTTTTGGCATCTGTGACAGCACAGAAATGTAGCCGAGAGGAGCTACCCACCGTCCAAGGTCATGGGCGGCAGTCAAGAGGAGCTACCCCACATCTAAGGTCAGGGGCCGTGGCCGATAGGAGCTACCCCATGTCCAAGGTCAGGAGTGGCGGCTGCACCTTACTGGAGCAGCCGTGAAGAGAAACCCTACATCCAAGGTAAGAGAAACCCAAACAAGATGGTGGGCACTGAGAGAGAGGCCTTCAGAGGTCAGACACACTGAAACCACAATCAAAGACAACTAGCTAATCTGATGGAGAAGGCAATGGCACCCCACTCCACTACTCTTGCCTGGAAAATCCCATGGACAGAGGAGTCTGGTGGGCTGCATTCCATGTGGTCGCTAAGAGTCAGACACGACTGAGAAACTTCACTTTCACTTTTTACCTTCATGCATTGGAGAAGGAAATGGCAACCCACTCCAGTGTTCTTGCCTGGAGAATCCCAGGGACGGGGAGCCTGGTGGTCTGCCATCTATGGAGTCGCACAGAGTTGAACAAGACTGAAATGACTTTGTAGTAGTAGCCAATTTGATCACATGGACCATAGCCTTGTCCAACTCAATTAAACTAAGCCATGCTGTGTGGGGCCACCCAAGATGGACGGATCATGGTGAAGTCTGACAGAATATGGTCCACTGGAGAAGGGAATGGCAAACCACTTCAGTATTCTTGCCTTGAAGCCCATGAACAGTATGAAAAGGCAAAAAGATAGGACACTGAAAGGGGAACTCCCCAGGTCAGTAGGTGCCCAATATGCTACTGGTGATCAGTGGAGAAATAACTCCAGAAAGAATGAAGGGAGGCAGCCAAAGAAAAAACAACACCCAGTTGCAGATGGGACTGGTGGTAGAAGCAAGGTTCGATGCTGTAAGAGCAACATTGCTTAGGAATCTGGAATGTCAGGTCCATGAATCAAGGCAAATTGGAAGTGGTCAAACAGGAGATGGCAAGAGTGAACATTTACATTCTAGGAATCAGTGAACTAAGATGGACTGGAAAGGGTGAATTTAAATCAGATGACCATTATATCTACTACTGTGTGTAGGAATACCTTAGAAGAAATGGAGTAGCCATCACGATCAACAAAAGAGTCTGAAATGCAGTACTTGGATGCAATCTCAAAAATGACAGAATGATCTCTGTTCATTTCCAAGGCAAACCATTCAATATAACAGTAATCCAAGTCTATGCCCTGACCAGTAACGATGAAGAAGCTGAAGTTGAACAGTTTTATGAAGACCTAAAAGACTTTCTAGAACTAAAACCCCCAAAAGATGTCCTTTTCATTATAGGGTACTGGAATACAAAAGTAGGAAGTCAAGAAACACCTGGGGTAACAGGCAAATTTGGCCTTGGAGTACAGAATGAAGCAGGGCAAAGGCTAATAGAATTCTGCCAAGAGAATGCACTGGTCATAACAAACACCCTCTTCCAACAACACAAGAGAAGACTCTACCCATGGACATCACCAGATGGCCAACACTGAAATCAGACTGATTATATTCTTTGCAGCCAAAGATGGAGAAGCTCTATACAGTCAGCAAAAACAAGACCAGGAGCTGACTGTGTATCAGATCATGAACTCCTTACTGCCAAATTCAGGCTGAAATTGAAGAAAGTGGAGAAAACCTCTAGACCATTCAGTTCAGTTCAGCTCAGTTCAGTTTAGCTCAGTTGCTCAGTCGTGTCCAACTCTTTGCGACCCCATGAATTGCAGCACACCAGGCCTCCCTGTCCATCACCAACTCCCAGAGTTCACTCAGATTCACGACCATCAAGTCAGTGATGCCATCCAGCCATCTCATCCTCAGTCGTCCCCTTCTCCTCCTGCCCCCAATCCCACCTAGCATCAGAGTCCTTTCCAATGAGTCAGCTCTTCGCATGAGGTGGACAAAGTACTGGAGTTTCAGCTTTAGCATCATTCCTTCCAAAGAAATCCCAGGGCTGATCTCCTTCAGAATGGACTGGTTGGATCTCCTTGCAGTCCAAGGGACTCTCAAGAGTCTTCTCCAACA
>SJYT01009473.1:187574-201676 GCA_006410635.1 Cephalophus harveyi
CCACAGAATTGCACTCATCTCACACGCTAGTAAAGTAATGCTCAAAATTCTCCAAGCCAGGCTTCAAGAGTATGAACCATGAACTTCCAAATGTTTAAGTTGGATTTAGAAAGACCAGAGGAACCAGAGATCAAATTGCTAACATCCATTGGATCATGGTAAAAGCAAGAGAATCCAAGCAAACATCTATTTCTGCTTTATTGACTATGCCAAAGCCTTTGACTGTGTGGATCACAACAATTTGGAAAATTCTGAAAGAGATGGAAATGCCAGACCTCCTGAGAAATCTGTATGCAGGTCAAGAAGCAACAGTTAGAACTGGACATAGAACAACAGACTGGTTCCAAATCGGAAAAGAAGTACCTCAAGGCTGTATATTGTCACCCTGCTTATTTAACTTCTATACAGAGTACAACATGTGAAATGCCAGACTGGATGAAGTACAAGCTGGAATCAAGATTTCTGGGAGAAATATCAACAACCTCAGGTATGTAGATGACACCAGCCTTATGTCAGAAAGTGAAGAAGAATGAAAGAGCCTCTTGATGAAAGTGAATGAGAAGAATGAAAAAGCTGACTTAAAACTCAACATTCAGAAAAACTAAGATTATGGCTTTTGGTCCCATCACTTCATGGCAAATAGATGCGGAGACAATGAAAACAGTGAGAGACTTTTTTTGGGGGGCTCCCAAATCACTGCAGATGGTACTGCAGCCATGAAATTAAAAGATGCTTTCTCCTTGTAAGAAAAGTTATGACCAACCTAGACAGCATATTAAAAACCAGAGACATTACTTTGCTGACAAATGTCAGTCTAGAAAAAACTATGGTTTCTCCAGTAGTCATGAATGGATGTGAAAGTTGGACTATAAAGAAAGCTGAGTGCCAAATAATTGATGCTTTTGAACTGTGGTGTTGGAGAATACTCTTGAGAATCCCTTGGACTGCAAGGAGATCCAACCAGTCCATCCTAAATGAAATCAGTCCTGAATATTCACTGGAAGAACTGATGTTGAAGCTGAAACTCCAATACTGTGGCCACCTGATGAGAAGAACTGAGTCATTTGAAAAGACCCTGATGCTGGGAAAGATTGAAGTCAGGAAGAGAAGGCAACTACAGAGGATGAGATGATTGGATGGCATCACCAACTCAATGGACATGAGTTTGAGTAAGCTCCATAAGTTGGTGATGGACAGGGAATCTTGGCATGCTGCAGTCCATGGGGCCGCAAAGAGTTGGACACAACTGAGCGACTGAACTGAGGTCTATTGTTTACCAGCTAAGCCAACAGGGAAGCCCTACACCTACACAGAAGAATCTGTTTTTAAAAGCAATTCTTATGAAGAATGTTGTTAAACTTTGCAATATGCCTTTTCAGCAACTATATAGACTTTCCATTTGAGTTGTTAATGTGGTGAGTTATGTGCAGATTTCTGGTATTGAAGTATTCTTGCATTCTTTGAATAAGACATTGTCCTGGTTTATTTATTTTTTTAAGTTGAAGTGTAGTTATTTTATAATAATGTGTTAGTTTCAGGTGTACAGCAAAGTGATTTGATTATACACACACATATATATTTATTCTTTTGTAGATTTTTCTCCATTATGTGTCATTACAAGATACTGAATATAGTTTCTTGTGCTACATAGTAAGTCTTTGTTGTTTACTTTATATATAGTAGTGTGTATCTATTAACCCTATATTCTTAATTTGTCTCTCTCATGATTTATTATTTTTTAAAAATTCTAATGCATTCAGATATGCAGATGACACCACCCTTGTGGCAGAAAGTGAAGAGGAACTAAAAAGCCTCTTGATGAAAGTGAAAGAGGAGAGTGAAAAAGTTGGCTTAAAGCTCAACATTCAGAAAACAAAGATCATGGCATCCGGTCCCATCACTTCATAGAAAATAGATGGGGAAACAGTGGAAACAGCATCAGACTTTATTTTTCGGGGCTCCAAAATCACTGCAGATGGTGACTGCAGCCATGAAATTAAAAGACACTTATTCCTTGGAAGGAAAGTTATGACCAACCTAGATAGCACATAAGCAGATACATTACATTCCCAACAAAGGTCCGTCTAGTCAAGGCTATGGTTTTTCCTGTGGTCATGTATGGATGTGAGAGTTGGACTGTGAAGAAAGCTGAGTGCCGAAGAATTGATGCTTTTGAACTGTGGTGTTGGAGAAGACTTTTGAGAGTCCCTTGGACTGCAAGGAGATCCAACCAGTCCATTCCGAAGGAGATCAGCCCTGGGATTTCTTTGGAAGGCATGATGCTAAAGCTGAAACTCCAGTACTTTGGCCACCTCACACGAAGAGTTGACTCATTGGAAAAGAGTGTGATGCTGGGAGGGATTGGGGGCAGGAGGAGAAGGGGATGACTGAGGATGAGATGGCTGGTTGGCATCACTGACTCGATGGACGTGAGTTTGATTGAACTTCAGGAGATGGTGATGGACAGGGAGGCCTGGTGTGCTGCAATTCATGGGGTTGCAAAGAGTCAGACACGACTGAGCGATTGAACTGAACTGAATGTATTCTTCTTGCTAATATTTTTTTGATATTTGTATTAGTATTTGTAAATGAAATTTGTTTGTAGTTTTCTTTTTTGTGCATGCTATTTTGTCAGGCTTTGTACCATTGTTACACTTGCTTCATAAAACTTATTTGGATGATTTCATTTAAAATCTTTTTTCTTGAAGAGTTCAAATATTATTGGAGCTATTTGTTACTTAATAATAAGTCATTGGGATGTAATGCACAGAATAGTGACTATAGGCAGTAATACTGTATTGTATTTGGAAGTTACTGAGAGTTCCCCAGCAGCTTTCACACTTTCCAAAGCATCAAACTCTTCTTGTTTGTTCAACTTTAAGTTCTCTTCACAAGAAAAAAAAGTGTAACTATATGTGGTGATGAGAGTTAACTAGATTTATTTTGCTGATCAATTTGCATTATATACAAATAGTAAATTATGTTGCACACTTGAAGCTAATATAATGTTATGGGTCAATTATACGTCAATTGAAAAACATTTGGTAGAATTTCTTGATGAAACTGAAGCCAGTTACTATTGTGAAGAATAACTCATACTTTTTCCTCTTTTTTTTCTATTTAATTGTTATGTTTAAAATACATTCTGCCTATTTCACTTTGATTTCTTTTTGGATTCCGGAGTTGTTCCTGAACATTTTCTTATCATTTTGTCTTCTATGTCTTTCTCCTTGTGTTTTCTGTTGCCTTTGGTTTATGGAAATTGTTGTGTATTATTTATTACAAAGATATAACTTATAATTCAGTTCAGTTCAGTTGCTCAATCGTGTCCAACTCTTTGCAACCCCATGAATTGCAGCATGCCAGGCCTCCCTGTCAGCCACCAACCCCAGAGTTCACTCAAACTCATGTCCATCAAGTCGATGATGCCATTCAGCCATCTCATCCTCTATCGTCCCCTTCTCCTCCTGCCCTCAATCCCTCCCAGCATCAGAGTCTTTTCCAATGAGTCAACTCTTCGCAAGAGGTGGCCAAAGTACTGGAGTTTCAGCTTTAGCATCATTCCTTCCAAAGAACACCCAGGGCTGATCTCCCTTAGGATGGACTGGTTGGACCTCCTTGCAGTCCAAGGGACTCTCAAGAGTCTTCTCCAACACCACAGTTCAAAAGCATCAGTTCTTTGGCACTCAGCTTTCTTCACAGTCCAACTCTCACATCCATACATGACCACTGGAAAAACCATAGCCTTGACTAGACGGACCTTTGTTGGCAAAGTTATATCTCGGTCTTTTGATATGCTATCTAGGTTGGTCATAACTTTCCTTCCAAGGAGTAAGTGTCTTTTAATCTCATGGCTGCAGTCATCATCTGCAGTGATTTTGAAGCCCCCCAAAATAAAGTCTGACACTATTTCCACTGTTTCCCATCTATTTCCCATGTAGTGATGGGACCGGATGCCATGATCTTAGTTTTCTGAACATCGAGCATTAAGCCAACTTTTTCACTCTCCTCTTTCACTTTCATCAAGAGGCTTTTTAGTTCCTCTTCACTTTCTGCCATAAGGGTGGTGTCATCTGCATATCTGAGGTTATTGATACTTCTCTTGGCAATCTTGATTCCAGTTTATGCTTCTTCCAGCCCAGCGTTTCTCATGATATACTCCGCATATAAGTTAAACAAGCAGGGTGACAATATACAGCCTTGACGTACTCCTTTTCCTATTTGGAACCAGTCTGTTGTTCCATGTCCAGTTCTAACTGTTGCTTCTTGACATAATTACAAAGATGTAATTTTCAGATCTTCTCTGTGAAGTGTACCCTTTAAATAACATTTGCTGTGAATTCAACCTTGTCTGAAATCTTCCTCTATATGCATTTGCACAAAAGGCTTTTGCCAACTTGTTTTATTTACAGCCACTTCTTTGAGGCATGACTATCAGACACAGCTGTGCCCTGCCTCTCATTCTTGTGGCCCACCTTTCACTCCAGCTGTTGTTGCAGCAGCTGGCTCTCTGTATGTGTAATCTGACTACCTCACCTTGTCTGTAACATGAAGTTGTGTATTTTTATATACTTGCTCAGTTGTTATTATGGGCAAAAATTCATGACTAATGGGGACAGGGGACAGTGATATGAAATTTTTCCATCTCTTGGGTGGAAAGGTATATTCTGAGATATATTCACATGGCTGCACAGAGCTCACAGTGGGATCATGCTCAGGTTGCCCATGGGTAATCAGCCTCATGACACACCGCTTCCTTGTTTCACCTTTCTGTGCCCTCCACTTGTGATTCTTGTGGTTATGTCCCCAAATTAACCACCTATTTCAGGCTACTTTTTCAGGGAAGCCTAAGTTAGGACATCATGACTTTTGAATTTTGCAGTGAACTGACTCTTGCTTTGCACTCCTCTTTTAACATACTCTTACACTATATGTACAAAACATACAGTATGTTTATTTATATGAGCTATATTTTTCTTAATTCTCTTATGTTTAATTCATTCTATAGAAATTAATAAATAGCAACCTCAGCTAAATAGAGTTGGGAGACTAGCGAGGGAGCTTTCATGGCTTGAACTGATAGCAGAGCCCAATAGGAAGAAAACAGACCCCTCTTCTTTCCTAGCGAGGACTCAACCAGTGAAAAGCTATGGACTCTATTAACAACAGCCCTCCTAACTTCCTTTTCTCCTCAGTAAGCATTCTCCTTCCCTTGTCATGAGGGGAATTCACTCATAGTTGCAAACTCTGAATTACAGCTATCTGCTGTCCATCGTTGCTAGAGAAATTTCTGGCAATTTATCTGTTTCAGATCAACACTTCTATATTCCCTTTTTCACCATATGATTTGTATGTTTCTGTGTATAAATATTTTCAGAGCTTTCTTGGTTTCAAACTAGGTTATTTAGGGGTTCCATTTTTACTCCTCAATAGGCTTTGTATATTTCTTATATATGTGTTCACTCTATGATTCATCTGGTTCTAAAAGGTTACTGAGTGTCTTGATCAGCCAACCATTTTCCTAACAAGATTTGTTGACAAGTCCTGAGTTTTCTGCTAGAACTTCATTCAATTCAGTTACTTCTCCTGATAAAGGAGAATAGAGTTCTCAGCAGCTTTCACACTTTCCGAAGCACTAAACTCCTCTTGTTTGCTTAACTTTGTCGCAACCTCAGGCAGACTACAGTAAACATCTTCCAAAGCTTCTTATGCAAAATTGCTCATTCTCACTGTTCTAACACTGTTCCCTTTTGGTATCCATTTATGTCTGTAAATTTACGCATGGAGAGCAGAGCATGGTTGTCCACAGCATCTAGATGTTCCCTGCGCACAGCCCCTAAAGCTGTGGTGGGCAGGGGAAGGTAGGCACCCACACAGTGGAGTGCAGGCTGCTGACCCTAGGCCCCAGGCTCTGCTGCGTCCACTCAGTCGTGTCTGACTCTTTGTAACCTATATGGACTGTAGCCAGCCTGGCTCCTCTCTCCATGGAATTTTCCAGGCAAGAATATTGGAGTGGGTTGCCATTTCTTCCTCCAGGGGATCTCTTCAACCCAGGGAGCAAACCCATCCTCTGTGTCCCTGCATTAATAGGTGGATTCTTTTACCACTGAGCCACCTGGGAAACCCCATTTTCTGTGGGGCCCTTCAACATATTTTTGTTTCAGCATTTCCTTTTTTATTTTTATGAACTGTTATTGTAGGAGGTCATCAAAAGGATGTGACCGCTGGTTGATCCTAGAGCTGGACCAGGGCAATGGGAGGTTCCTCACCCCCTCCCCTGTCTTTGTAATGTACTCCTTGCTCTCTAGTCCCTTGGTGGGAACGATTCTCAAAGATGTAGCCTTGGGAGAGCACTATATTGTTGAGAGGATCTGGACTGTGCAGGTGATTGAACCTTGTTTTAAGCCCTCTGCATAAACTTTAAGGTTCTAGTGGGCAGGTGTAGAGTGTCTACTTGTTACCCACCTGGGTTCTTGGGCTCTTTAATCAATACAAATTGATAACAGGCCAGAGAAGGAGTTCAGGCAAAGCTTTACGGTGGCCTGTGGTGCCGCAGGAGGGGGAGGGAAACAGCTTCCAGGTGCCCTTGCTGGTTCCCTGGGGGTTGGGGCGAGCAGGTTCCTTAAATAGGGTGTGTGTCGGTGGGGGTAGTGGAGGATGGGTGAGTTGACCGGAAGGAGTGGCTTAGGTAGTCTGCTCGCAACATTGGCGGTGCTCAGCACAGGGATCATGCCCAGTACCCTGCTTTTGCTTCCACACCTCCCTGCAGTTGGGTTTTGGCTTTTTCTTATCTTGTTCCTGATTTGCCACAACTGCATATGTGTGCAGTTATTTTTGGTCTCTTACTTATCATTTCTTTGAATCTGTTGCTGGAGGAGTAGGTGACTGTTTAGGTGCACCTTCTGCAGTGAAGGGTCCCAGGCCCCAGCCTGTCTCATGCTCCTGGTGCTGCCACCCACGACAAGCCTGGTAAGTGAGTGAGTTCTCTTACTTGGTTAACCTGAAACCTACCAGTCTGGGATGGCCTGCCTCTCTCTTTGGTTTCTTTTTGCACTCTGTGTATGGGTACCAGTTTGTGAGCCAACAACGATACTTGATTCCTTTCTGTAAGCAATGATAGAACTAGTACAGTACAGTTTTAATTTCTCCATTTTCATCTCTATTATTTTGCCATGCAGTTTTCCTGTTGAATATATTTTTAATTGTTACCTTTATATTTTTAATATGCCATAATTACTTAATTTATTACACCTGTAGAATATCTTTTGCTAACAGGTGATAAGATGAATAAACCCATGTGTATTCACTGCCTCTCTTCTCCCCTTTCCCTATCAACTTTCTTTACATATTCTTTTTGCCCATTTATATTCTCTTTTGTATAGGTTCCAGATTATTTTAATTTTATGATAAAATGAATTCAATGCTCATTCATTCTTGTGCCACAGTTTTTCATTTAATTCTTTGGTAATTCCTATAGAAAAGTCTTGAAATATATTTTAATTTTTCATTAAAAATTTTTTTCACTTGTCTTTATATTTGGACCAGAGTTTTGTTATGTCTTATGTACCCCAGTTTCTTCAGACTTTTTTCTTCATTGCTTTGTAGTCTCCTCATATTAAAAATTGCTTTGGAAAAGCCTGAAGTCTGTTAAATTTTTAGCTGTTTTCTGATGACATTTTTTGTTGGTTGTACAAAGTATTCTTTACTCAAATTTGAAATTTGACAGTTTTTAGTAGATTATGTTTTTCTGCTGATTGTATATATAATTTAAGTACATTCATGTTCTAATTTTTGGTTGTGTTGTCTTAGCATTTCTTCACATGTTTTGGAGTTTTGTTCAAAAGGTTAATTTTGGATTGATATTTCTTCACATTTCTCTTCTGTTCCCACTCTTCCCTTCCTAAGGGTTTAGTGATTGACTTTTAGGACTGCAGTCCATGAGTAGGTCTCATTATTCATTCTGTGGCTCCGGCTTCTAAGTGATATTGGAGAATTCACAGCTGTGATCACTGAGCCATTGGAGTGCTTGATTGGTTGAGAGGCCGTGCCTGTGTTTTTGATGTCTCTAGGCCTTAAGTGACTATGATTTCTCACAGTTGAGACTTGGCACGCAGTACTGCACTATTTACATGGTAGCAATATTGACCATTTGCACCAGATAATTCTCTGCTCTGGGGGACTTTTGTGTCTGTTTGCGTGAAAGAACGTTTCACAGAATCTCTATCCTCTATACACTAGATGTGAGTAGCATCTTTACATCCCCAGTTCTGACAATCAGAATACTTCCTGTCATTGCAAAGTGTTTCCTGTGGGACAAAAGCACCTCCAATAGAGAACCACTGTTTTAGGCAAATGGTGGAAATTCATTTTAATTTTCTATCCAAAAAGGGAAATAGCCCCACCAAAGTCTCTTGCTTCAAGTAATAGCCTGATTTCTGTCTCTTTCCCTGCATGCTGTGCATGCTTAATCACTTCTGTTGTATCTGACTCTTTGTGACCCTATGGACTGTAGCCAACCAGGCTCCTCTGTCTGTGGGATTTTCCAGACAAGAACACTGGAGTGGGTTGCCATTTCCTTCTCCAGGGGATCTTCCTGACCCAGGGATTGAACCTACTATCTCTTATGTCTTCTGCACTGGCAGGCAGGTTCTTTACCACTAGTGCCCACTTCCACTGGGAAGCCCACTTCCCTGCATGCTCCATGTATGCTAAGTTGCTTCAGTGGTGTCTGATTCTTTGCAACCCCATGGACTATAGCCTGCCAGGCTTCTCTATCCATGGGACTCTCCAGGCAAGAATACTGGAGTGGGTTACCATTTCCTTCTCCCTGCATGCTAGCCACCCTTTTTTTCAGACCTAGAGGTCTACAGCTCATGACTTTAGCCTGGCTGAGTGCTTTTTATTTTTACTCCATTTCATTAAAGAAATGTTTATCTGGATTTTGAGATGTCTGTAACTATTTTTACCTGTGTATTATTGCTTATTGCTTGGAGCAAATAGGTTGCATCAAAGTCAGAACTAATGAAGCTATCTTTACTGGAAATCTTCACCACTGTTATATTTATAGAGTGACCAGTATACTTGTACTCCAGTTCAGTCACCTCCAAAATAGTGGATAAAATAAAAGTGATAAGTGAAAGCTAGTATCATGTTCTTGAGTTATGGTACTCCTCTGTCCGCCAACATCCATTTCACCCACCATTCCCAACATGCTAGATTGTTCCTATTAGTACACAAAAAACTCTTATTCTGGTTTAACCAAAATACTCCATGTAATCTGCCTTTGACCTGTCTCTTTGACATCATCTGGTAGCCACTATAATCACAGGAGGATTCTCTTTCTCTTTCTACCAAGTTAAGCTTGCTTTTCTTTTTTTTATTCATACATATACCCATCTTGAATTTTCCAAAGAAAACTGTACAACTTTGCATAGATTGCTTTCAACAAAAGATTAGTTTATGCATTTTAAAAAAGATGGCAGAGATTGAAAAAAAAAGAACCCAAAGATTATTTCTAGAAAAGCTACAAGTTCATTCCATTTTAGAACATTGTGGGATCTTTCAATATCTTTGCTCAATTTGTTTCTCTTGGTTACTTAAATGTCAGTTTAAATATCACCTTCAGCAGAGGTAACTCTCCAATCAAACATATCTGCTCAATTATTCTCTTACATTGTCCTATTTTAGTTCTCTCTGTATAAGCTTCTACTCACCAATATTCTCTTACATATGTATTTATTTTTCATTTCTGTCTACTATAATGTAAACTCCTTGAGGACAAAGACCTTCTAGTTTTTGTTTAGTGTACTATATTTTTAGTGACACCAATAAACCTGACACATAGAAATAAATGATATTTACTGAATAATAAATGTAAAAATGCTATGCTTGAATACTGTTGATCTGTTTCTTTAGTAAAATTATCCTGAAAGGATACTTGAAGTACCCTCTCATTCTCAACAAAGTTTTTAGAGTAATTGCTTAATAAATATATTAAATGTGACATCAGTCCCATTTTATCATATCCTAGGCCCATTTTCATGGGGAAATGAGCAAATGATCTCTGGTGTAAATGTCTTACAAAGATAATGTTATCTAAGAGACAAGCTTAAACGCTAATTGAGGTTGCTTTAGTAGTTGGTGGCTGGCTTTTTTGAACTTCATTTAGAGGTCGCATATTTATTCTTCAGGGCACTGTATGTTGAAGCATCTAATTGGATTTAAAAGTTTTTTTTTTTTTAATCTTTTTGCTATTTATAAAAATTATTAATTATAAAAAAGGTATAAATTGTTCTAAGGAGCTAGCTTGGAAAATATGTGTGTGCTTATTAGATAATAGATTAGATCATGCATACTTTCAGTTCAGTTCAGTTGCTCAGTCGTGTCTGACTCTTTGCGACCCCATAGACTGCAGCACGCCAGGCTTCCCTGTCCATCACCAATTCACAGAGCTTACTCAGACTCCAGTCTATCAAGTCAGTGATGTCACCAACTATCTCATCCTCCACCGTCCCCTTCTCTTCCAGCCTTCAGTCTTTCCCAGCAGCAGGGTCTTTTCCAATGAGTCAATTCTTCTCATCAGGTGGCCAAAGTATTGGAGTTTCAGCTTTAGCATCAGTCCTTCCAGTGAATATTCAGGACTGATTTCCTTTAGGATGGACTGGTTGGATCTCCTTGCAGTCCAAGGGACTCAAGAATCTTCTCCAACACCACAATTCAAAAACATCAATTCTTCGGTGCTTTGCTTTCTTTATAGTCCAACTCTCACATCCATACACGACTACTGGAAAAACCATAACTTTTTTCTAGATGGACCTTTGTCAGCAAAATAATGTCTCTGCTTTTTAATATGCTGTCTAGCTTTTCTTCCAAGGAGCAAGTGTCTTTCAATTTCATGGCTACAGTCACCATCTGCAGTGATTTCAGAATCCAAGAAAGTAAAATCTGTCACTGTTTCCATTGTTTCCACATCTATTTGCCATGAAGTGATGGGACCAGAAACCATGGTGTTCCTTTTTGAATGTTGAGTTTTAAGCCAGCTTTTTCAGTCTCCTCTTTCACTTTCATCAATAGGCTCTTTAGATCCTCTTTGCTTTCTTCCGTAAGGGTGGTGTCATTTGCATATTGGAGGTTATTGATATTTCTCCGGGCAGTCTTGATTCTAGCTTGTGCTTCATCAAGCCTGGCATTTTGCACGATGTACTCTGCATATAAGTTAAATAAACAGGGTAACAATATGCAGTCTTAACATATTCCTTTCCCAATTTGGAGCCAGTCTGTTGTTCCATGTATCGTTCTAACTGTTGGTTTCTGACCTGCATACAGACTTCTCAAGAGGCAGGTCAGGTGGTCTGGTATTCCCAACTCTTTAAGAATGTTCCACAGTTTATTGTGATCCACACAGTCAAAGGCTTTGGCATAGTCAATAATGCAAGAATAGATGTTTTACTGGAACTCTCTTGCTTTTTCCATGATTCAAAGGATGTTGGCAATTTGATCTCTAGTTCCTCTGCCTTTTCTAAATCCAGCTTGAACATCTGAAAGTTTTCAGTTCACATACTGTTGAAGCCTGGCTTGGAAAATTTTGAGCATTACTTTGCTAGCATGTGAGATGAGTGCAGTTGTGCAGTAGTTTGAACATTCTTTGGCATTGCTTTTCTTTGGGATTGGAATGAAAATGGACCTTTTCCAGACCTGTGGTCACTGCTGAGTTTTCCAAATATGCTGACATATTGAGTGCAGCACTCTTACAGCATCATCTTTTAGGATTTGAAATAGCTCAACTGGGATTCCATCACCTCCACTAGCTTTGTTTGTAGTGATGCTTCCTAAGGCCCACTTGACTTTGCATTCCAGAGTCTATGACTCTAGTATAGTGATCACACTATGGTGGTTATCTGGGTCATGAAGATCTTTTTTGTACAGTTCTTCTGCGTATTCTTGCCACCTCTTCTTAATATCTTCTGTTTCTGTTGGATCAATACCGTTTCTGTCATTTATTGTGCCTATCTTTGCATGAAATGTTCCCTTGGTGTATCTAATTTTCTTGAAGAGATCTTTAGTCTTTCCCATTCTATTGCTTTCCTTTATTTCTTTGCACTAATCACTGAGGAAGGCTTTCTTATCTCCTCTTGCTATTGTTTGGAACTCTACATTCAGATGGGTGTATCTTTCCTTTTCTGCTTTGCCTTTAGCTTCTTTTCTTTTCTCAGCTATTAGTAAGGCCTCCTCAGACAACCATTTTGCCTTTTTGCATTTCTTTTTCTTGGGGATGGTCTTAGTCAATGACTCCTGTACATGCATGCTTTAGTTACTGGCTTTTGTTCCAAATATTTTTGTGGTGTTTTAACAAAGAAGTGTCTCAAGAAGAGAAAGGTATATGGGCCTGTGAAAATGAGGTTGTCAAGCCAAGAAGTTAAATCTGTATTTCAGTTGATTTATCTGGAAAATGGTACTAATAATACTTAATCTCTTCTGACTTTAGATGATGACTGTGATAATCAAATTAAATAAATGTATAAATGCTTTGAACACAGCATGGTAAAAATGCAAGTTATTACCAGTAGCCACAACAAAATGACCACAGTAATATTGAGTTAGCTTTAGGATATTAGATAAAGGCTGTAATTCCATGGGTGGCATTTCCTTTCTGTCCTTTGAGAGATGATGTCATTATTTTGAAGAGCTCTAGGATCCATAGCCCTCCAGATTCTCAGTGTATACTGGATACCATTTGGTGGGCCAGCATTTGATAATGATAACTGCTTGGTAACCATAAGTAGTGTCTTTCTCCTTAAACTTTCATTGGTAAAGTTTGTTTCAGCTTTATAAGAATGCTGATTACCGTGCTGAGAGTGCCTCAAATTTCCTATGCTATTCTTTCCTCCTTTTCTTCTTTCTGGCAGTATGAGTTTAAACTCATTCCCAAAGGTTTTGAGTGAAGCTGATATGATTAGATTTGTTTCTGGAATTTAGATGGTAATCAAGAGTAAAAAGTTACGGCCAGAAGTCTTAGTTAGAATATATCTGCAGCAAACTCTAGAGTAGACTGTGCCTTCAGCAGTACTCTTCCATGATGTAGAACTGTTTGAGGGAAAAGAAGTCATGGATTCCGATGTATAAGAATTGCATTTTGTTTTATAACTCAGTGGTATATCCATACAACTTCCAAACAAATGAGTTAGTTCAGTAAACACCTGAAAAGGTATGAAAATAACATCACTAATAATGTGAGTTTCTCTTATTTTGTTCTTGCCAGTACACACACTTACAAACATATGTGTAATTTTTAGACAATTGAGAAGGTTAAGCTAAAGGTGAAAATTCTTTTTTCTAAAGATGTTCTCTGAAGGGGTCTGGATGGCAAAAATGATACAATATCATTAAATAAGGCAAATTTATTCAGCATCAATAGTATTTTAGGGTAAAAAGTGTTTATTGAAATAATTTTAATAATGCAAAGTTACCTGTTAAAAAACTAATTTTTATTACAGAATATTTTTTCTTTATATCTACTGACACAATACTGCTGTCTCTCCATAATTTCTGAGCAGTTTTGACATATGTCATAGCATATGACATGGTGGAGAGGTCTGACAGAATGTGGTCCACTGGAGAAGGGAATGGCAAGCCACTTCAGTATTCTTGCCTTGAGAACCCCATGAACAGTATGAACAGGCAAAATGATAGGATACCAAAAGAGGAACTCCCCAGGTCATTAGGTGCCCAATATGCTACTGGAGGTCAGGGAGAAATAACTCCAGAAAGAATGAAGGGTTGGAGCCAAAGCAAAAACAATACCCAGTTGTGGATGTGACTGGTGACAGAGGCAAGATCTGATGCTGTAAAGAGCAATATTGCATAGGAACCTGGAATGTCAGGCCCATGAATGAAGGCAAATTGGAAGTGGTCAAACAAGAGATGGCAAGGGTGAATGTCGACATTCTAGGAATCAGCGAACTAAAATGGACTGGAATGGGTGAATTTAACTCAGATGACCATTATATCTACTACTGTGGGCAGGAATCCCTCAGAAGAAATGGAGTAGCCATCATGGTCAACAAAAGAGTCCGAAATGCAGTACTTGGATGCAATCTCAAAAA
>SJYT01009473.1:213448-230099 GCA_006410635.1 Cephalophus harveyi
GGTCGCAAAGAGTCGGACACGACTGAGCAACTGAACTGAACTGAACTGAAGCCAGTAACTAACTACTGATAATCCTTAAATTCAGAATGTTTCAGAATGACTTCTTTACATCATAACTATTTCTCCCCACAGTCCTTTACTGGTAATATAGAGATTAATATTTGTATTTTAACTTACCTTGGAAATATATAAGAACTTTACATGGAGTTCATGTACTAGAACCTCAAAATTTTATCCACTTCTTCTCTGGTGGCTCAGTCGGTAAAGAGTCTGCCTGGAATGAGGGAGACCCAGGTTCAATCCTTGGGTCTCCCTGGAGAGATGGCAACCCACTCCAGCAGTCTTGCCTGGAGAATTCCATGGACAGAGGAACCTGCTGCGCTACAGTCCATGGGATCACAAAGAGTCGGACACGGCTGAGTGACTAACACTTGATTTCTTTCAATAGGTAAGAAAAGAATTGGGGAAAAAGCATTTTAATTTTTTTTCCTCGTTTTTCTTTTATTCTCTCAAAAAACTCTTGGCACAAAAACACACTGGCGATGGCTGTCACAGGTCTTCTAAAAAATCACTTTGGAGACCTTCATTATTTCTATTAATACAACTACTATTAATAACAACAATAATCATGTTGTGCCCTTCTCCACAGCCTCTTGTCCAGGGATCTCAGAATGCTTTTCAAACATTAATTAAAAATCCTCTCATCATCCCTGTGAGTTCCTAGGGCAAGGAGAGAGGAGGAAATGGTATCTACTCTGATGTTAATTAAACTCTCCCTTGGCTTGCAAACTAGGTAAATAGCGTTTCTTCCCCTCACTCCCACCGCCCTCCACCGCCCCCATTAACAAACAAACAAGCCCACTCTCTGTGATGATGATCACAGATGTTCACAAGTGAGGGGAGAGATGACTTCCACTGGGTGTTGAGGAGATGGACTGACATACTTGCCAGACTTGGCTGCCAAGTCTTTACTTTCTAACAGTAGTTTCCCAAACCTGGGCCATCAGCAGCATCGCCTTAGGGCCTTTACAAATATACCTGTATATGGGCCATTAATACCCGCTTTGTAGAGGTCTCATTTCATAGATAAGGAACAGGGTTCAGGAATCTGTGTTTTCAAAAATTTCCCTGTACATTTTGAGAATAATCATGTTTAAGTGGAATTTTTACCACTGGTTTCTTTCAAATAGTAAAGATGTCTTTTCTTGCCCTTTGCTTTCTTCCTGTTTAATAGTTTGAGAATATGCATGTATAGATCAGAGGTTCTCAAACTGTGGTCCTTGGATCTTTTTCTAATCTAAAGTACCTGGGAAACTTGTTACAATACAGATGTGTTGAAATACATTGTTCTTGCCAAGTTTATATTTTTCTCAGGGAGATAAAACTCATTCCTACCTCTAAGAAGTGGACAGTGCCATCTCAGAAGCTGTGAAGAGAGTAATAAATCTCTGGGCTTATGGGCCCTCAACGCTGTGAATGTAAAGCATGTGTGGATACTCTGTGTTAGCCTCTATGTACATTACTCCAGGATTCATAGGAGTTTAGTTCTGTAAGCATATAGGGGACAATTCATTCTTATCTGGCTTATGCAGAGTTGGGGAAACTGAGTCTCAGTTCACTGAGGAAGGAGTGCCATCTCCTGCAGGTCATCAGGCAGGCCGCTGGCGGTGGAGGCAGACCTGAAAGCACCTTTCCCATCTCAGCATCCCGAGCTCCTTCTGCATCACAGAAGGACACAGACCACCCATGTGTAAGCTTGTTTCTTGCTTGTGATTTGGAGTCCCTTGTTTTTAACAATGTTGGCTAACAACAGAAGCCTGATGTTGGAAACTGTTATTCTCCAAATCTCTGAAGGGGAAGAAAAGGAAATAAGCTGAGATAAGATATCTGCCATGTTGGTAAACGCCTTCTTTCCCTATTTTTGGTCTCTGTTCTTATCCTCTGGTTTCATGGTTGACCCTGCTGCTGGCATGACAGGGACCAGCTGACGAAAAGGAGGCTGAAGTGTTTATTCAGAGAACTAGAGACATTTAAGTGTGACATGAAAGACTGCTCATTAAAAATCATAGCAGTTCATCTACATTTTATGTCCAACAATGTATAAACCTTTCACAGACCCTTTCTTAATTATAAATTGGAAGACTCTTCCTTCCAGAATATTCCCTGGGACAATTTAATAAGCCTTAATGTTATGGGTGGAGACGCAGGGTCAGTTGTTCATTTCTTATGATCCAGCATATCATTAGTGAGGATGGAACTAGAGATCCCAGGGGGTCCTGTAACCCCATAGACAATGGACCACTTGTGTTACTAGCCTGTGGTCATTCTTCTTTGAATGATGGTAGCAGGGGGCCTTGGTCATAGATGGTACGGTATGTGGAAAGGGAATGCCTCTTTGCTTCCTCTAGAGGGTGAAGGGAAAGGTGCTAATTAATTGAGGAACCACAAAAGGGAGTAACTGCCATTTCTCATAACATATCGTCCTTGCGAGAGTATTGTGGGCAAGTCTACCAATCGCATTTTACACATAAGAAAACCGAGATTCAAAGAATTAAGTATCTTGCAGAGCTATGAGTGGAATTGATTCGTACACACCTTTATCCTTTTTATGCTTTCTTAATACCTAGAAAAATGTTTGCTCACAAAACAAAGGTGAGTATCTCTTAAAGTCCACACTCTCCCCATGCACCATACCTCATTGCCTGCCCACACAGAATGTTCTTACGTGGTTTGTTGAAGTAAATAGAACTCTTTTTAAAATCCAGTTGTGTTAGCACTAGTAGCAGTGAATCGTTCATAAAGAATGCAATCATGATTGTTTTTCATCTATCCCAGAATTAAAAAAAAAAAAAAAAGGCAAAGCATCTGTATGCTCTGGCAGAGCCCTGTGGCTTGCTGTCCTGAGCTCAGGTCTACAACTGGGATGTTCATGCATTTCTAGTCTCTGCCAGACTTCTGGTGAACAGAGGGTGAGTCATGGAATCGTTCTGTGCCTTCCTTCCACCTCCAGCAAAGCCAGGGTAATTAGAGCTTGTCACCGATTCTATGTCAAAAGGGTGTGGTGATGGTAACCTTATAATTATGGGATTCTGGGAAAATATTAAAAAACCTAAATAGCAATATTATATCACCGCTCATCCCAGGTTGGAGATTGGCTTATGAGCTGGAGAATTTGCTACCCAGCAAATGGTTACCACTTGGAGGCTTTTAAGTCTGGAATGTTAGCACTGGAAGGAATTCCTAGAGATCACCTAGTGTGAACCCCACAGTTGCAGCTGGAGAAACAGAAACCTGGAGTGGTGCAGGGATTGTGTCAAGTCACACAGTGAGCGGGAGGCAGAACCCAGGTCTCCCGCCTCCCGCCATGGACCCGCCTTTTCCTCCTCTGTCTTTGACCATCCTGCTGCTTTGGGGGAGGCTCTGATTCCTCTCTGGAGAGGGGTCTGCAGATGATGGGAGGCTCAGGATGCAACAGCTGCTGGAGGCTGCCTTTCAGGTCGGACACACACCATTCACTTTGAGCTGAAAACCCTCATTCAAATACAACTGGGTGAGCCAGGCAAACCAGATGGGTAATTGACTGGAGTGTGTAGGGAGATGGTGGAGAGTGTGGTTCACTGAGTACCCAAGGAGGTTTGGCACATTATCGTTCCAGCCATCCAGAATATGAATGACCAAACCCCAGTGGCCTGATCCTGTCAGATTAGTTTTACTTAATATAGCTATGCCTGAGCTAAGCTGTACCCTGTATTTTTTATACATCAACTTGCAGAGATAAAATTTGGTTGAAGGAGTTGGAAAGAGATGTTAGAGAAACTGTACAAGTAGTTTTATCATTACTTTTATGAAAAAAATCATTAAACCCTATTTTCTTCCTTCCTTCTTTCCTCTATCCATCTCTCCCTCAGAACTTCCTACTTTCTGCACATATTTTATTTAGTGTCCATTATGCTTTAGATGGGGTCCCCAGGTGATGCTTGTGGTAAAGAACCCACCTGACAATTCAGGAGACATAAGAGATATAGGTTCAATCCCTGGGTCAGGAAGATTTCCTAGAGGAAGGCATAGAAACCCACTCCAGTATTCTTGCCTGGAGAAGAATGGACAGAGGAATGTGGTGGGCTATGGTCCATAAACTTGTAAAGAGTCAGACATGACTGAAGTGACTTAGCATCCATGCATGCATGCTCTAGATAGTCTAGGCCTAAATATAGTGATGAAAAATATATACAAAGTCTCTGGGCCAGAGAGAGCTGAGAGATGAAAGAAAGTAAGTCAACTACAAGAAAATGAGCAAGACAGAAATTTCTGTCTTGAGAGTGATCAATGCTATGAAGAAATGAAAGCAGGGTGATACAGTGCAGACCAATGGGGCCTCTGTGGAGATGGAACTTGAGCTGCAATGAGAAAGAGCCAAGCATACAGATTTAGGAGCAGAATCCCCCCTGCAGAGGTTAATAGCAAATACAGAACTTTGAGGTAGAGAAGCTTTGTGAGTTTGAGGAAGAAAAGCAGAGCTACTTGGGCGGGGGTGTAATGAGCTAGGGAGAGAGTGGTAGGTCCTAAGGCTGGAAAGGTGGAACTGGGTCATGTCATATTGGTTTTTTGTAGGTGGTGATAAGGACTTCAGATTTTGTTCTAAGTGCAAAGGGAAATAAGTGATGGGGCTTTAAGAGTGTGTGTGTTTTGGGTGTGTGTTGTGTTACATGAGAGGATTTGTATTTTTAAAAGATAGTTTAGATTTGTGTGTGTGTGAAAGCAAAGCTTCTATAGTCATGGAAATGATCTCTCTTGAAGGAGACCAAAACAATTATGCAGGTGATGATGACTGAAAGTTCTGGTGCAAGAGAGATTAAAAGGAGTGGGTGGATTTAAAATCTATTTTGGAGATGAATCTTACGTAATACAGAGAAGGCAATGGCAACCCACTCCAGTACTCTTGCCTGGAAAATCCCATGGACGGAGGAGCCTGGTAGGCTGCAGTCCATGGGGTCGCTAAGAGTCAGACACGACTGAGCGACTTCACTTTCTTACATGATATTTTAAAGGAGTGCATGTGAGTGAGGAGGGGTGAGGGGAAGAGAGGACTCAAAATGATGCTAAATGTTGTATCTGAGCACCAGATGCTTGGTGGAGATATTGGTAGTGGAAAAGTGCCAAAGTTGCCAATGTTGGAGACAAAATCAAGGAAATCAAGATTCTGTTTGGCCATTTTAGGTTTAATAAGATGATTAGATATTCAAGTGGAAATGTCATTCATAGGATTATAGTTAATTAGTTTAGAGTTCAGAGCTCAATGGAGAGGTGTGAAGGAGATACAAATTTGATAGTCTCCCACAGGTGGTATTTAAAATTATGGAAGATGTAAAAACTGGCCAAAGAAAACACTGGAGCTGGACAACAGTGGAGCCTTGGAGAAACCCTGGCACACTCTAGCTTCTCAAGTTTGAACTTAAGAGAGGGGACAGAAAGAGACAAGAGGAAGTGATTAGTGTGTATAAGGGAGAAATACAGAAAAATGTGGAATCACAAAAATTAAGGGTGCATTTTAAAGAGGATTGAATGGCCACTGGTGTCTAATCTTGCCAAGAATTTGAGTAAGATGAACACATATAGAAGTACCAAATAAATTTGGAAACATGGTGGCCTTTGATGATTCCCAATAACCTTGGCAAGAAGAATCAATGGTGTGGAAAAGGTAATGAGTCCAGAAGTGATGGCATGACCTATAAGGAAGCCACTCAATACTTATTGTCATGCAAATAAGCAGAAAGGTACTCCAGAAACTGGAAGTGGATCATGGGCTAGATGGGGGTTGTACAGGGTCCATTAGGTAGATGTCATTGGGATGTAATTAAGAAGGTGCATAGTTTGATGGGAATGATTTTGTGTAGAGGGAGAAGTTTATTACCAGGAAATGAATAAATATCTTGAGAAGTAGACAAAGGCTGGGCCCTGGAGTATAAGTGGTAGGAAAGACACACTTCATCCATTATAATGGAGGGATAGCCAGAGACATGGGAGGAGATGCAGGGAGGTGATGGACTTGGTGAGGTAAGAGGAAGTAGTTCTCTTTAGCTGCTTCATTTTCTCAGTCAAATATGTGGCAACATCATTAGCCGAGAGTATACATGTCTTAGAGAAATAGTAATGCTGGCGGTTTAAGGAGAGAGAAGATATTACAACTCCGTTTTGGTAAGTAGGTGAGTGAATATACCCTGAAAGTATGTTTGGGTTGTTTAGAGACCTTTTTGATTCTCTGGTTATGATTTTCAAATTTAGACCTGACAGTGCAGTTCTGTGTTTTTCCTCGATACCATTCAGCTTTATGGAGAGAAGCATAGATTAGGGAGACAGTTGGGTTTAACCAAGATTGGGATTTACCCAGATGAAATGCTAGAGGGGAACTGGACAACAGAGCTGAGTAAGTAGCAAGCGAGTGATTATAATGATAAAGCACAGGCTCTCAGTGGGGTACCAACGTAAGAAGTGATGGATTGGATTGGATGTATTAATGAGGCTAGAGAATAGTAAAATGAGAGTATGTTGCTGCTGCTGCTAAGTTGCCTCAGTCGGGTTCGACTCTGTGCGACCCCATAGACAGCAGCCCACCAGCCTCCCCCGTCCCTGGGATTCTCCAGGCAAGAACACTGGAGTGGGTGCCATTTCCTTCTCTTATGCATGAAAGTGAAAAGTGAAAGTGAAGTCGCTCAGACCCCATGGACTGTAGCCTTCCAGGCTCCTCTGTCCATGCATTTTCCAGGCAAGAGTACTGGAGTGGGTTGCCATTGCCCTCTCTGAAATGACAGTATATGTAATTATAATGAAATGTAATAAGTTTATGTATATCTATCATAAAAGCACTGGAAGGATAAGCATGGTAGTGGAAGTTTTGAAGGTGGTGTGCTTATTTGATGAGAAGCAAAAGGATGTGACCATGTGAGCTGGTGGCTGAAGTGGGGTACAAGAAAAGACCACAGTGTGTGAGGCAGCTGAGGACCTGAGAAATTGGGCTTTTGGATGGTTTAAAGAGTAGGGTTGGTATCGATTTCTTCAAGAAACACAACTGGACTTAGGTATTAAAAAAGAAGGAAGGTGTTGATATTTTCAGTGTATGATGTAGAATTTAAAATGGAAAACCAACAAGAACCTATTCTATTGTACATGGAACTCTGCTTAATGTTGTGTGGCAGTCTGGATGGGAGGGAAGTTTGGGGGAGAATGGACACATGTGTATGTATGGCTGAGTCCCTTTGCTGTTCACCTGAAACTGTTACAACATAGTTTGTTAATTGGCTATACCCCAGTACCAAATAAAAAGTAAAAAAAACCCCCAAAACTCAATTACATCAATGTATAATCTTGTTAACGAATGATCAGCTTATTTTTAGTGCTTTCAAAATGATTTTAAAAATTAAGGTTCTGCATGTAAATGGGGTTCTCCACCATGAAGAATTCTAACAAATATCATTTCCTTGAATCATCATAATTTGTCATAAAATGATAAAGACAGCCTGGTTTCCTAAGCTGTAAGTAATTTAAGGCGATAAACTTCAGAATTAGCAAGTTTGTTAAAATATTTGGTCTAATTGTTTCATGTTATCTCTGCTCTCTGCTGACATGAGGCAATATTTTTCCCAATTAAAAAAAAGAAAACATACCTAACATCAGTCTCTGTGTTATACAAAGTATTGTTTCTTGATAACAGTGTTGACCTACCTCTGATTAAAGTTGGTACTTAGAAACAGGTCAGTGAGTGCAGGTGTTGAATACTGTTTCCTGTACTATACAGTCAATACATTTGCTTCTCACTAACATAAGAAAGTGAATCCTGTTTAATGCAGTATTTTACTTGACTAGAAAGCTGCTTAGCATGTCAGTCTCATAAAAATCCAATCTCTTTGCAGTTAGGAGCAGCTCTGCAGCATTGTAACAGCTACAGGGGGACAATAAAGGATAGTACAATTATATTTTCTTACGGGGGTGACCTCTAGTGTGAAACAATGGCAGTTTAGAATTCCTTGGGGTTTGAATTAACAGCACTTTACCAATTATGACAACTTTCCTTCTTCTTTTTTTTTTTTTGTCTTCAAGATCATGGGTAATTTGTTTTGGTGTTGCTTTCTTGAGCTGTTATTTGATTTTTGAGGTCAAATGTATTTTCATCTTTTTTTCTGTTTTTGCCTTCAGGTTCCCACCTAGAAGTCTTTACAGTTTTATTTTAAATAGGCAAGGGATCTGTCCCATATTTCTTACCTTCGTTTGTTTAATTTCATTTTCAAGCTCACAAGTGCCACACTTCAACAGGTTCTTATTGTTATATATTCCTCCTATGTCACTAACATTATTACCTTTTACTTGAAAGCCTACATTTCTATACTCTATGTCTTTGTTTTGCTGAGGCTGGGATTCCACAAACGAGGCTTCTGTTTTGCCTGCTGCTACAAGGTAGGCTCTGTCAATAGGGGGCACTAGAAGGCCTGGACGAGGAGGAAGGCATTTGCTCTTTCCTGTCTGCTTCCCCTTCCTATGAGCATTTCTCCAGCAGTGTCTCTTCTTCCTGACAGTAGCAGTTCCTTTCTGTAGATGCAGCTGAATCCACTTGCAATTGTTTTTTCAGCACCACCTAAATAGTTACACCCTTTCCAGTGTCTGCCAGCTCCATGAGACCCTTCTTTTAGGCTTCTAAGTTTCGATACTGTCAACTTCCTTTTGCTTCTCACAGGCCCTAGGGATGAGGTACTTCTTTCAACTACCACCTTTTTGATATGTTGGGATTTTCTTTTTCTTTTTTTTTCAGTTATCTAGTTACAACTTTATTCCTTGTCAAAATTCCTTTTATTAAATTCTCTTTGCTAAAATTAGTTCCTGATCTGGCCCTGACTGCTATTATGCTTCGGTTTTCTATTTCTTAATATGTATGTAATAAAAAGCACCCTTTAAGTCTTGAGTCCTTACTCTCAGCTTCATCATTAAGTTTAATGTGAGATGCAGTACATTTACATTTACATATCTTCTCTTGTGTACAGAACACCAATGTTCTGTTTCTTATTCATTTTTCAACTATGTGTTTAGTATCTAAAATGAGAAATGCTGGAAGTTTTTTAGTTGAGTGGCTTGAGAAAAAAATATGCAGAGAATCTGTTTTCAGGTTTCAAGCAGTATGTAAGGGAAAACAGGGCAATAACTAAGTGTGATACAGGTAAGAAATGATAATAGCTATAAGGGAGGTATATTCTACCTTTAGTTAGGAGCTCTAAATATGGAAATGTTTCTTTAGCTGGAAGGTGAGGGAGGCCTTCTATGTGGCCCTTGGTTGGGAAGGGCAGGGGAAAACCAAAGTATGGGAAAATTAAGCCGATAAGGAAGTATTTGAATGACTCGAGAACTGACCACAGTTAATGATACACAAAGTTAAACAGTTGGATCATTAATACGAAGCTGGCTCCCAGAGGGTCTTTAGTGTCAGACAAAAGAACCTGGACTTTAATACAAAAGCATTACAAGGTTTCAAAAGGTTTTGACATTACAAGGTCACTTTAAGGAAAGGCAGTCTGATGGTATTGGAGAAATCTGACTGGAAAAGGCAGATGCTGATATCTAACAGTCATTTGAATGATACTGCCAAGGCCTGGATGAGAGGTACAGAAAGCATCCCCTTGCTGGTAGGAAAGGAGAGGTTACCCACTTACAGCATTAATGTACTGAATTTACAGAATTCATCAACGGGAGGAATTTGAGCAGCTGGGGGAAGGGAGAAACCAAACTCCTGTGTAATTTCTGAGCTGTGTTAGCTGTAGGGATAAAAGTTCTATTGACAAAAATATAAACATGGAATAGGAACAGGAGAGTCAGCAGGAAGCTAGATTGATGAATGAAAGTGTCTATAGGACATTCAGGAAGAATCATCTTACTTCTTTTTTTGGAATGTAAGACTCTAGACTGGGAGGGAAGGTAGGGTCTGAGGTGCAGATTCAGCTGTCTCTGAAATACAAGGGGTAGGTGAGTCACATAATTGGATGAGATTGACAAAGGTGGAATTATAGAAAGGGACAGATCCAGGTATAGTGATATTTAGAGCAGGATTGTGGGTCTAGTTGCATTGCAGCCTGTGGGTCTAGTCTTGTCTACCACCTTTTTGTGTAAAGAAAGTTTTATTGGAACACAGCTATGCTCTTGAATTTACATAGTCAGTGATGCATTTGCCCTACAAGGACAGTGTACTAACAGCAGACACTGTATGGCCCTCAGTGCCTAAGATATTTCCAATTTACCTTTTATAGAAAACATTGACTAATCTCTGATTTAGGCAACCTGGAAACAATTAGAATCCAGAGAATCACTAGTCAAGTATTAGAAGTTAAAAAAAAAAGATACATCACAAAAGGCAAAGAAAACTTTCAGAAGGCAATCTGAAGGAATTAGCAACATCAAATCTAGCAACAGCATTTCCCAAAAGATACACAGAGAAAATGAGTGACAGGTATTTGAAGAGATATTGATCTTAGCCAGTTCCAGGCTGTGGTCTTGGGCTCACCAGTCTTCAGGACTTAAAGTGGAGTTGGTAAGTTTAGCAAATAATAATAAATGACATCCAATTAAATTTGAATTTCATATAAAAAACAAAGGGCTTCCCTGGTGGCTCAGAGGTTAAAGCGTCTGCCTGGAATAAAAAACAAATGTATATTTTTAGTACAATAAGTTCCATGCAGGGTGTGCATTACATGGGTATCCTGTATTTTTTCTGGCAAACTTAGCTTGAGCAACCTCATCCAGGACTTAAAGGGAACTGATTGAGTGAGGAGGTCTGATCATCATCCCAGCAGTGAAAACAGGTAGCAAGGATGGTGGGCAAAACTGAGCATTTGCCATTCTGCTAGGATACTCTGACCATGGCTCAGAAAAGGTATTATTATTGAGCAGCTGCCATGTCTGAATTTATGAATGGGTTCATGTTTCATGAGCCTTAAGAGGGGTGGGGTCTTCTGACTAACGTAGCTATCAGGGTCAACTGTGAACCCCAGTTTCACACCAAAGACTTTTATCCTTTGTAAACAGCAGTTGCTGTTCACTGTTAGTAATGTCAAATTGAGGTACATGCTGATAGCTCCAAGAGTATGTGTGCAGTCCACAAAAAAGGGGCTTTCCAGGTGGTGCTACAGGTAAAGAACCCGCCTGCCAATACAGGAGATGTCAGAGATTCAGTGCGATCTCTGGATTGGGAAGATCCCCTGGAGGAGGGCATGGCAACCCACTCCAGTATTCTTGCCTGGTGAATCCTGTGAACAGAGGAGCCTGGCAGGCTGTGATCCATAGGGTAACAAAGAATTGGACACAACTGAAGCGACTTAGCATGCATGCACTCACTACAAATAAGAGCTTCACCATTATTGTCAGTTATTTGGGAAGAATTATTTGATTGGATACAAAATACTTCATGAACTATTTCAATATTATTTACACAAATGAATGAAAAGATATTCATTTTAAAATACTAATTTTCAATAATCGCACATTTTTGGATGGTGATAAAGTTTAGTTTCAAAAAATTTATTCTTGTGTGTGAACAAAGTTTCTCTTAGATGAGGATTCACAAATGAACGGTTCATTATTAAGTCTGATAAAAAGTTACAAGTAGTCATTTCAACCAAAAATCATGATAGGAAAGGTGAAATAAGGAAATCAAGCTCAAGTTTCTTAATTAAACATTTTGAAAAGATTGAAAGTTTCCTACATCAATTTTGAATACTGTTGCAGTTTTGTTCCTCAGAAACAGTTGCTGAAATGGAGTTTGGGGACAGTGTATTTATTAGGGATCCACCCCTGTGGAGAGAAGTGGGTAGGGTAGGATTGGGTAGAGGAGATTGTATTATGATGAGTTCAAAGTCTGGGCTAAGTCCCCCTTCCCCATAGGCAGCTCTGGAGTGCTCAAGGCTCCTCAGAGTTTTTCCCTGTTGGGCCAGTATGGTTGGGTACTTATACTCCTCCCTTGATTGGTCATTAGATACGGGCTTCCCCAAAACAGGTGTGTTCTTGGAGAAGGTGAGACAATCCCTGTAGGAACTGGCTGCTGGGGATGTTGAAACCCTTTCCCTAGGAGAGATTGGAATGTGTATCCCCTGCCCCACAAATACTACACTGAAACTTTTTTTTTTTTTCCAAATTATTTGATGTAAGAAAATGTAATGGATTTTTTCACTATATCCATACAGAGGTTTCTAAATCCTTTGCAGTTTTTTCAGTGTGCTGTACAAACATGATCACTTCCTAGGTGTGCCAGCAATATATACATAGCACTGTGCGCTGCATCAGTTGAGAAGAAAGACCTTGAGTCATCTTAGTTTTTATCCTTTCAGTGTCTTGCTAGAAGTAGATATGACTTGGAGTGCTTACATTTGATCTCAAAGAAATATGAATATCAAAGGACCCTTGCTGTTTGTTTTGGCAATATTCTGATACTTAAAAGCCACTAGTGACACATATATTCATGACTTCCTCTTAACTTGGTGGTTCTTGGCAGTAGCAAAAAGTATTAAAAATAGTTGAGTTTCAAATGAAAGCAACTAGTTTCTAGCATCACTCTTACTTGGCTGCAACTTTTACTGGGTATGTGTAACTCTGACCTCCTATTATTCAGAGCATTTTTCTCATCACCTATGTTTCAGAAACTGACCCAGGGATATCAAAAAGCCTCAGTTGTCTTAAGATCATAAATCATTATTTTCTAAACTTGGATAAATATAAAAATTACTTTGGGGGTGAGTGTGTTTGTGTGTGTGTGTGACCTGTTAAGAAGTCAGAACCTGTTTGAAAAAGGTTGTCAGTGACGATCACAGAGCATTTACTTCCCCATCCCCTCCCCTTCTCCAGATTTATGAAATTAGAATCTCCAGGATGAGACCTATATTTTTTATCAAATGCCCAGATTTGGCAAGCACTGATCTAGTGTGGCATTTAAAGCATTCTGTAGTATCCTGTGTGTCTGCCCTGATTTCCCACTGTTTACCTTTAATGCATTCCTTAGTAGCCAGTCGACTGCTCATGCACAGAGCACTTGAAGGCTGAGCTGGAGCCTGGGGCTGGTGCACTGGGATGACCCAGAGGGATGGTACAGGAAGGGAGGTGGGAGGGGAGTTCAGGATGGGGAACACGTGTACACCTGTGGTGGATTCATGTTGATGTATGGCAAAACCAATACAATATTGTAAAGTAAAATAATAATAATAATAAATAAATGATAAATGGTTAAAAAAATGAGTTGTTTGTAAAATTATGTAGGTGTTAAGTAGCTATGGGAGTTATCAATTAGCAAGGAAATCCTGGGAGGAGAAGAGTTTTTTGTTTGTGAGTTTGTTTTCTGAGGGAAAGAACAGGGACTGATAGGGTAGAAGGGAGGAAGAAGGAGTATCTTGTTTATACAATTGGGAAGTGAGTTCTATTTGGAGATTTCAAGATCACCTATTTAGGGAAAGGAACTCTGTTTTGAATTTTTAGGACAAGAAGTAGTGAAATGGTAGAGGCAAAACCTTTAACTTACATTTACCTTGATATGGCTTACTTTTGGATCACTCTTGGAGCACTTTGGAATTCTCTAAGGATCTGCTGGACTTCACGTTCTTTATCATGTGGTAGTAGAATAAAGACAGACAGTGCCTTTACTTCCTTGATTTGTGACAGGAATAATATGGAAACATTTCCAGGTACTAGAAAGTGGGAACTAATTAAAAAAAAAATTAGGCTTGGTACACCTCCTTCACTTATGACTAAGGTGTTATAGAAATGCTGAGCTCCATTTCTGAGATCTGGGGGAAAATGGCTCTGTTGTTCCTTGTTTTTCTTTTCTTTCTATGTTTTTATCTACCTGTGACCTTGTACCATGAAGGAATGAGACACTGTACTCTTACAGAATAAGATGAGATGAAGTTGGGCCATGAAGGGGGAAGTCTGCCCTCCCCTGCCAGGGGTCACCCATAGTTCTCCATGCATCTATTGACTTCTACTAGAAATATGCCACTGCTGTCCCCCACTTCTTACTGTATTCATTTCTATCAGAATGCTCTTCTTTTCTCCCTAGTTCTCTTTTTAAAGATGCTTTTCTCTGGTGATGCACAAAGGGTCAAAGATGGGAAATCTTAAAACCAGAAGGGTGTGTGTGTGTGTGTGTGTGTGTGTATACACACACACACAAATATATATATTTGGTTTTAAACCCAATGTAACTGTGGAAATGCTTGCTTTTTAAAAATTAATAATGGAGTAACAGGATCAGAAAAATAGGGAACAATGTAGGGTCAGAGTTTGGTTAAGTATTGTGTTTTTAAAGGAATAGTGAGCTATTGTTGACTGAGTTTCTAGAGACAGTGGGTCCTTCAGGGACTTGCTTCTTGATACTCTGAATTTTTAGCTTAGCATGTTTTTTTATACTGTTGTTTAGTTATTGTGGAAATGATGGCTGAAGGGAAAGAAAGGTGGTTGGATGTGAAACCCTGACTGAATGTGATTGAGAAGGGCATAGAAAAAGCAGCTCCTCTAAGTAAGCATTTTCATGTCAGCATCTGAAACTTGTTCTCATACAGATGCTGGTTTTTTTTTGAGCCATTAATCAATTTATTTTGTAAGTTGTGTCCAATAAAGTTCACTGTTTTGATATCTAGACCTATGAGTTTTGACAAATGCAGAGTTGTGAAAGTACCACCATGAAGTAGATAAACAAGTTTCTTCACCCCTAAAATTCCTTTATGCCATTGCTTGGTAATCAACCCTTTCTCCACCCTCTATTGCAATCGCTGTTTCTATTTTCTATCATCGTAGTATTGCCTTTTCGAAAATGTCACACAAAATGATTGTAAGGTGCATAACATTTTGAATTTAGCTTCCTTCCCTTAATACATTCATGATTCATCCTTTTGTTGCATACATCAGTAGTTCATTCTTTTTTTTCAATTTTTGTTGGAGTATAGCTGATTTAAAATGTTATGTTAGTTTCTGCTGTACAGTAGAGTGAATTGGTTATACGTATACAAATATCCACTCTTTAAAATTTTTTTACTTTATTTTTTAAGTATTTGGTTGTTCTGGGTCTTGATTGCAGCATGCAGGGTCTTTAGTTACAGCAGTTGTGACATGTGGGATCTAATTCCTTGACCAGGGTTGAACATGGGCCACTTGTATTGGGAGTGTGGAGTCTTAGCCACTGGACCACCAGGGAAGACTCTCTACTCATTTTCACATTCTTTCCCCATAGGTCATTACAGAGTATTGAGAAGAGTCCCCTATGGTATCCAGTAGATCCTTATTATCAACTTTATATATAGTAGTGTGTATATGTAAATCCCAATCTCCCAATTTATTCCTCATTATTTTTTAATGGGTAGTATTTCATTGGATTCAATACCATCCAGTTAATTTATTCATATGACAGGTGAAGAACATTTATTAGAATGTTTTCAGTGTTTGCAATTATGATTAAATCTGCCATACACATTTGCATCCATGTTTTTGTGTATAAGTTTTCATTTCTCTTTGGTAAAATATCTGAAGGTGGGATTGCTCAGTTATTAGATTCCTCTTGCTGATATAACTAACTACTATGAATTTAATCACTTAAAACAACATAATGACATAGATCTGTTCTTTTACAGTTCTGGAGGTCAAAAGTCTAAATTGGTTTGGCAAGGCTGTGTTTCTTCCAGAGGTTGAAGGGAAGAATCCACATTCTTGCCTGTTCCAGCTTCTAAACTCCAATCTTCTTCCTTGGCCAGTGGTCCTGCCTCATTCTGACCTCTGCTTCTGTGGTCACATCTCCTATAACTCTGTTCTTGCCTTCCTTATAATTACATTGGGCCAGGGTTATCCACATGGATAACTCAGGATAATCTCCCCATCTCAAGATCCTTAACTTAATCACAGCTTCAAGCTTCCTTCAAAGTCCCCTTTTACCAGATAAGGTAGGGTAGTCATTGGTGCAGGGGTGTGGAAGCAGATGTCTTTGGAGCAGGGTGGGTGTGGAGATCTAATTGTGCCTACCAAAACTGGGACATGCAACAAGTGTATATTAACTTTATAAGAAAATGCCAAAATAATGCTTTCAAAAGTATTATCATGCTATAAATTTTTGCTAATATTTCTAGTTGTGTTAATAATATATTGAGCTTGTTAATCAGGGTATGTTTCTGCATCAGTTTGCAAATTTTTTGCTGTATGTCAGAGAAAACCCAATACAAACTGACATTTGATAAAAGGAAAGTTATTGGCTACATAAACAAAAGGTCTAAGGCTGAAGTTTTTTTTTTTTCTCCTTATACTTTCATTTATTTTTTATTTTTTTAAATTTTATTTTTACTTTATTTTACTTTACAATACTGTATTGGTTTTGCCATACATTGACATGAATCCACCACAGGTGTATACAAGCTCCCAATCCTGAACCCCCCTCCCACCTCCCACCCCGTATCATCTCTCTGGATCATCCCTGTGCACCAGCCCCAAGCATCCTGTATCCTGTATCGAACATAGACTGGCGCTTCATTTCTTACATGATAGCATACATGTTTCAATGCCATTCTCCCAAATCATCCCACCCTCTCCCTCTCCCTCAGAATCCAAAAGTCCGTTCTATACATCTGTGTCTCTTTTGCTGTCTCGCATACAG
>SJYT01009473.1:232512-262230 GCA_006410635.1 Cephalophus harveyi
AGACCCACCTCAAAACAAGGGACACATACAGACTGAAAGTGAAGGGCTGGAAAAAGATATTCCACGCAAATAGAGACCAAAAGAAAGCAGGAGTAGCAATACTCATATCCGATAAAATAGACTTTAAAACAAACGGTGTGAAAAGAGACAAAGAAGGCCACTACATAATGATCAAAGGATCAATCCAAGAAGAAGATATAACAATTATAAATATATATGCACCCAACATAGGAACACTGCAATATGTAAGACAAATGCTAAGAAGTATGAAAGGGGAAATTAACAATAACACAGTAATAGTGGGAGACTTTAATATCCCACTCACACCTATGGACAGATCAACTAAACAGAAAATTAACAAAGAAACACAAACTTTAAATGATACAATAAACCAGTTAGACCTAATTGATATCTATAGGACATTTTACCCCAAAACAACAAATTTCACCTTTTTCTCAAGTGCTCACGGAACCTTCTGCAGGATAGATCACACCCTGGGCCATAAATCTAACCCTGATAAATTCAAAAAAATTGAAATCATTCCAAGCATCTTTTCTGACCATAATGCATTAAGATTAGATCTCAATTACAGGAGAAAAACTATTAAAAATTCTAACATATGGAGACTGAACAACACGCTTCTGAATAACCAACAAGTCACAGAAGAAATCAAAAAAGAAATCAAAATATGCATAGAAATGAATGAAAATGAAAACGCAACAACCCCAGACCTGTGGGACACTATAAAAGCAATGCTAAGAGGAAAGTTCGTAGCAATACAGGCATACCTCAAGAAACAAGAAAAAAGTCAAATAAATAACCTAACTCTACACGTAAAGCAACTAGAAAAGGAAGAAATGGAGAACCCCAGAGTTAGTAGAAGGAAATAAATCTTAAAAATTAGGGCATAAATAAGTGCAAAAGAAACAAAAGAGACGATAGCAAAAATCAACAAAGCAAAAAGCTGGTTCTTTGTAAGGCTGAAGTTTTGCTCTTAGCATTTCTGAGTTCAGGACTCAAACATTGTTATCATTAGTTTTTCTCTATCTATTGGGTTGGTATCATTTGCAGGCTCTATGCAGTGGCAAGGAAATGACAGTAGCTCCAGATCTTATATTCTCTTTGGCTTAAGTCCCAGAGAACAAATGCTCAGTTATATCTCAGTGTTTTTAGCCACTGCTTCTTATTGTTGCCAGCAGATCACATGACAATCCTGTGAACCAATCACTGTGACCACAGGATAGGATATGGAAATTGGTCTTGGTCACTTGATCTATCCCTTAGCTGGGCAAGGATTTAACCCAAAGATTGTGGACTAAAAGAGAGATGGAACTCAAACAGAAAACAGAGGCTATATCTAATAGAAAATACAGATGTTGGAGACATTCTGCAAATGTCCATTCTAATTTCTTAAACTTTAAACAGAGCTCTAGACTTAAGTCTCCTCTAAGGAATTTACTCTTTTAGGTGTGTTTACCCACTTTTGCCAAATAAGAAACCATGTTAACTTCATTTATACCATTAGAGATTGCTTATAGATGCAATGGGGGAAGACAGGGAACTAGGGATGCCCTGAAACCAGCTTGTGTTGGCTCACATGCACTCCTGTTGTATGGATCTCTTCCCAATGCTGCATCTAGTCAGTTTATGTTGATTCCTTGAAATCAGCCAGGGGGAAGTATTTACACCACAGAAATTGGCAAATGTTACATATCAGGGCTTTATCCCCTAGAGTGCTAGTTGCTAAACATTTACCAATACACTGCTGGCAGCCAGTAAATAACAATACAATAATATGATAGCTTTGTGAGATAATTTTAAATTAATTCAGTCATTAATTGCAACAGGAATTGAGAGAAGGGAAATATCATTGTGTGTGTGTGTGTGTGTGTGTCTCTACCCCTCACCCTTACCTCCCAAGGAAGCTTTCATGGAGAAGCAGAGAGCTTGAATTGGACATTGCATTGGAAAGAACACACTTAAGTTTAAGTCTGCGGCTTGTGTGTTCATGGTTTGTACTTTTTTCTGCCATCCAAGAAAAAATTTTCATTTTTCACAAAATATTCTATTTTCTTCTAAAAACAGCATAGTTTCTTAAATTAACTTTTGGGTATGGCATGAGTTAGAGGCCAAGATTCTTTTTTTTTTTCCAATGCCTTGAGAACTAGAAAAAACCCTCTTCTGGCTATCATCAAGATATTATCACCAAATGCTGCATATTCCCTATTCTTTTTTCATAGATTCTCAGTTCCCAGCATGAGTTCTATTAAATTCATGAGTCTTCAGCCTATATAAGAACAGAGGTCTAATGTTCAAAACCACCTGTGAGTGTGCTCTGTGAGTCTTGCTCTGTAGTCTATTCTACCACTAGCTTCTTATTGATCTGGGCGCCTTTTCCCCCATGAGGAACATGGAGGAGCTCCTGAAATATTAGCTGAACAAGAGGCATTCATTTTAACTTCAGCAGGTTCTATGCAGATGTTCAATTTTTAAAAATATATCTTGTTCTCATTCTCACTGCACCAAAACCCTACCTCATTTCCTCAGACTGTCATCTCCAGGCTTATTCCACCCCTTCTCTTAATCAGGTCAGCTGAAAATGAAAGATGATTTTCCTCCCAAAGAAGAACTTCCATGTTTTGAGCCTCATAACTTCTTGTGTAATTTCCTGTCAGTTCTCTCAAGGGCACAGACTCCAAGAGGTGATTGATGTGTATGAGTTTCTTGCAGTAGAGATGCTCACTAACAATTTGCTGCCTGGCTCTATCATATCTTTTCACTTGAGTTTTGGAGAAAAAGATTTTGAGTTTATTTGCATTCTAATGATTTCTTTCTGGTGAAGCCTGATGAAAAGATAATTTCATGGCTAGAATAAAGATGCATATTTTATTTAAAACACAAGTCTTTGTTTCCCAGTTATGAGCACACTTTTACATGCTAGAGTTTAGAGAGGTCAGGAGGGACATTGTGAAGACATGTCATAGTCATTTGGCACATTAAGGAATAAAATAAGAGTAAAGTCTTTGAGAAGACTTAGCCTTCATTTTATGTACTTTCAGGGATTACACATGCTGTGGGGCTCAGGGATGCTTAGATCATAGAAGAGTCCTTTAGAGGATGAAAGTAGGACAGTGTAAGTGTAATTTTAGAAGATAAATACTGTGTGAGGTTCCTGTCTTTTGGTATTTAATTTCCATGTCATTACAATCAAAGAAAGAAAGACTTGATTCAAGAAAGGACTAAACTCAAAACCACATATTGCAGTTTATTTGGAATTTCAGTGAAAACATTAGGTGCTGGCACTAAGTTATCAGGATATTTTTAAAGGAAGGTTAAAGACACCATTGCTTAGAGTGATTTAATAGTAGAATAACCAACTGTTTGTGTGAAGTGGTTTAAAAGTTTTTGGTCTGGAGTTGAGTAAAGATCGTCAGAGGGGAGAATTCATGGAATAGGGAACTAGGCCTAATTTTTCAGGCCATATAAACCTAGATCTGAAATCCAACTTTTGTATTTGCTTGTGATGCAACTTTGTGAATTTAACTTAAACTTTCTGGATCTCAGACTTCATTTATTTGTCTAATGGACATCCTGAAGCTACCTCAAGGTGTGGTTATTATGAATGAAATGAATGAATGAAATATAAATATGTGAACCTGTTAGCCTATTGCCTGGTACTCAACAAATTCTGTTAATGGGGTTCTCAAGACAAGAATACTGTAGTGGTTTGCCATTCCCTTCTCCAGTGGACCACATTTTGTCAGAACTCTCCACCAAGACCTGTCCATCTTGGGTGGCCCTGCATGGCATGGCTTAGTTTCGTTGAGTTAGACAAGGCTGTGGTCCATGTGATTAGACTGGCTAGTTTTATGTGATTGTGGTTTCAGTCTGTCTGCCCTCTGATGCCCTCTCTCAGCACCTAGAAAACTATGATCATGGCATCTGGTTCCATCACTTCATGACAAGTAGATGGGGAAACAGTGGAAACAGTGGCTGACTTTATTTTATTGGGCTCCAAAATCACTGCAGATGGTGAGTGCAGCCATGAAATTAAAAGATGCTTATTCCTTGGAAGGAAAGTTATGACCAACCTAGACAGCATATTAAAAAGCAGAGAGATTACTTTGCCAACAAAGGTCCATCTAGTCAAGGCTATGGTTTTTCCAGTGGTCATGTATGGATGTGAGAGTTGGACTATAAAGAAAGCTGAGCACCGAAGAATTGATGCTTTTGAACTGTGGTGTTGGAGAAGACTCTTGAGAGTCCTTTGAATTGCAAGGAGATCCAACCAGTCCATACTGAAGGAGATCAGTCCTGGGTGTTCTTTGGAAGGACTGATGTTGAAGCTGAAACTCCAATACTTTGGCCAGCTGATGTGAAGAGCTGACTCATTTGAACAGACTCTCATGTAGGGAAAGATTGAAGGAGGAGGAGAAGGGGCTGACAGAGGATGAGATGGTTGGATGGCATCACCAACTCAGTGGAGATGAGTTTGAATAAACTCTGGGAATTGGTGATGGACAGGGAGGCCTGGCATGCTGTGGTCCATGGCGTTGCAAAGAGTTGGACACGACTGAGTGACTGAACTGACAACAAATACAGCTCACTGTCCTTCTTCCGTAAGAGGAAGACACAATTGTTATGGGAGAAGTTTGGGAAAATTCTCAAGTGTGACTTATTATGCTCTAGTAGGACCATGTAACACATTTTTTTTTTTTCCTCTTTTGGGGGAGCTGATGGGACTAATGTCATGATACCTTTTCCATCTACCCAGTAAGGAAGGGATGACACATTCTGTGGGGCTCAAGGATGCTTAAATCATGGAGGAGTCCCATAGAGGATGAAAGGAGGTCAGTCTAAATGTAGATATATTGGCATAAAATTTTAGAGGATAAGTTCTATATGAGGTTCCTGTCTCTTTGTGTTTAAATTTCATGTCATTACTACCAAACAAAGACTTGATTCAGAGAATGGAAGAAACTCAAAGCTTTGGAAGATGTGAAAAGAGGCCTCTACTTTACAAAAGAATCCCATGTATAGCAGACCCAATGAATCTGGTTGATCAAATTTGGTTACAAGGAGTAGACTACCCTTAAGGGATCCTATTTCATTTCTGAACAACTGTAATTGCTAGAAATGCCTTTATATTTAGTCAAATGCAACACCTTTGTGCTGTGATGTTTATCATTTCAGTACTAAAGTCAGTTTCAGCTGCTTTATGTTCTTTTCTCCCAAAGTTTTCCTGAGATATAATTGACATATAACATTGCATTAGTTTAAGTGTACAACATAGTGAATAGTATATATACACACACACACGCACATATATATAAATGATTAATAGTAAGTTTGGCTGACACTCATTTCCTCACATACTTGTAATTTTTTTCTTGTAATGAGAACTTTTAAGACCTACCCTATTAGCAACTTGAAACTATAGAACACAGTATTATTAACAAAATTCACCAAGCTGTACATTAATCCCCAGAACTTATTTATCTTATACCCCCAAATTTGTACCTTTTGACCACTTTCACTTATTTTGCCCTCTCTTACCCCCTACCTCTGGCAACCACCAATTTGTTCTCTGTGTTCATTTTTTTTTTTTTTTAGATTTCACATATAATAAGTCTTTTGGACTTATTTCACTTATCATAATGCCCTCAAAGTCCATCTATATCACAAATGGCAGGGTTTCCTTCTTTTCTATGGCTAAATAATATTCCACTATATATTAGGTTGGCCAAAAACTTCATCTGGGTTTTGTAAGATAGTACAGAAAAACTCTAATGAACTTTTTGGGCAACCCAATATGTTTATGTGTGTATATATATATCTCACATTTTCTTTATCTCTTGATGGACTATTAAGGTTTTTTTCATATATAGTTATTATAAATGCTGCTAGGAACTTGGGGGTGCAGATAACTTTCTAAGATAGTGATTTTGTTTCCTTCAGATAAATACCTCAAGTGGAATTTCTAGATTATGTGGTAGTCCTATTTTTTAATTTTTTGAAGAACCTCCATATGATTTTATATAGTTGTTGCACCAATTTGTATTTCCACCTACAGTGCACAAGTGTTCCCTCTCTCCACATCCTCATTAACATTTGTTATTTCTTATCACTAATAAGAAATAAGTATATTTCTTATTACTTATTAGAATGATAGTAGCCATTCTAATAGCTGTAGGGTGATAGGGCTTTGTAGTTTGATTCACACTTTCCTGAATGATATTGAGTACTTTTTCATGGACCTTTCACGATCATATGTATATTTTCCTCAGAAAAATACCTATTCAGTTTCTCTGCCCATTTTTCATCAGGTTATTTGTTTTTGCTTGCTTTAGTTTTTTTGCTGTTGAGTTGTATGTTCTTTACCTATTGTACATGTTAACCAGATTTGTGACTTACAAATATTTTCTTCCATTCTACTGATTGCTTTTTCATTTTGTTGATGGTTTCCTTTGCTATGCAGAAGCTTTTAAGTTTATGCAGTATCATTTACTTTTGCTTTTTTCTGCCTCAGCTGTCTTGTATTTCTTCAGAGGAGTACAAAGCAGACATTGGTAGGCTTAATTCCTCTAATGCCTCTTTGCATGCCCCAGAAAGAACTCTTTTCTTACTATAGGTGGTTGCCCTGAGCAACAGTGTTGTAAAGAGTATTTTGGAGTTAGTGTGAGTATGAGGATGGGGCAGGGGGATAAAGAGGTAACTATGGGAAGCTCATTCAGTACAAAATCATCACCACTGTCGGAATAGCTACACAAAGCCCAGGCAGCTTACTTGGTAGCTTGAACACCTAAATCTTTCAAAGCACCTACAGTTCAGTGATATTTTCTAAGAAGATCTCAGTAGAGGTAGCTTTTTTTTTTTCAGTTAATTATCTATAGGAGAATATGATAATTGCATTTCTGAAGGTCTTCTGTATTTCAGTGTTTACATCCTTGACACTGATTGCTCTTCAAAACTTCAAATACTGATAAAGGAAATATGCTTGAAAGAAATGCCCATTGAATTCAGGCCTATTAAAGGCCTGGCTGTGAGAAGACTAATTCTTCAAATAATATTGATTTATTAATGTACTGTATCTGTTATCTGCCCTTTTTCAGAAGTCCCCAAAAGAAGCAGAAATCTTAAGGAAACATTTGTAGCTTACCTAAGAGAATAATAATAAACTAATAAAAGCCATATTTCTGAGGAGAAAGCTTTCTGAGAAGCATTTTATTAAATGTCATGCTTGAATGGGATTCTGAATTTTGACCCTTGCTAGTTGGAGGAGGCAATTCCAATGGTTTTCTTTCATAAATAATTAGCTTCAAATGTAATAGAGTTTTATAATTGGAAGGAAGCTTAAAGATAGTTTTGTTCAATCGTTTTCATTTTCCAGGTATGAAAACTAAAATAATTTTTTACTAGGTAATTGTTACATGCCTATTATATTCCAGGCACTGTGGTAAGAACTAGGGATATTGTGGACAACAAGACAAAGTTGACTAGTTAGACCAATTATAGAGAAGTCATGGATTAGTTGAGGCAGATCAGATGTCAACTAGCATTCAACCCACAGTTGCTTTGACCATCTGTCTTGCCTCCAACCTTCATCAATTCATTCAACACCTGAGTTGCTTATTCCCATTTACTCCTTTACCTGCTCACTTCTTTCATATTGTCTGAGAATGGTGGTTCTCACCACTTTTGGTCTTCTCTCCTCTCCCTCAGATGCACATGTGAGTGTACACATGTAATTTTCCATACCATCTCAGGGCATGTGCAGCTCTCTTGAACTCCACAGGCATCAGGAAAAGAAACTCTCTCTTGGTGATATATACTGAAACAGTAGCCACACAAAGACAACTTTATTGACCATCTGCTTTCTACTGGGGAATTTTGTGGGGCCTGCAGTATTTTTACTATTGGTGAGAATTTTATCAATCACTCAACAAATCAGTCAAATCAAGGAGTAACTGACAAATCATATTCCACGCCCTGTGGAAAGATAAAATTTTAGAATGTGATCCTTGTTTTATCCATGAGGTAAATGAGCTTTAGAGATGTTAAGTAATAAGCTCCCACAGCCTTGAGGTAGAGATCAGGTTTTGAATCCAGAGTTTCAAACTCTACTTCTAGGTCTTTTCTCTCCTAAGTGTAGCTACTTTGAGTGTTATAAATACCTCTGGAGTGGAGACACTTTTTTGGTTTGTTTGTCTTTAGTGTATAACAGACCACATGTGTTTTAGGAGCCTGAAAGCAAGGGAGATCAATAAGAGCTGGAGAACACTGAGGAAACTTCTCCCATAGACACTTCATCAAAGGATGGGTAAGATATGGTTAAGTGGAATAGAATCCAAATGGTTAATATTAATGTCACTCAGGTGTTTCTAGAAGGATGGGAATTAGTTTGAAGCACAAAGAGCTTAATATAGTATACATAATATAGTAATTTCTATGACTTCAAATCCAGCTTTAAATATAGATGCGTTTAGGTGTTTCTAGAAAGATAGGAATTAGTTTGAAGCATAAAGAGCTTAATATAGTAAACATAATATAGTATATTATAGTATGGTATAGTATACTATACATAATATAGTAATTTCTATGACTTCAAATCCAGCTTTAAATATAGATGTGTTTAGGTAATCAGTCAGAGAAGGCGATGGTACCCCACTCCAGTACTCTTGCCTAGAAAATCCCATGGATGGAGGAGCCTGGTAGGCTGCAGTCCATGGGGTCGTGAAGAGTCAGACACGACTGAAGTGACTTAGCAGCAGCAGCAGGTAATCAGTGAGTTTCTTTTCTACTTATAACTGATATTTTAAGGTGGGTAAAAAAGGTATCTTGTCAATTCACCACACATTTATTTATTTGTTTGTTACTTAGAAATAATAGAGAATAATGACCAGTAGCCCTTACTGGTTAGATTCTGAGAGCTTAGATTCTGAGAGCTTAGATTCAGAGAGCTTAGATTCTGATTGGGGAATTGTGATTTCAGCTATACCTGAAGAATTTAAAATATAAAAATTCTTGAAAGTTTTTGATCTTTTTAATACATTTTTCAGACTCTGGTTAGAAAGTAAAATAAGCCAAATTAAACCACTATTTTTACAATGGTTTCCAAATACATTTTCAGTTGAAATAGGCAACTATCACTCCATAATTTTAATTAAGACACTAACAACATGATATCTGTCCTTTAAGGTACTAGACTATCTGTGGTGCTTATTTAATTTGAAGCAATTGAACTAGTCTATAACTTTGTATCCTTTCCTGGGAAATCCCATGGACAGAGGAGCCTGCCTAACTATAGTCCATAGGCTGGCAAAAGTTGGACATGACTTAGTGACTAAACCACCACCTCCATAACTTATGATGATCACATTGAGAAAACTTTTAAACTTTTCTTGCCTTGATCCAAAGTACTGTTGCATGAATATTGGAGTACCATGATAAGTGCTTTATAAGAAGGGTTTTTTGGGTCTACATAATTGTGGCATGCTGTACTGTGGTTGTTCCCATTCTACAGATGGGAAAATAAACAAAGGAAACTGTTAGGACTGTCACATTAGGGGGAAAAAGGCTTGAGGAATTCTATGCTCCAGATATTCAAATACAAAGAGTGTGTAGTAATGACAGACAATTTCTTGTGACCATTTTATCTAAAAATCTTTCATTTGTTCTTAATTAAAAGAAAGAAGAATTGAAACTGCCACAGTGCCTTTGGTTCACTCCTATATTTGAACCTACAGATCTAGAACTTCTCATCTGGAAGTTCTAGTAAGTCCATATTCTTACATATTGTGGACTCTATCATAAGAAGCCATTCCACTCTATAGTAATATAAGAATTCTTAAAGTATAATTTTACATCTTAATTACTTATAATATTATATATACTATGTGTAAATGCATTATATACATTATATGGAAACAATGTGTTGCATTCTGTCATCATATTTTACTAGATAATTTTGAACCTGTTTCCATCATTTGAATTCAGCTTGCTTTCTTGGCAGCTCAGACACCCTAGTAAGTGAAGAGTCAAGTATACTCAACATGACACACTAGTAGTGAAGAACCAGGATTCAAATCCAGGCCTGAATGACTCTAGAAGCCTGTGTCCTTCACTGCACTTTGCTTCTACCCTGATTTAAGATTTACTTTTTTACAACTCTAGCTTTATCTAAGTTTGAATTGTAAGTCTTACATGTATTTTGGAATCACTGTACATGTAAGAGCATAAAGAATACACCTTGGGAAGTTACAAGCCAGAATAAACTGGATGTACATAGTTCATCAACATTAGCTAGGGAATCATCACCTTGAAATGTGGTCATGTGAAATTATTCATGGAAACTCAGCCAAACAAAACATAGCAGAATCTATCCATTGTATATGCAGTAACATGCTAAATGAGATAATCTGTTTTGTTTTGGTCAAATACTCAAGAAAATTGGAGGCTCTGATTCTTACTTTCCAAAGTGAGATTTGAATCAACTTGACCTGAACTGCTAAAGAAGATGGTCAAAAAACCAGTTGAAGTCTTCAGTTTCCTGCCAAGATGGGAAAAAAGGGATTAGTTTTACTCTCCCTCCTGGGAGGTTAGGAATAGTATCTGTTCCCACTAACCTCCCTGGAAAATCTCATGCTATAATGAGGCATTAAATAGAGCCTTCAGAAGGCTCAGTGATGAGGAACCATTCAGTTCAGTTCAGTCGCTCAGTCGTTGCCAACTCTTTGAGACCCTATGAATCACAGCACACCAGGCCTCCCTGTCCATCACCAACTCCCAGAGTTTACACAAACTCATGTCCACTGAGTCGGTGATGCCATCCAGCCATCTCATCCTCTGTTGTCCCCTTCTCCTTCTGCCCTCAACCTTTCCCAGCATCAGAGTCTTTTCCAATGAGTCAGCTCTTCGCATCAGGTGGCCAAAGTATTGGAGTTTCAGCTTCAGCATCAGTCCTTCCAATGAACACTCAGGACTGATCTCCTTTAGGATGGACTGGTTGGATCTCCCTGCAGTCCAAGGGACTCTCAAGAGTCTTCTCCAACACCACAGTTCAAAAGCATCAATTCTTTGGTGCTCAGCTTTCTTTATAGTCCAACTCTCACATCCATACATGACCACTGGAAAAACCATAGTCTTGACTAGATGGATCTTTGTTGACAAAGTAATGTCTCTGCTTTTTAATATGCTGTCTAGGTTGGTCACAACTTTCTTTCCAAGGAGTAAGCATCTTTTAATTTCATGGCTGCACTCACCATCTGCAGTGATTTTGGAGCCCAGAAAAATAAAGTCAGCCACTGTTTCCACTGTTTCCCCATCTATTTTCTGTGAAATGATGGGACTAGATGCCAAGATCTTAGTGTTCTGAATGTTGAGCTTTAAGGCAACTTTTTCACTCTCCTCTTTCACTTTCATCAAGAGGCTCTTTAGTTCTTCTTTACTTTCTGTCATAAGGGTAGTATCATCTGCATATCTGAGGTTATTGATATTTCTCCCAGCAATCTTGATTCCAGCTTCTGTTTCTTCCAGCCCAGCATTTCTCATGATGTACTCTGCATAGAAGTTAAATAAGCAGGGTGACAATATACAGCCTTGACGTACTCCTTTTCCTACTTGGAACCAGTCTGTTGTTCCATGTCCAGTTCTAACTGTTGCTTCCTGACCTGCATACAGGTTTCTCAAGAGGCAGGTCAGGTGGTCTGAAATTCCCATCTTTTTCAGAATTTTCCACAGTTTATTGTGATCCACACAGTCAAAGGCTTTGGCATAGTCAATACAGCAGAAATAGATGTTTTTCTGGAACTCTCTAGCTTTTTTGATGATCCAAGTGGTGTTGGCAATTAGATCTCTGGTTTCTCTGCTTTTTCTAAAACCAGCTTGAACATCTTGAAGTTCATGTGTTGCTGAAGCCTGGCTTCCAGAATTTTGAGGATTACTTTACTAGCATGTGAGATGAGTGCAATTGTGTGGTAGTTTGAGCATTCTTTGGCATTGCCTTTTTTTGGGATTGGAATGAAAATTGGCCTTTTCCAGTCCTGTGGCCACTGCTGAGTTTTCCAAATTTGTTGACATATTGAGGGGAACCATTAGACTGAATACTCTGGTCTCACCTACAAAGCTTAAAAAAATTTTTTTTTAAATTTAAATATAGTTGATTTACAATATTGTGCTAGTTTTAGATACACAACAGTGTGATCCAGTTATACATATATAATGGGCTTCCCAGATGGGTCAGATGATAAAGAATCCACCTATCAATGCAGGAGACCCAGGTTTGATCCCAAGGTTGGGAAGACCCCCTGGAGGAAGAAATGGCAACCCACTCCAGTATTCTTGCCTGGAGAATTCTATGGACAGAGAAGCCTGGCAGGCTACAGTCCATGTGGTTGCAGAGTCACACATGACTAAGTGATTAACCCACACACACATTTATCTTTTATACTATATATATATATATTTCAAATTTTTATCCCTTATAGGTTATTATAAAATATGGAATTTAGTTCCTTGTGCTATATAATAGGTCCTTGTTGGTTATCTAATTTATATATAGTAGTGTGTGTATGTTAATCTCAAACTCCTAATTTATCCTGTCATATCTTTCCCCTTTGGTAACTGTAAGTTCCTACCTAACAATTCTTAAAAACAAGACCTGAAAGCACAAAATTGTTTTCAAGTGATTTAACCACAATGAGATGCCACCATACAACTATTTGAATGGCTCAAAGAAACATCTGACCATACCAAGTATTAGCAAGGATATTTAGAAACTGGAACTCTCATATTCCGTAGGTGAGAATGTAAGATGCTATACCCATTTTTCAAAACAGGCACTTTCTTATGAGGTTAAATATACCCAGCCATCACACTCTTAGGTACTTGCCCAGGAGAGATAGAAAATTATCTTTACAAAGATTTATACATGAATATTTATAGCAGCTTTATTTACAAATAGCGTCAAACTGGTAACAATCAAAATGTCCATCAATAGGTGAATAAATAAATCATGGTATAGTCATATAATGGAATACTGTTCTGTGATAAAGGAGTGAACCATCACACCTGAATGAATCTCAAAACATGCTGAATGAAAGAAATTTAAAAAACTACACATTTGCACAGCAGTGTGAATGTACAGTCAAAAAGGGTTAAAATGGTACATTTTATGTCATGCATATTTTGCCATAATAAAAAAGAGTACTTGCTCTGTGATTCTTTTATATTTATGAAAGTCTAGAAAATCAACTAATCTATGGTAGCAGAAAGCAGATCAGTGGTTTTGGAAGGGATCAGGACACAGAAGGAAGGATTACTAAGGGGGGTAAGCAAACTTGTGGAAGTGATGGACACCATTCCCACTTTTCCAACATCATTTGCTCACTTTGGGTCCCTGTGTCACATTTTGCTAATTCTTGCCATATTTATTGTTTTCATTATTGATGTAGTTGTGACAGTGTTCTGTGATCAGTAATTTTTGATGTTGCTAAGGCAAAACTATTGGCTCACTGAAGGTGGCTTAGATGATGGTTAGTATTTTTTTAGCAGTAAAGTGTTTTTTTATTTAAGAAATGTACCTTTTTTTTTTCTTAGCCAAAATACTATTGCATACCTAATAGACTACAGCATAGTGTAGGCATAATTTTTCTATGCTTATATGAGAAACCAATAACCTTGTGTGACCCACTTTATTGTGATATTTGCTTTATTCCAGTAGTTGGAACCAAACCTATAAAATCTCCAAGGTATGCCTGTTTTAAAATGTGTCCAAGATTTGTTTTGATCAGATATGGTAACACATGCAGACATGGAAATGTCCTGAAGAAATGTGTGTCCTTGCAGTTCCCTGGAAACGGAAGGCCTGCCATGTCACGCAGGGTGACCTGGGAAAGCCATGGAACCAGCCAGGAGGCAAAGTGAGGGGAAACATGGCCAAGTGCCTTTCTGGTGATTTCTGTAGGAAAAGCAAGATGAGGCAGAAGACAGGTTTAGGATTAGCTAGTTTGAATCATCTCAACAGACTCTGGCTTCTCCTACTTGTCTGATACCTAGCACTAGGGTGGTTAGGATGGGTGGAGAGTATCTTGGCATATGAGAGCCCTGTTGATGGTCTGATAAAGGAAGTGGTAGGGGCCAGGTCCTCTGGAGGCTGGTTTGCTTTTGAAGAGCATGCTCTTGGGCAAGTGCTTACTTCACTAGGATTTAGCCAACCCTGGGAATGGCAATCCCTTCCTGTGTCAGCAAGACCTCAAAATGTCAAAGCAGGAGGAAATATAGAAAAATCATAACTAATACAGTAAATAAGAGTGAGAAGATGAGTCATGTATATATTGCCCATTTAGATGAGGCCCAGGGATAGAATGGGCTTCCTTGGTAGCTCAGCTGGTAAAGAATCTGCATGCAGTGCCGGAGACCCCAGTTTGATTCTTGGGTTGGAAAGATCCTTTGGAGAAGAGATAGGCTACCCACTCCAGTATTCATGTGCTTCTCTGGTGACTCAGATGGTATGGAATCTGCCTGCAGTGTGGGAGGCCTGGGTTTGATCCCTGGGTTGGGAAGATCCCCTGGAGGGGAGAGCATGGCAACTCACTCTAGTATTCTTGCCTAAAGAATCCCCATGGACAGAGGAGCATGGTGGGCTACAGTCCTTGGGGTCACAAAGAGTCGGACATGACTGAGCAACTGAGCATAGCACAGGGATAGAATGAACCGTAATGTCTTAGTAGCTTCGGTTGTGTCCAATGGATCTTTGTGAACTGATGGATTGTAGTCTGCCAGGCTCCTCTGTCCATGGGATTCTTCAGGCAAGAATACTGGAGTGGGTTGCCATTCCCTTCTCCATGGGATCTTCCTGACCCAGGAATCGCACCTGGGTCTCCTGCGTTGCAGGTGGGTTCTTTACCCTCTGAGCCATCAGGGAAGCTCTAATGGACCATGGGATAGGGTTAATGGCTAGTAGTGCCTTGGGAGCAATTAGAACATAGATTTTTATAAGTTAGGGCTTCTGAAACTTTCTTGTGCATGCAAATCACCAGGGATCTTGTCAAAGTGCAGGTTCTTATTTAGAAAGTCTGGAGTAAAGCCTGAGAATCTGAATTTCTAACAAGCTTCAGTGCTGTTGGTATAAGATAACCCATGATACAGTAAAGTTCTGAGTGCTTGAATGAGCAATGGGTAGTAATCTGGGTTGAAGTGGTGGTTCTTCTACTTGGCAATTGGATAATTCTGGGGAATGTACCTAACCTATGAAAGCCTTATATTCCTTACAGATAAGGTTGGAGTTATAACAATATCTACCTCAGAAGATCATTGTGATGGTTAAACGAAGTATTACTTAAGGGTGCTCAGTGAAAGGCAGTCAAAAGTAACAAAAGTTGGGGTGGGTTTCTAAGGCAGCTTACTGTTTCCTAAATTGCAAGAGTGGGATAATTTAGGGATCCTATTCTTGCAAGGATCTCCTTTGCCATCTGTCTGATGAGAAGATTTTTGGCTTCTGTATCCACAGTGATGGGAAGAATTCACTTGGAGGCCATTTTGTTTCTAGACTGCTCTGTTCATTTCAGAGATTTTTTTTTTTGGAGATAAAGTCAGCTCCAGCCACATAGTTATAGGTCTATTGCCTGAGGCAACTCAGGAGAAAGGTCTGCCCTCCCAACCCCCTTTCATTTTTCTGATACATCCAGAGTTTCACATTTAACCAAGCCTACTCACAATTACTGTATTCTCTGTGGTTGATACCAATGACTTTGAGTGACAAGAGGTAAGTGGTTATAGTACATCTCCCACAACCTCATTACAATGAGGCTTTCAGACAGAAGTATAAACATACTTTTAAACAAGCATGCACAAAAACAATAATACAATCTACAGCAAACTCAAAACATTCTTGACTCTCAGTCTTTGTAAGGGCTCAAAGAGCACTTTGTATGAAAGTGTCACTCAGTAAACATAATATTGCAGTGGGAGGAATCATTTCATTTTCTAGGCTCTGAGAAGCATCAGGACACAGAGGTTGAGAGGTCTGTGCCCAGGAGGCTGTTCTGAAGAGTGTGGACTGTCAGGGTTTTATATCTTTTTTTTTCCTCCTACAAAGGGAGAAGGATTTAAATATAATCATGAATTTGAATAATCCTTTGATTGGTTGTTTATAAGGATCAGAACCTCCTCACTCAGTTTAGGTGAAAGAAGGTTTATGACCAGGAATGTTTCATAGAATTCAAGGGCAAAAATCACAGCTGAGGGTTACGAGAAACGAGCTGAAAGTGTAACCTTCAGTGACCAAGGAAGGCCTTGGTCACTTCCCACCTCCCTTGGTCAAGTATCATATGACCCCTTCCCTGAAATTCACTTCAAATTTTACTTTTTTTTATAGAACATGTCTTCCATTTAATTTTCCAAAGACCCATCCGAGCCATCTTCAAACTACCTGTAGTCCCTGGGTCTGTGTCACTTTCAGACCAGGACACTCAGCTAAGCAATATGATTCCTACTCCAATTCCAAGTTCTGAGTACAGGAAGATTTGACGCAAGATTAATACAACTTGAAGCAGTTGTTTCTCCTTGCTCCAACAAGCAGCAGGTAGTGTAAAGTTACTTGGATAGCCATAGGACCAGCTCCCAGTTGGTAAGAACACAGGGCATAGGCAAGAAATTTGAATGGCATGCCTGCTCTGGCTTTGCCATCTAATCTGTTAGTCATTGAGACTGTTTTTTTAACCAAGAAATTCACTGAGCACCCATTGGATATATTCATTGCAAGCAGTTGATAAGTAGGAATCAGGACTTCGGCAGAGAGTGGACTTCCTTGTTTGTCATGGATTGACTGCAGTTGATTACTGTTAGTAACCTTTGGAGGGGGCTGTAGAGTCAGCTATAAATATCCTGTCTGTACCCTTACCCACATTTTTCTACTTTGTCTATAAAGTGCTAAGGAATGTTAGCGATATTTTCCTAGTCTTAAAGTCCTGTGGGGAAAAATGGTAGTAGATCAACAGGTGTGAGCATCAGAAAGAGCCTGTGGAACAACAGAATGAGCCTTGTTCTGGAAGTTGAAATCTCTCTCTTGGACAGTTATTGTACAGTTAACCTTTTCACACTTCTTCTAGTCTAATCTTTATAAATAAAAAATTACAGTTTTTATTTCAAGGCTTCTTGTGAATACTCAATGAAAGAATTATATGAGGGTATTTGTGTCTTCTAAGGTAAAATATTAAGGACACTGAAGATTGAGTACAGTCTTGTTGAGGCTTCTTTCATGAATTCCCCATTTGTGGACTATGATAATGAGATATGATAAAAGGTGTTGAAGAAATTATACTTCTTCCTGCCACCACATGTCTCCAAGGACAGATTCTTCCAGGGGTAGGGAGGGCAACATTCTATTTAACTTTTTGATCTTCCATATACTTTAGTTCTGTTCAATCACTCAGTCATGTCCAACTCTTTGCATCTCCATGGACTGCAGCATGCCAGGCCTCCCTGTCCATCACCAACACCCAGAGTTTACTCAAACTCATGTCCATTGAGTCAGTGATGCCATCCAACTATTTCATCCTCTGTCATCCCCTTCTCCTCCCACCTTCAATCTTTCCCATCATCAGGGTCTTTTCCAATGAGTCAGTTCTTCACATCACGTGGGCAAAGTATGAGTTTCAGCTTCAGCATCAGTCCACCCAATGAATATTCAGGACTGATTCCCTTTAGGGTGGACTGGTTGGATCTCCTTGCAGTCCAAAGGACTCTCAAGAGTCTCTTCCAACACCACAGTTCAGGAGCATCAGTTCTTTGGTGCTCAGCTTTCTTTATAGTCCAATTCTCATATCCATACGTGCCTCCTGGAAAAACCATAGCTTTGACTAGACAGACCTTTATTGGCAAAGTAATGTCTCTGCTTTTTAATATGCTGTCTAGGTTGGTCATAGCTTTTCTTCCAAGGAGCAAGCAGCTTTTAATTTCATGGCTGCAGTCACCATCTGCAGTGATTTTGGAGCCCTCCAAAATAAAGTCTGACACTGTTTCCATTGTTTCCCCATCTATTTGCCGTGAAGTGATGGGGCTAGAAGCCATGATCGTAGTTTTCTGAATGTTGAGTTTTAAGCCAACTTTTTCACTCTCCTCTTTCACTTTCGTCAATAAGCTCTTTAGTTCTTCTTTGTTTTCTGCCGTAAGGGTGGTGTCATCTGCATAGTTGAGGTTATTGATATTTCTCACTGCAATCTGGATCCAGCTTGGGCTTCATCCAGTCCAGTGTTTCTCATGATGCATTCTGCATATTAGTTAAATAACCAGGGTGACAATATACAGCCTTGATGTACTCCTTTCCTGATGTGTAACCAGTCTGCTGTTCCATGTCCAGTTCTCACTGTTGCTTTTTGACCTGAAGACAGATTTCTCAAGAGGCAGATCAGGTAGTCTGGTATTCCCATCTCTAAGAATTTTCCACAGTTTGTTGTGATCCACACAGTCAAAGGCTTTGGCATAGTCAATAAAGCAAAAGTAGACGTTTTTCTGGAACTCTCTCGCTTTTTTGATGATCCTATCGATGCTGGCAATTTGATCTCTGGTTTCTCTGCCTTTTTGAAACCCAGCTTGAACATGTGGAAGTTCACGGTTCACATAGTGTTGAAGCCTGGCTTGGAGAATTTTGAGCATCACTTTGCTAGCATGTGAATTGAGTGAAATTGTGTGGTAGTTGGAGCATTCTTTGGCATTGCCTTTCTTTGGCATTGGAATAAAAACTGACCTTTTCGAGACCTGTGGCCACTGCCAAGTTTTCCAAATTTGCTGGCATATGGAGTGCAGCACTTTGACAACATCATCTTTTAGAATTTGAAATAGCTCAGCTGGAATTCCATCACTTCCACCAGCTTTGTTCATAGTGATGCTTCCTGAGGCCCACTTGGCTTCCCATTCTAGGATGTCTGGCTCTAGTCAAGTGATCACACCATTGTGGTTATCTGGGTCTTGAAGATCTTTTTTGTACAGTTCTTCTGTGTATTCTTGCCACCTCTTCTTAATATCTTCTGCTTCTGTTAGACCCATATAACTTCTGTCCTTTATTGAGCCCATCTTTGCATGAAATGTTCCCTTGGTATCTCTGATTTTCTTGAAGAGATTTGTAGTCTTTCCCATTCTATTGTTTTCTTCTATTTCTTTGCATTGATCACTGAAAAAGGCTTTCTTAACTCTCCTTACTCTTCTTTGGAACTCTGTATTCAGATGGGTGTATCTTTGCTTTCTCCTTTGCCTTTTGCTTCTCTTCTTTTCCCAGCTATTTGTAAGGCCTCCTCAGGTAATCATTTTGCCTCTTTGCATTTCTTTTTCTTGGGAATGGTCTTGCTTCCTGTCTCCTGTACCATGTCATGAACCTCTGTCCATAGTTCTTAGGCACTCTGTCTATCAGATCTAATCCCCTGAGTTTATTTTTCACTCCCACTGCAAAATCATAATGGATTTGATTTAGGTCATACCTGAATGGTCTAGTGGTTTTCCCTACTTCCTTCAATTTAAGTCTGAATTTGGCAATAAGGAGTTCATGATCAGAGCCACAGTCAGCTCCTGGTCTTGTTTTTGCTGATTGTATAGAGCTTCTCCATCTTTGGCTGCAAAGAATAAAATCAATCTGATTTCAATATTCCATATACTTAGCTTATAAATTGTGTGGAATTTTAATGTGAGCAAAAAAATGGTGTATTTTGGGTGAAGTGGGACTTCCAAAGAGTTGGAGAAAGGGGCTGCTGCAGTTGGGATGATGGTGAACGATTTTATGTGCTTGAAATCTCCCAGGGTCTTGGCCCAACTGCTAAAGAATAGATGCCTAAATAGGTTCCTAATGTTGAATATTTCCCACATTTTGGAGTTTTCCCTTGTTCTTGAAAGACTGATAAAATTACCTTAAAGTGAGATGTTTTCATTACTTTCCCTGAATTGAAACTCACACCTTCAATCTTATACATATTATAGACAACAAAGACTGTTAGTTTAAATGTTACAAAAACTACATGCCATTTAAAGCAAGCACTTGGTCTTGAAGTGAGCTCCACTGCACTTAATACATCTTTTCTAAAGACATTTTTCTTGTACAGAAAGCCAATTAGGTTTGCAAAATAATGTCAAAAGATCTGCCTTATATGTCCTCTTGTTGTTAATAGCCCTGTTGTTGTTGTTCAGTTGCTCAGTCGTGTCCAACTCTTCACGACCCCATGGAGGGTAGCACACCAGTGGTCTCTATCCCTCACTATCTCCCAGAGTTTGCCCAAGTTAATAACCTTGCTAGATCCATTAAATTTTCTCTTCCACAGGAGTTACTGCTCCAAGGGATAGAATAGGAATTCATTCTGCTGCTGCTAAGTTGCTTCAGTCGTGTCCAACTCTGTGCGACCCCATAGACGGCAGCCCACCAGGCTCCCCCATCCCTGGGATTCTCCAGGCAAGAATACTGGAGTGGGTTGCCATTTCCTTCTCCAAAGCATGAAAGTGAAAAGTGAAAATGAAGTCGCTCAGTTGTGTTCAAATCCTAGCAACCCCAGGGACTGCAGCCTTCCAGGCTCCTCCGTCCATGGGATTTTCCAGGTAAGAGTACTGGAGTGGGTTGCCATTGTGTACTGCACATATAGAACTGTTGCTTTCAAGACTGTCTTCCAGAATAGTTAGAGGCGCATCAGCTGTCAATATAGCACTTTGATAAAGTCATTTTCTTTGGTCAGTCCTTTCTAGAACTCCAGTAACTGAGCAGATTGTTACTGGATGGATCATCTTGAAAACCTGCCTAGGTCATTTGGAAAGGAAACATGTTTCAGTACTGACTTCAACAGAAACACAAAGTTTCTACATGAAAAGCCCTCGCTTTTAACTTGCCCAGCCATAGGGAGACTGAGAGGGTGGCTGATTACTCTCAGAACTGGTAGAGCATTCAAAGGATATCTGTCCAAAAAGAGGTATGTGTGATGTCACCTGGGCTAGCCTTGTTTGACATTCTATGGATTGAGCCCTTTACCCCTGCCCTCTGCTGCAAGCTTCAGAGCCTGGCACACAAGGTGTTTGTTCCAAGGTCTTCAGCCTTTTTAACAAACAGCAACTGAATAGAAGCGATATGCTGGAGGTGTGATGTTTTAAGATTCTTCCATGGCAGGTTTCAAAAAAACCTACTGAAACTGCCCTGTATTTGTTCAGATAAAGCTTGATATTATGTCACTTAGAGCCTGAAATCTCTGTAAAATCTTAACATAAGGTAAATTTTTTCCTTCGGCTTGTAAAGTCTACTTGGTGAGAGTGGCTTGGCTGCTCCAAGCATTCTTTTAGGACCTTAGGCTAAGGAGGTGCTGCCATTGTCAACAGGAGACTTTTGCTATTGTCCCTAGTGTTGCTTTTTAACTGGCCTATGAGGAAAGAGTGCTAGTGGAGACTCACAGGGGAGGTTTTATTGCCAATTCTGAAAGTAGAGAACATCAATTCCTCTCCCATTTTATTATTCAAGGCCCGGTCACATGACCACAACTGACTGCAATGAATTCTGGGAATGTAATTTGTCTGTGTGCCCTGAATGAGAGGGGCTGGCTTGGTAACAGCTGGCCAGTCTGCCAACTAGCTTAAACCAAATGGTGTTTATGACAAGAGTGCAGGGGTTCTCACAGGATCCTCAGTCTTCAAGAAGGGAGTGGGTCTAGAAATCAGACAGTACCCTCTGTCTCTTTCCTTCGTTTGCCCTTGATCTCTTTATTTTTGTGCCACTGGTTCAGTCCATTCTCTGTGTCTCTGTGTACTTTTTAAAAGACTGCTCCTTTACCTGCAAGGCTGAAAATGGTTACTCCACAGCCCGGTTTTCACGTTATAGTCTTGGCTATCCAGAGCTTAACTATTTTCTGAATTCCAATTCCAAATTTCTAGGCAAGAGAATTTGAATGGCCCAGGCTGCCTCAGTTCCAGCTAACTGAGGCCAGCAGTCAGGGACACAAAGTACACACCTGGCTTCTAGATCCCCAGCCCACTGCCACTGTGACCCTGAGAATGAGACAGTGTTCAGAAATGGATGATTTTGAGCTGGATCACCCAAACTATCCATATGTTTAAATGGCAGATTTCAGAAGTGACTCAGATTCCAGCTAACTGAGGCCAGCAGGCAGGGACCCAAAGTACACACCTGGCTTCTAGATCCCCAGCCCACTGCCACTGTGACCCTGAGAATGAGACAGTGTTCAGAAATGGATGATTTTGAGCTGGATAACCCAAACTATCCATATGTTTAAATGGCAGATTTCAGAAGTGACTCAGAAGCTTTCAGCCACAGTCTTTGCACTGCAAGAAGGCAAGAGGAAGTTCTCTTGCCTGAGTTCTGATATCCCCACTTCTCTCCTCTATCACTCATATCATTGTGCTTGCCATTCTGTGACATTATATACATCCCAACTGAGGTAGTCATACCACCGCTTCTCTGTCTTTGAAAGGAAAGAGTCACCTTCATGTATATAAAATCACAACATGCCTAGTTTTAATTTAAAGTGTTTTTCATTTTCTGAAACTTTCTATATAAGCTCTATATGGTAGAGCTTCAAGGAGCTCTACCAGCTCCTTGAAGCCTATAAAACCAGTGACCTAAATATTAAACTGATGAAGCATGCAAGAGAATAGAGAAGTTAAGGAGGATTTCTCTTATTCTGGAGTCTGTGATATTCTATCACTGTTATGGAAAGTTCTATTTTAAGATTCATCATATTTTTAAGATGGAGGAAAATATATCTAGATATAAATCTGTCTCATTTTGGTTTTCACTGTGGTCTTATGAAGTGCTTATTATAGGAGGGCAAATCAAGGCTTAGTTTGGTGATTCACTTAATGCCTTTGAATCTCCCTTGTTTGTAAAATGGAGATAATAGTACATTACACAGGGATGCTGGAAAGATTAACTATAATAATGAATGTTAAAAAGCTTACAGAGTCTTCAACAAATAAGCATAGAGTTAATGTATGGCCCAGCAATTCCACTCTTAGATATGTGCCCAAGACTGTAGAAAAATAGGTGCTCAAATAAAACCTTGCATGTGAATGTTTGTAGCAAGTCTATTCACAACAGCCAAAAGAGGAAATAGCCCAAATGTCCATCAGGTGATAAATAAGTAAATAAATGTGATATAGCCATACAACAGAGTACTGTCCAGCAACAAAAATGAATGAAGTGCTAGTACATGATATGGCATGGATAAATCCTGAAAATACGCTAAATAAGAGGAGTCAGAAACAAAACAAAACAAAAACACCACATATTATTAATATATCACTTCCACTTCTGTTAAATATCCAGAATAGGAAAATCTATAGGGATACAGAGAAGATTCGGGGTTTTTAGGGTCTAGGGAGAGGGGGAATGGACAGTGTTTAATGTACAGAAGTTTCCATTTGGATTGATGAAAAAGTTCTGAAACTAGATACTGTCCAATGTCTTGAAGGTACTTAATGCTACTACACTGTATGCTTTAAAAAGGTCTGAATGGTAAATATTATGTTATTTCTATTTTATCACAATAAAAAATCATACCTTATGCCCCTACCCCCATTTAAAAAAAAGCTTTGTAAGTGCTAAAGTGCTATATGAGATTAAATCACTCGTGATTTTTTTTTTTCCTTTTATTAAAGTGGCTGTCCTTCCTAGTCAGGTGACTCCAAGCACTTCATCACTCTGTGATACTTGTATTCTCAGTGACCTCTCAATACCTCAGTCAAAGACCAGTTCCAGTCTTTTAACTTAATATTTTTCTTCTCAATTCTATGAGGAAATATCCATCATAGTAATTTATTTAAGAAGGAAGCAAGGTAGATACATGCTGCCTCTATGTTTTTCAACGAATAAGAATCTTTCTTCAGTTGGTAGCTACCTGGCTTTCTGAAAAGTAATCTAAAGATTAGATTGCAGAGTCAAAACGAACCAAGAAAGAAAAGGTCTGGGTTCTGGATTATGGTAGGCTTCATCAGTGCTGGCTACCCATTTCCAGTTCTCTTTTTTGTAGGCATGTGGGGAGGCTGGACTTGCCAGCTCCCTCAGTGCCGAGGTAGAGTGATGTGACTGATTCTAACAGATGACATGGAGACATTTAAGAGACAGTGTGCCACCTCCTGCTCTCTTTTCCTCTGCTGCAATAACCCTTCCACAGGGTACACAGGGGAATGGGAAAGCCTTGCTAGTATAGGGGTATCAGTGGGAGTGATTTAGATTGATTTTTGAGCCTGAGAAGCAAAGCAGGAATCTGGCCATCTAGGACCAAACAGGATCGTTAGGGGAGAAGGCTTCCAGGAGATGCTAGTACCCACACTCATCTGTTTCCCCAGCCTCCTTGGAACATTCATCCATTAAGACCAGTCAGTTAGAGGTGGTACATTGCTAGATATGTCACTGGGGATCAAATAAAAAAATAGCACACAGCCCCTGCTGTCAGGAAGCACACAGTCCAATGGAAGAGACAAAAAAGGGAGAGATGCCTATAACACAGTGGGTAAGCATGGCAAGGCAAATCCAGAGAACAGTGTAGGACAAAGGTGGGCCCTGCAACCTGGGCAGATGAGCAGGCGGTTAGGGAGGTCTTATAGAAAGAGATGGCTACTGAGCTGAGACTGGAATGGGTTGGGCTGTGAAGAATTTGGAAGAGAGGTTTTGTTCTCACTCTAGAGATAATATCAGAAGAATGTGGGGCTTGGGCATTTCAAAGTGGAAATCAATTCATTTTTCATCAGACATCCTTATATATGGTGGACACTCTAGTCCTGTTGGGAGGGTAATTTTCTTAGTATTAATTTTAAGAGAGGGTAGAGGATCATGGTTATTAGTTCTCCTATAGGATTAGACAAATCCTAACTTCAATGTTAGCTTAGTCTTATTTTTTAACTGTGTGATTTTGGGAAGATTATCTCTTTATGTCTCAGCTTTTGCTTGCTTGTTTTTTAAATCTGAAAATGTGGGTAATAATTTGTTGTTGGGATTGAAGGTTAATCCCCAAAGCTTGATAGCATCGACAGTGACACGGTTAAAAGGATGATGGCAGGTTATTTTAAGACCTTAAGTAACATACTGACATGGTTTTACTGGAAAAGTACTTTCCAATTTCTAAATAACTGACCCCAAAGAAACATGGAGGACCCAAATTACTTAGGAGGGAAGACTACCACTTCAGCTTAGCAGTGTTAAATGATTGCGGTCATTTCCTGGCTCCCACTGAAGAGGAAGCTTGTCAGTGGGGTACAAGGTATGCTTTGTAGATAGGAATATAGTGCTTCTCGCATAGGCCCATGTCCTCATTTACCCTGTTCAGAAATTCACAGCCAGTTGAGTTACATTTATCCTCTGTCTTTGATCTTTGGCTTTGACTAATAGGAACATCCTTGGGACACGGTTCTGGACAAGGATTCTGAGCACACAATTCCTTCATGGGCCTATGGAGCCCTCTGCTTCTGTTCAGCCCTGAGAAGCACTTATGCAGAAGTGACATGGGGCAGGCATGTCGGTGCTCCTGGAGAGAATGCTTAACGATGGAAACTGGTGCTTCCAAAACTTGTGTGCAGGCTGAGAACTGACTGTACTGAAATCTGAAATCTCGTCACCTTTGGGTATCAGACAGGCTACTGCAGTGGGCAGATGGGAGGGAGATTCTATGCCTCAGACTGCCAGGGCTCAAGAAACTTCCCGAACTGTATAATCAAGCCCTTGAATAAGCTCTTAATGAGGCTGTCAGTCTGTAGACCACATACCTTGGCAGAAATTTGGACATTTTAAGTGGAAGGAATTAATCAAGATTTGTGGATTTGACGGTGGGGTCACTTGCCTCTTAAGGTTTGAAAAGGAAGGAGGAGCTGAAAGTGAGTATCTTTTGTGACACTTTGGTAACAAGATAAGTGGATATTAAAATATGGGACCCTCCCTGACAGCTTTAGCTGCTTTGCAGAGGACTAAACTTATAGGATGGTGTGGTAATTAATGTCAAGAAGCCGTTATAAGTTGACATCATTCTGCAAAGCATGGGGTCTGAAAGGAGTGAGTATATTTCTGGGAAAGATATTTTTCAGGAGGTTTAGTGGGCTAAGGTATTCTTTCCAGTGGTGCTTTATGATGTCACCTTATTCAAGCGGGGTCGCTGTGCATCCACAAGTGTGAGGACAGTCAATTGCAGGACTGTTCTCTCCTACCTGGTACAGCCCTGGGGATAAGGAATATGCAATGTCTAGTGAATCCTAACTACACAAATGTGTCCTAGGTTGATGTTATGGTGATACTTGCAAAATAGATGACAGAGGTGTGTATCTTTCAGTCTTCAGTGTTCTTAGGTTTTAATTTCTAAAAGGGGAAAAAAAAAAGAATCCAGTCAGTGACAGAAAGAAGTTCCGTGTTTACATTTTCAAGTTAACTATGAATTAAGTTAATGAGATGATTAGATGGCATAACTAGCTCAGTGGACAGTAGTTTGAACAAGCTCTGGGAGATGCTGAAGGAGAGGGAAGCCTGGTGTGCTCCAGTCCATGGGGTCGCAAAGAGTTGGACTCAACTGAGCGACTGAACAACAAGAAATAAGTAACACTTTCTTTTTAGAACTCTCTAAAATTTTCTTTAACTCTTCTTTCTTCCCAGCCCCCTTTGGCCTTACCCTTCAGTGACTTCTTAATGAGGAGAAGAATGCCTAGTCCCCTCTCTGCCTCCTGCCTTCCTTAGTGCCCAAATCCATAATTACCTTGTTTTTTTCTCCCTCTTCTTTACCAAAGCTCTGGCAGTAGATATTCTGGGCACACGTGCAGATCCCATTTTCAGTATACACATGCTCCCTGCTGCTTCCAGTGCTAAGACTAAAGGCTAACATCAATCACCTTTCTCTAGGGAACTGCCTACTGCAGGCCCAGAACCCTGGGGATGACACTGTCTCCACCTGAAGCTGATGACTCACTGATAGTACAGAACCGCTCCTCCCGGCTCCACGGCAGGGCAATGCTGGATTTGGCCATAACTGGTCATTACCTGAAAGTCTTTCTTCTGTTGCTTATTCTGCTTCTGTTAGTCCCTTGTAGGGCTCTCCTGGGAAGCACATCCTCACTAAATCACTGGTGTCTAAGACTCCCAACTGTTTTCAGGAACTCAACTAAACTCTGTGGGCCAGTTGGAGCTTTTCAGAGTATTTATCTCAGGAAAGTGATTTCACATCAATGTCTGAGAGTTCACAGTTCACTTTCAAAGAAGGCCCTTATTAGCAGCTGATCTTCCCTAATTGGTGAAATTTCACTTATTACAACAATAGATTGGACATTTTTAGACAGTGAAGGAGATAATTCTCCTGGGAATTGCTATTGATTCTACTTATCTGTTTAGAGCAACCCATTATATACTTTGTTAAGGCCACAAAATGGTTGATGCCATGAGTATACATGTCATAAAAACTTTAAAAAGAAAAGAATTATTAAAATACACAAGAGGATGTAGTTATGAGGACTTATTATCCTTTAAAACCCTAGGACAGATTAATGCTCACTGTGTAATAGAGGTGGTCTTTCTCCCAGGGGAGATTTTGGTGGGGTTTCTTGTCAGTCTCTCATACTCTGCACTTTGGAAGTCATGTGGAGCATGGTAGAGTTACTATTGATTGTTCAATGGAAAATGACAATGACCACAAATAGGAATGAGAAATATGACATATGACAAAATACAGTGTGCCAGTTAAGTAACAGTTTTCACATAGGCAAATGTAGTTTTCAGTGTTATGGTCAGTGCTGAAGCATGCACTTCTTACAACACAAGAAACTTAGATGAACCATATGGATATGATAGTTCAACATTAAATTGGATGATTGAGGGAATGTTCCTTTTTTCCTTTGTTGGAGAAGGCAATGGCACCCCACTCCAGTACTCTTGCCTGGAAAATCCCATGGACGGAGGAGGCTGGTAGGCTGCAGTCCATGGGGTCGCTAAGTCGGACATGACTGAGTGACTTCACTTTCTCTTTTCACTTTCATGCATTGGAGAAGGAAATGGCAACCCACTCCAGTGTTCTTGCCTGGAGAACCCCAGGGATGGGGGAGCCTGGTGGGCTGCCGTCTATGGGGTCGCACAGAGTCGGACACGACTGAAGTGACTTAGCAGCAGACAAAAGAACAGAATTATTAAAAAGGTGCAAACAGAAGACTAAACAGTAAAATCAGAAAATTTTCTTGCCTTTACTTCCTATTCCTACTCTGATTTTCCAGAGACAAGCACCATTTGCTGTACACTTTATATATCCTTCCAAATATTATTCTTCATACTCAGAAGTAAATAATCATATATATATATTTTCATATTGCCGCAAAAGCACATTATAGATTTATTTAAATCTCTAAATGGAATCATTGTAATTTTGTTCTTCAACAATAACTCTTTCTCTACTTAGTACTATGTATCTTTGTCCTATGTTAGTACATACAGACCTACCAACTTATATTTTAAATTGCTGTATACAGTATTTTATTTTATTTTATTTTATTTCATATCAGAGGAAATACATTCTCACAACCCTTCATCCTGAAGGGATGGGGGAGCCTGGTGGGCTGCCGTCTATGGGGTCGCACAGAGTCGGACACGACTGAAGTGACTTAGCAGCAGACAAAAGAACAGAATTATTAAAAAGGTGCAAACAGAAGACTAAACAGTAAAATCAGAAAATTTTCTTGCCTTTACTTCCTATTCCTACTCTGATTTTCCAGAGACAAGCACCATTTGCTGTACACTTTATATATCCTTCCAAATATTATTCTTCATACTCAGAAGTAAATAATCATATATATATATTTTCATATTGCCGCAAAAGCACATTATAGATTTATTTAAATCTCTAAATGGAATCATTGTAATTTTGTTCTTCAACAATAACTCTTTCTCTACTTAGTACTATGTATCTTTGTCCTATGTTAGTACATACAGACCTACCAACTTATATTTTAAATTGCTGTATACAGTATTTTATTTTATTTTATTTTTTTTCATATCAGAGGAAATACATTCTCACAACCCTTCATCCTGCCACTTCCTTAATTTCTATTTTAAAGTAATATTTCATTATTTAACTCTTTGAAAGGGGGGTTACTGATTTATGTTTCTCTCATGGTCTTTAGCAATAGGAAAGTGGTTATTAGCTTACTTAATTAAAATCTTGGTCATATTTCTGGACAGAGTCAGCATAGAAGCCAAATTATCAACCTATAAATGTTTGTTCTTCATTGCAAAACACCAAATGATACTCAAAGGGGTTTTATTTTGTGTTTTTTTTTTTTTTAAGTAATGTTCTCTAATAATCCAAATTGAAGGTCAATATTTACCTCTACTGTGCTGTATTCTGGAAAACTTGAGGAAGAAGTAAGAACTTTAGAATCAGACTAGATCCAACTCTAAATCCTGGTTCTGACATTTTGAACTATATGATCTTGACAAATTATTTAAACCCCTTTATCCTCAGTCCTCTTCTTTGTAAAGTGGAAACAACAATCCTTAACTCATTAGATTGTATTTACTATGAAATGAAACACTATATATGACAATAGTATGTCTAATTGTTGGTGTTCAGTAGTTTTAATTAATATTTATATGTGATAGAAAAATGAAGTTGTTGATATATAATGTTTTTTAGTTACCAAAAGGCAATTTCCAGTACTCTTGCCTGGAAAATCCCATGGAGGGAGGAGCCTGGTAGGCTACAGTCCATGTGGTCACAAAGAGTCGGA
>SJYT01009480.1:0-10877 GCA_006410635.1 Cephalophus harveyi
TGTGCTTCTTCCAGCCCAGCGTTTCTCATGATGTACTCTGCATATAAGTTAAATAAGCAGGGTGACAATATACAGCCTTGACGTACTCCTTTTCCTATTTGGAACCAGCCTGTTGTTCCATGTCCAGTTCTAACTGTTGCTTCCTGACCTGCATATAGGTTTCTCAAGAGGCAGGTCAGGTGGTCTGGTATTCCCATCCCTTGAAGAATTTTCTACAGTTTATTGTGATCCACACAGTCAAAGGCTTTGGCCTAGTCAATAAAGCAGAAATGGATGTTTTTCTGGAGCTCTCTTGCTTTTTTGACGATGCAGCGGATGTTGGCAATTTGATCTCTGGTTCCTTTATCTTTTCTAAAACCAGCTTGAACATCTGAAGTTCACGGTTCACGTATTGCTGAAGCCTGGCTTGGAGAATTTTGAGTATTACTTTACTAGTGTGTGAGATGAGTGCAATTGTACAGTAGTTTGAGCATTCTTTGGCATTGCCTTTCTTTGGGACTGGAATGAAAACTGACCTTTTCCAGCCCCGTGGCCACTGCTGAGTTTTCCAAATTTGCTGGCACATTGAGTGCAGCACTTTCACAGCATTATCTTTCAGGATTTGAAATAGCTCCACTAGAATTCCATCACCTCCACTAGCTTTGTTTGTAGTGATGCTTTCTAAGGCCCACTTGACTTCAAAATCCTATTAATATCACACAATCAGAATGTGTTAGAAAAGACCTTAAGGATCATTTGGAGACTTCCCTGGTGGTCCAGTGGTTAAGACTCTGCTGCCAGTGCGGGGGGCTTGGGTTTGAAACTTGGCTGGAGAACTAAGGGCTTCCCTGATGGTTCAGATGGTAAAGAATCCCCCTGCAATGGAGGAGACCTGGGTATCATCCCTGGTTGGAAAGATCCCCTGGAGAAGGGAACAGCCGGCTACCCACTGCAGTATTCTGGCCTGGAGAATCCCATGAACAGAGGAGCCTGGCAGGCTACAGTCGGGGTTGCAAAGAGTGGGACAGGACTGAGCAACTAACACTTTCACTTTTTGGAGAACTAAGGACCATCTTGTACATCTTGTGTGTATGTAACCACCAGGGCTTTTTAGCTGAAGTCAACAGTTTTCAAAAGAGGAAAAAGAACCTTCAACAAAACAAAGCAACTGCCAGAGAAATGATACCATTCTAGCTAACTTAGAAAAAATTTGTTTCCTACGGTAGGAGCATAGGGATGGATCTTAGGGAGAGTATCTACCTTCAGTAACTGTACCTGTGGAGGCTGTAAGTGATCCTACTGCCTTTTAATGAGTACTAGGATGATACTGAGGAGAAAGCAATGGTACCCCACTCCAGTACTCTTGCCTGGAAAATCCTATGGACGGAGGAGCCTGGAAGGCTGCAGTCCATGGGGTCGAGAAGAGTCAGACACGACTGAGCAACTTCACTTTCACTTTTCACTTTCATGCATTGGAGAAGGAAATGGCAACCCACTCCAGTGTTCTTGCCTGGAGAATCCCAGGGATGGGGGACCCTGGTGGGCTGCGGTCTATGGGGTCACACAGAGTCGGACATGACTGAAGTGACTTAGCAGCAGTAGCAGCAGCAGGATGGTACTGTTTGTGTAAATGTGCTTTAGGGTCACAAAAGAGGGAGCAAGTGATTAACATTACACCCTCAGAAGACAGGTGAATTGTCTTCAAGAATGACTAAGAATTACACAAGTGGACAAGAATGAGAGTATTTTAACCTTAGGAAATGGCAAGTGCATCTCTTACTTCTAAGAGTCATAGATAAGACTCTGCAAAAAGATATTTGAAAAGGGTGGCGGCAAATGACGATTTTAAACAGTGCACATTAAAACCACCTAGGATGGCAACCCACTCCAGTAATCTTGCCTGGTAAACACCATGGACAGAGGAGCCTGGCAGGCTACAGTCTGTGGGATCACAAGAGTCAGACACGACTTAGCGACTAAACCATCCACCACTACAAAGTGAATATATGCCTAAAGATAATGTGTGAAAAGGATATTTGCCATATACTAGCTAGTTTTTTGGTGGGAGGGTGGGAGTCAGGTAAGACATGGGGTTATTTTTTCATCAACTTCCATTTTATACTTATTTATAATGGCCATTATTTTTACTAATACTGTAAAACTATGAAAATGAATAAAATACTAAAAGTTTCATATAAAAAAAAAATAAATAAAACCACCTAGGAAGCTTTTAAAAATCTTGAAGCCCCGACCAATTAAAGCCGAATCTATGTGGAGAGGAGCATAAGTATTTTTTAAAGCCACCCACTCCTCCATCTCCCCCCAGATTCCAACGTGCAGGCAAGGTTGAGAATCATGGCTTTAAATCAGAAAGCAAAATATTAAGCGTGCATTTTGAGCGGGAAAATGTGGCAGTAGGGCATAGAAAATGAACTGAAACGTCCTTGGAAGGCAGGGCGGCTACTTCAAGAGCAGGGACAAGAAACAAGTGGGAGAATCAGTGGTAGAGGATTTAAAGACTGTTTCTGCGGTAGAACTGCAGGTTTTGGGGGTAGCTAATGAGCTCAGCATATATCCAACTTCATTCAAGCTAAGTTATTCTGCCAGTGGCCCTTCTTCTACCCTCAATAATATTTTCTCGCATCTTTTCCCACAGTTAAAAAAAAATGACGGAAACGTCTCCTATCCCACGAAAGGCGCATGGGCAGACTGTGGGAGATGCAAAGATCTGAGACGTCACAAGCGCTCAGCCGTAACAATTTCTTTTCGAGTCCAGAAACCCAGGTCACAAACATCTGGGATAGGGTGTCCTCCCCGGCTGGGCTGCACCCACCAGGGGAACGCTGATGGACACCTCAGCACAAATCGGATCTTTTTAAACTGCAAAGGGCGGCGAGGGCAAGGGCCGGGCAACTGCTGATGTTCTCAATGACAACACTGGCTCCGCCCTTACACTCACTTCCGGCGGCGCGCAGCCCCCGTTTCCGCTTTTCCGGCCCGCGCGCCGGCCCCGCCCCACTCCCACGCGCCCCTCAACGTCCCCGCGCCCGGCCGCAGGGAGAAAAGGCACAGGTTGCTGTCGGAAGTCCCCCTTTGGTTCCCCTTCCGTTCTTCCTAACGACTTCCGCTTTGGGCCGTCAATATGGACGCTGCGGCTGCCCGGCCGAGCGGCCTCTGAACGGTTGCTGTGGCGCTGCTTCTCTGCGGCTGCCGCCCCGCTTCCCCGCCCTCCCCCCGCCCCTCGCTCCAGTCCCTGGAGCCGGCGGGCTCGTCGCTACATGGGGGCGGGCCTCTGCGGCCGGCGTAAGGCTTCCTGTTCGGAGGCGGCTCGGCAGTAGTAGGCGGCGGCGGCGGCGGCGACTCCGCCCGCGCCCACTTAGGCGCGGTGACTGAGCGCCCGGGAGGGAGGTTCGAGGGCCGCATCTTGTACCGCTGCGCCAAGCCCGGCCCTGTGCCGCCATGGCCCCAGTGCAGCTGGAGAACCACCAGCTGGTCCCGCCCGGAGGCAGCGGCAGCGGCGGCCCCGCGTCAGCCCCGGCGCCTCCTCCTCCCGGAGCCGCCGTGGCAGCGGCCGCTGCGGCCGCGGCTAGCCCTGGCTACCGGCTGAGCACCCTCATCGAATTTCTGCTGCACCGGGCCTACTCGGAGCTCATGGTGCTGACGGACCTGTAAGTGCCGCGAAATCCACGCCTGTTCCCCAGCCCCCGCTTCCCGCCCAACCGGCTGAGAGGTTCGCACCTCCTTCTCCACAAGAGGCTGCTGCTTTCTCCTCTCCGCCGGGCTGCTTAAGTCTAGAATTTCTGAACTCTTGGGGCCCAGCGGAGGTGGAGGAGGAGCTTTCCATTTGGGGTCCTGGAGATGAAGCAACCGACACTTGTAAATTATGCACGTTGTTTGAGTTTCCCTGAAAAGCCCATCTTTGGAATTTTTGCTTGATTTGCCAGCTGAACCTTACTGATTTGTTGGTTGGAAGCTTTTTAGCCCAGACCCCTAGTTTAGGGTTTAGGAATATATATTATTCCGGCGTTTAAAAAAATTCCCAAAGACAAATTGTGTTACAGCCTCTTACGGTACATTTTAAATGTAGATTGTAATTGCTTCTGACAAAGTTTGAACTCAGGAGATGTGTGTAAAATAATGCAAAATGTTGGATTCCAAGTTTGTTTTCCTGGAATGTTTGAGACTGTTTAAAGTCTTAACACATGTAGTGTAAGTAAAGATTTTTTTGGTAACTAGCCTGTTGTTATTGTCTCATGGGGTATGAGGGGAGTCTATAAATCACCAAGTTAGCAGTAAAATGCCTTGGGATATGATTAGAGTGTTAATCCCTTCAGAATAGGATCAGAATACACTGTAATGATTTTCAGGTGTGTGAAGAAAAGAAACTGAAATTTAGGGGTATATATAGTTGAATTACTGTTTAAAATCTAGGTTCAGAGAAAGTAAGACTTACTAGTTTTCAGTTAGATTCTTTTTTATCTTTTGGTAGGCTCCAGTGTATTAATCAGTTGAAGTACATTTGTATGTAGGTATGAGGCTGTGAAGTGTCACAGTAATTTGCTGCTAGAGACTGTTAAAGTATTCTTTTGCAGATGACTAAAAAAAGAGGTTCCACTTATTCCTGTAAAACATCATTCTGAGAATTTTGATATACTTTATTGAGGGGGATGGAAAGAAGCCTACCCCTGTCTAATGAGGAAATTAAATAGCTGTCATGATTAGATTATGGTGGTAGTATACTTCTCTGCACCGTTTATTGTTGGCTCTCATATAAGAATTTGAGTAGCCATGAGAAAAATCTCATGTACCCATCCTATGTATAGCTATGGGAAAATGTTGAAAACTGCTGCTGTAGGTGTGTAATTTGTATAATTTGTCTTTCCATAGGGCATTTGTAGAAATTCTTGTGTTATTCTGTTTTAGCACTTAGTTATGAAAAGAGAAATATTTATTGCTGTAGGATAAGTACATAGGTTTAGTCTTGCACACTTTATATGAGGATGATTCCTACACTTCTCTCTCCAGCACAGACCTCTCCACAGAGCTGCAGACTCTATCCACATGCTTTCATTTAAGTACCTAGTGGACATTTCAACGGACCAAGTCCAGAACCAAACTCCTGATTCCATTCAATCCTCCCCTCCTTCCAAAAAAAAAAAAAACACCTTTCCTATCTCACTAAGTACTCTCTCTATTCTTCCTCTGGATGCTTAGGCCAGGAATAGTAAATTGTGTCATCTGTGGCTTCAGAATCCCACCACTTTTCAACCATTCCATCAAGTGTTAATCCTTTGCTCCTGTTGCTGCAGTAGTTGACCAACTGGTACCTCTGCTGCTACCCTTGCCCCTCTATGGTTTTTCCTTCATGAAATATCCAGGATGATCCTTTTAAAACTTATTTTTACTCACAACTTTCCCATGGTTCCCCATCTCAGCGTAAAAAACTTTTTATAGTCACCAACAGAGTGATCATAAAGTTTATGGTCCAGATGAGGATGCTTTTGAACATGAAAGGTGGTGCTATTAATAACTATGTTAGAGCAACAGGCATAAACTGGGACTGAATTGAGCAAACCAAGACTGTGGTCTACCTTTCAGGTCCTACATGATGTGTCTTCTCTCCCTTACCGCCTTTGTTTAGTTGTTGTTTAGTCACTAAGTCATGTCCAACTCTTTGCGACCCCATGGACTGTAGCCCACCAGGCTCCTCCGTCCATGGGATTTCCCAGGCAAGATACTGGGATGGGTTGCTGTTTCCGTTTCCTCCATTGTAGACCATGGAGAATTTAAGGGGAAAATTCACTGTTGTTCTTGATACATAGGTATATAAAATAACTTTTTTCTCATTTGATTTGTGGTCACCAAAATCGATTTAGGAATAAGTTCCTAGATCATGTATTTTCCCTTGTTCCAGGTAAAGACTGTCAGGATTAATGTATTAATATAAAACCAGTGTTCAAGGTATACTTTATGAGTCTTATTTCTGCCACATTCGATGTTTGTGGAGTATTGAAAGTAAAAAAGGTGGCTTGTTTTTGGCCCCAGATTTCTAAATTTTTTTCTTTTGCTTGTTCGTTTCCTCCTGCCCTTCCCTCACCCATGTATATGCTCTTATCTTAGAGTTTACATTCTGCTGTGATTTTTTTTTTTTTTTAGAGATTTAGGTTCTACTTTTTAAACACTTTTTTTTTTTTTGATTGAAATCAGAAGATGCTAGAATCTTACACACTTTGGTGTAAATAAGGTTTTTGGGACTCACTGCACTTTTGGGCTCTTGCCCCAAGTGGTGGACTTGTCATCCATAAAGGAATTTTAAATAGATGAGGAGGAATTGGGGGGAAGGGGATGCAGGCAGCAAAGCCTATCCTTTATCCCTGAGATGGTACCACCTCTGGCAGGAGAAGATCCTTTTAGGGTCTCTGGGACAAGGGGCAAGAGCTGAAACAATGATTTCCTGTTCTTTCTGCCCCCGAAGATTCTGCTCTTCTCTTTTTTTCTCTGTCACATGCACACAAGCATCCATGGTTCTCATTTTCTCCTCTCTTAAGGACAGGGAGAGTTCTCAAGGACTGTCTTCTGAGTCTTTCACAAGCATAGGAACTTGCCAGCAACTGCTTTTACTTACAGTCTTATCAAAATAAGGCCTTAATTTTTGCTTCATCCTCTGATCTGCTGGCCCTTCCAACTCCTACCCAGTTTCTTTTGTCACTTGAATCATAACTTGAGCTCCCATCCCACTGTCTACACTAAGAACTGTAGGTAACTATAAGCCAGAGCTCATTTTAATAGTTCCCCTTCCTTGTACTGTGAATCTCTGGAGGTGGTTTTAGTTTTTCTGCACCTGTGGCATGTCAGTGGGAAAAGAGCGTCTTAAGTGGCTCAGTGTGTGTTCTTCAAGAATGGATCCGATGTAGAGGAGGCTTTAGAGTTCAGGCTGTTGAATCTCCAAGTCCACCACTTGGAGAATGTGGTGATTCAGGAAGCAGATCAGAACCTTTCTAAGCATCAGTGGATATGAGAGTGTTAAATGGTATAGTTTATCAGGGAAAATGGTGACACTGGTTGCTTGCTGTCAGTACTGCAGAACTAGCAAAAAAGAGATCAAGATTTTCCTGGAGCTGTTTGAAAATAATCATATGCATCTCACCTAGCAACATCATAATTGCTGTATAACCCTTGGCTGACACTGGCCCTTTCCCATGCCTAGCTTAACCCACCATAACAAAGCGTGAAGGGATTGGTGCTTGGAAGCAAGGTTCTGTTGAATATAAAGAGGCTTGCAACTAAGTAGTACCTGGTATTCGTGACCATTTGGTCTTAAAAGAAGATTTTCTTTGACTTCTCTGTGATGTAGTGTGCTAATAAGACTTGGGCTTTTTTTAAATGTTTGAGGTTCATGCAGTATCTTTTGAAGAATGGAGAGAAATGTTTCTTTGTTAGTTTTTCCTTTGTAGCTATATCACTGAAAACTTACAAAAGTTATGAGTGGAGCCACACAAGCCTATAGTGGCTATTTGTCCAGTTTTTCTGAAATGCTAAGGTATTTTAATAGAGTGAAAGTAAAGGCCATAATCATACTTTGATGAAGATGTACGTATATTTAGTCAACTTCTTTTTTTTTTTTCTTCTTAGGCTGCCAAGGAAATCTGATGTGGAAAGGTGAGTATGAAAAAAACCTTAAATCTGTGTTGATATATCTATGAGTGAGTGAGTGAGTTTATGTGAGTGTGAGAGAGAGTGTGGGGGGAGATATGTGTAGGTATGGGTAATAGGATTGTGAACTGGGAACCTAGGCCCAGAGAGCCTAGGGTGACTTCTCACACCATTTGTTTAAGACACCCCTGGAAGTGTAATTTCTGTATCCTTGACAATTCTTGGTATGTGGCCAGCTCTGGACCTTGTCTTCTAGAAACTGACCAGGTCAAGTGCCTCAGGGGATAGAAAGATGCAGAAGATAGAGAACTAAATGGAGATAGCTGGTTGGTCATTTCTCATTTTCTACAGTGATGCTATTAGATATCTTTAGAGAATGGACATTTGCCTACTGCTATAACTGATTTATAGTTAAGAGAATTTTGATTCAGTTGGAGTTTGGGGCTTAAGACATAACTAAATGCTAGTTTGTTTCCACAGTCCAAGGGAACAAGATAAATTAAGGTTTGAAAGATATCAGGTGATGGAGATTTAAATTGTGGCTAAAGTATAGTCTACTTGACTCTGTCTTTGGCACTACTTACGCTCCTTGGTTGATCTTTTTTTAAATACCAAATCACTTGGGTGAATTTTAGCATTGTTAGTGACTATGCTCCACCCCCCACTCCCAGTGACCTTTTTGATAGAATTTGACAGAAATCGAAAAGATAGAGGTAAATGAGACCTCTACCTTGAAGTATACCTGTGTTATGGTTTGGCTGGTCCGTTTTAAAGGAAATGAAAATCAGGATGTGTTCTGTCCACTCTGGGGTAGAAAGGGAAACTGGGCCTTGGAGAACCAACTCTTGCTGCCTGTCACCCCAGACAGCATGGTATCAAGGAAAAAAATATGTAAAAGTAGTTTACATAGGAGTATGTCTCCTTTCCAGTAGAGGAGCTTATCTGGCAAATGAAGTTCATAGTATACAAATATGTTTGCTTTGGGAGAGGAGAGGGGACCTCACTTCCTCTGTAAGTTGTTGCTGAGTTAGAGAGCACTGAGGCTCCCAGCACTGAGGGACTGCCAGATGTGAGTGTACATTTAACGTTTCTGCTGTGTCCCAGTCTTGCCTGTGATGCACTCTGCTTGTTTCATCTCTAAGGATCCTTCACAGACACTGGCAAAGAGTCATAATTGTATCAGTGTCCTGGATTCTTCTCTTTTCTACCACCAATAATCATATTGCAGGCTGAATCTTCAGGAAGCTTTTCAGGTTGTTTGTGGGCTATGTATGCTCTTAATAGGAGCTAGACTCTATGGTCTTCAGTCAAGATTATGTTGCAGCAGAAGGTTTCATTTTGGTGCATTGCATTGTGGGGTTACTGTTGCAGAGATGCAGAGGTATGGGTTAGATCTGTAGGTCATTGGATAGCTGTACTAAGATTAATATGTCAGAGTCCACTTGGAGGGAGGTTGATGTCTTTCTGGGGCCTGTCACCAGTCCTGACCTGTTGAATATTTTTTTGTGTGTCTTAAGGTAAATCATAAGAAGTAATGTTATCAGTTTTGTAGTCGACATGAAGTTGCAAGGTCTAGCTAACATGCTGATTGACAACATAAAGCTTTTGGTGTAAAGCTTTTAAGGCTTTATGAGGAAAGGATAAAAATACTGTTATTGGGAGAAAAAGCATTGTAGTGGATATAGCATGAAAATAGATATGGACAGACCTAGCTTTTATTTTTAGTGCTTTCTTTAACTTTGCTTGGATAATTTAATATCCAGGCTTTTCACTGAAATTAGTTTGGTAAGGAGTTGCGTAGTTAAGCTCTTTATTCAGTTTTATAAATCATGCTCCTGCCAAATGGGAAATGGACCCTTGCTTTTGTAGAAATAATACAGTTTCAAGCTTTGGTAAGGGATTTTTCACTTCTTTCTCTTACCAGAAAGGTTCAGTTCAGTTCAGTCGCTCAGTCGTGTCCAACTCTTTGTGACCCCATGAATCGCAGCACGCCAGGCCTCCCGGTCCATCAGCAACTCCCAGAGTTCACCCAAACTCATGTGCATCGAGTCAGTGATGCCATCCAGCCATCTCATCCTCTGTCTTCCCTATCTCCTCCTGCCCCCAATCCCTCCCAGCATCAGAGTCTTTTCCAATGAGTCAACTCTTCGCATGAGGTGGCCAAAGTATTGGAGTTTCAGCATCAGTCCTTCCATTGAACACCCAGGACTGGTCTCCTTTAGGATGGACTGGTTGGATCTTCTTGCAGTCCAGGGGACTCACAAGAGTCTTCTCTAGCACCACAGTTCAAAAGCATCAATTCTTCAGTGCTCAGCTTTCTTCACAGTCACATCTATACATGACCACTGGAAAAACCATAGTCTTGACTAGAGGGACTTTTGTTGGCAAAGTAATATCTCTGCTTTTCAATATGCTATCTAGTTTGGTCATAACTTTATGCAGAGTACATCATGAGAAACGCTGGGCTAGAAGAAGCACAAGCTGGAATCAAGATTGCTGGGAGAAACATCAATAACCTCAAATATGCAGATACCACCCTTATGGCAGAAAGTGAAAAAGAACTAAAAAGCCTCTTGATGAAAGTGAAAGAGGAGAGTGAAAAAGTTGGCTTAAAGCTCAACATTCAGAAAACTAAGATCATGGCATCTGGTCCTATCACTTCATGGGAAATAGATGGGGAAACAGTGGAAACAGTGTCAGACTTTATTTTTTGGGGCTCCAAAATCACTGCAGATGGTGATTGCAGCCATGAAATTAAAAGACGCTTACTCCTTGGATTTCAAAGCATAATTTCGTTCCCTTTGTGACCCAGTTAACTTTTATATAATAATTTTATATTTGTGAATATAGTATATTTTAGTAAACAACTTTTATTGTAGTATAAAATTAATTATAACGTTTGATTCATTGCCTAAGCATTCTGTTGGATTTATTATTCTGAGGTAGAAAATGAGGCATATGCAGATGGTATACAAAATGTGACAATAATTCATATTTAGATAAATATTTTAGGTGGGTTCTTTCATTGTAATGGTTGTAAACAGATTGATTCATATTTTAGCTCAGATGAAATTAATTGTGAAATACTCCTTCAAATATGCTGATTCATTAAGAGTTGTTTTGTTTTGTTTTAAAGGAAAATAGAAATAGTGCAGTTTGCTAGCCGGACACGCCAACTCTTTGTGCGACTATTAGCTTTAGTAAAATGGGCTAATAATGCTGGCAAAGTGGAAAAATGTGCGGTG
>SJYT01009480.1:11095-29078 GCA_006410635.1 Cephalophus harveyi
TCGACTTTATTTTATATAAAATAACTTTTTGAAATGTTAACTTGTAATAGGCATAGTTTCTAATTTTAACTCTTAACTTATATCTGTTGATATGTTTTCAGAGGGATTACTTATGTGAGTAATCATTTCTGTATGATAATATATAGTATATATCTGTAGAAACTTATTTTTTGTTTATGGACACCTAATCAGAAAAAAAAGAGTAGACCATATCTGGAGACATTAAATATGAGACTGGATGTGAAGGGGGGAAATGGTTAGTTTACATTTGTATGATTTCTTAGAGTTTACACAGTATTCCCTACATTTTGCCTCTTGATTTCTTGACAACCCTTTGAGAGTGGCACAGTCTGTATTCTCTTCTTATTTTACAAATAAGGAAATAAGGTTCCTAGAAGTTAAATGGCTTTTTCAGGGCCACAGAATTGACGATAGCATTTATCTGTTCCTTTATTTATTCATTGGGGCTCAGACAGTAAAGAATCCACCTGCAAAGCAGGAGACCCAGGTTCGGTCCCTGGGTTGGGAAGATCCCCTGGAGAAGGGCATGGCTACCTGCTCCAGTATTCTTGCCTGGAGAATTCCATGGACGGGGAGCCTGGTGGGCTACAGTCTATGGGGTCGCAAAGAGTCAGACACGACTGAACAGCTAACATACTTGTTTATTCATCTGTTCATTCTCCAGACCTTTATTGCACACAAGGCATAAAGACATGGTGGATTGAGACTCGAATAAGGCATAGTCCCTGCCCTCAAGAAGCTCGTGGTCTTTTGACTGTTGGGTCACTTTTTTGAATTCAAAAGGGTGACCTGTAGTGAAGTTTACCAAAGATGCTAAAATAGGCCCACCACACACATCCCCCTCAAAAGTTTTAAGCTGTATTCAAGAAGGGTTAAGGAGTTCATATTGGAAAGGGTAGAGTAATTATAATAAAGTGTATAAAATCCTAAAATGATGAGAGCATGTATTAATCCACATTAATTGAAGTCAATTCTCCAGATCCAGCTCTGTAAGGTCAAGTAGCTTTCTAGCCACTGTAGGAAAAGCAGATAGATTCTCTAAGTGAACTTGACATTGATGCTCAGATTCTTTTTTCCCATTCCCATGTCATATGTAATGACATTTAAAAGTTTTATCAGTTTTTATAGGTGCAAGTTCAGAAAAAGCTTACACTGGGTAAATTATATTCAGATCATTTTCAAACTCTGAATTTACCAGGTTTCCTAGATAAAATCAGCTACTCAGTGTAGAGGTAATTTATTTTTTGCACCTGTCAAGCTAAGTTGAAATATTTTGATAGTAACTGTATTTGCAGATTTATTAGGGTTTGCATATTCCATAAAGTTTCACTTCAGAAAGAAATCTATAACACAATTGTATTTCTGCCCATGACTTTCTGAAATGTCTCCTCAATTTTAGTGCATTTGATATCCAATGCATTTGATATCTTCAGTTTCACTAAGTTCCCCTATCATTAGACAGAAAGCTTATGTGAAAATTGCTAAAGTGAAAGGAAAAGAGGTTATGAAGAAGTTGAGAACTTAAAATTCTAGAATAATATATTTTTTGAAAGTTAAAAGAAGACTTATTTCTAGCCACAGATTTTCTTTGTCTCTAGGAGTAAGCTGATATCATCCTTCTATATAACATTTGTCAAAGAGGGGGGTATCTTGTACAATATATTTAGTTTTTTTAATGGGGGAAAAGTCCTTTTATTTATTCATCTGTCTGTTGATTTGCTTGGTAAATTAAAGTTTGTAGACAGAAAGTCTTTTGTACACTGTAAAGCATCATTCAAGGAATACTTTTTTTAAAAATAAAGATGAATAAACTGGCTTATTTTAAGCTTATTCATCAGAAAATTTACAATTCATTTCATTGTTTTTGGAAATTTGGGCACCAAGCCTGATGAATCTATTTTGGCCAAAATGAAGAAGCATGGTATAGTATTTCTGAAAAGTCCCTGTCTCTTATACACATCTAGATGTGTATAAGAGACAGCAGTCAAGATTATGTTGCAGCAGAAGGTTTCATTTTGGTGCATTGCATTGTGGGGTTACTGTTGCAGAGATGCAGAGGTATGGGTTAGATCTGTAGGTCATTGGATAGCTGTACTAAGATTAATATGTCAGAGTCCACTTGGAGGGAGGTTGATGTCTTTCTGGGGCCTGTCACCAGTCCTGACCTGTTGAATATTTTTTTGTGTGTCTTAAGGTAAATCATAAGAAGTAATGTTATCAGTTTTGTAGTCGACATGAAGTTGCAAGGTCTAGCTAACATGCTGATTGACAACATAAAGCTTTTGGTACTAGTAGGAGTATACTATAGCAGTGGTTTTCAAGCCCCGTGAGTCTGTTGAGTCCTCAGTGTTAGAGAAAGATGTGTATAAGAGACAGTCTTAATAGATAATGATCTTTAGCCATGCCAGACATATTAAGTTTCTAGCTGAATGTATAAATACATGGTTTACAGAACTCTGACTAATGGTAAAACAATCCGGATAATATTCTAGCTAAGAAAAAGAAAAATCTCTCTCCTTGAACTTTTTTAAAAGCAATATTGAGGTACAATTCACATACCATACAGGCTACGTACAATTCTGAGAATTCCTGGTGGTCCAGTTGTTAGGACTCTGCACTTCCACTGCAGGCGGCACAGATTCGATCCCTGGTCAGGGAACTGAAATCCCACAGACTATGTGGTGTGGCCAAAAGACAATAATAAAAAAGTGTACAACTCACTGGGTTTTAGTATATTCACAGATATGTGCAACCATCACCACAGTTGGCTTTAGAAAAATTTCAAATTGTTACCCTTTAATTGTCACCCCAATTCCCCCCCCAGCCCTAAGCAGTCTCTGCTGTCTCTATAGATATGCCTCTTCTGAATATTTACATATAAATGGAATCATAATATATGGTCTTTTGTGATTGTCTTCTTTCATTTAGCATAATGTTTTCAAGGGTCTTCCATGTTGTACCGTGTATCAGTACTTCATTTTTATAGCTGAATTGTATGGATCTACTGCATTTAGTTTATCATTCATCCATCAATGGACTTTGAGGTTGTTTCCAGTTTGGGGCTATTATGAATAGTGTTGCTATAAACATTCATATACAAGTTCCTGTGTGGGCATGTGTTTTCATTTCTCTTGGGTATATACCTAGGAGTGGAATGGTTGGATCATATGGTAACTGTATATTTAGTAATCATTTGAGGAACTGCCAGACTATTTTCAAAAATGTCTATACCATTTTACATTCCCATCAGCAATGTAAGAGGGTTCCAGTTTCTCCATGCCAGCACCTGTTATTGTCTGACATTTTGGTTCTAGCCATCCTAGTAGGTGTGAAGTGGCACCTCACTGTGTTTTTTGTTTACATTTCTCTGATGACAAGTGATATTGAACATCTTTTCATGTGCTTTTGACCATTTGTATATTTTCCTTAGAGGAGTGTCTATTTGGTGCTCAGTTAAAAATTTTAAAGGAGTTTGCTGCTGCTGCTGCTAAGTCGCTTCAGTCGTGTCCGACTCTATGCAACCCCATAGACGGCAGCCCACCAGGCTCCCCCGTCGCTGGGACTCTCCAGGCAAGAATACTGGAGTGGGTTGCCATTTCCTTCTCCAATGCGTGAAAGTGAAGTTGCTCAGTCGTGTCCGACTCTTAGCGACCCCATGGACTGCAGCCTACCAGGCTCCTTCATCTGTGGGATTTTCCAGGCAAGAGTACTGGATTGGGGTGCCATTGCCTTCTCCATAAAGGAGTTTATTATTAATCATATCAAAAGCTGGTATGTGAGTACTTAAAAAAAGAACATGGTGATCATTAGGGACCTATATGGATTCACTTATTTAATAAGTAACTCAAAACTTAACTTTTATTGTTACTAATTTGATTTCTAAGTCAAAGAAATACAGTTGGGTTTGAGTCGAGCAAGGCCATTTAGAGAGTTTTGTTAATTACCCACATTTAAGGTGGAGCAGTGTAGGCCTGATAAACTGTGACACCCCATGAGGGTTGATGCACATCTTCCTGGAGGGAAATCTTTAGTATTCTTTGGCTTAAGCATTTTTATAGTGTCCTGAGTGAATGGAGACTTGGGATGACCTAAATCTGATTAAAAACCAGTAACAGAAGTTGAAAGAAGCAGGATTCAAAATGGTTTTAAATATGTTAAAATCAGAGTAGAGTCATGCTTCAGGTTCAGGATGGGAAAGGGGACCTTGTTTGAAGGAGATTGATGCACAGAAGATCAAGGCCTTTTAGTTAACTTCAAGGTTGCTGTGTGGTAACAGTGTCGTGGCTCCTGATGTTAGAAGTTAGTGTTGGTGGTATTCGTAGGACTCCCATTTTACTAGTCATGGAAGGTAGCATTTCTACAGGGCTGTGCTGATCTTAACTGAAGAGTTAGAAAAAAGTTTTTGGTTCCAGCTTCTCTGATTATTGACTATCTTTGAGCAAGTCAGCCTCAAGTTTTTCATCTCTAAGGTGATGGTAATTAACTGTTTTTGTCTATTTCTTAGAGTTGTAAAAATCAGATAATAAGTGTGGGAATGCTGAGAAAATGTAGGGCATTGTGTGAGCCTGATGTGTTACTAATTCTGGATACCATATTTTAAGTTGATCACTGATAAACTGGACCATTTCCAAGCAGTGGACCAGGGATGGTAAGTCAGGAATTTGGAGATGTGAAGACTAACCGATATGGTTTGCAATGTTCAGCTTGAAGATAGAGTGCGGCTTCCCCTATTTGAAAGACATGAGAGACTTTTAAGTATTGTTCCAAAAGGAATTAGTTTTCAGCTTCTGGATGAACTCTGTTAGTTTAGGCACAGTTGTGAAATGCATTGAGTACAGAACTGATGGAAAGGTTTTCTGTATCGGGCATGAAGTTGGCCTAGATCTCATAATGGGCAATGTTTACTGAGTGTTTTATATGTTCTAGGCACTGTTCTAAAGGTTTCATATGCATAAACTCTTAATCCTCAGAACAACCTTATGAGGGGGAGAAAACCGTCTCCATTTTATATTGAAAAAACAGAGGCACAGAGGGAAAGTAACTTGTCCAAGGTTACAGGGCTAATAATTTGCAGAATTAAAATTGAGACCAAGGCAGTCTGGGTCCAGGAGTCCATGCATTTATATCTACTTTATTACCAGTCAACTCTAGAAATCTGTAAGAGAAAAAGCATTTCATTCTATTTATTTTTCCTGACTTGTCATATGTATGTGTAATGTTAAGGATGGAGAAATGAATTGGGAAACCTTTTATTTAAATTGATAGAAAATTACTGATTTTTAAAACTATTTCTTCTTTCCTCAAATTAGTGGAAACTTTTTTGATGAAATATTTTGACGTATGGAAAAGCTATATTATTTCTTCAGGTTTACTTTTACTTTGGAATCAATAAATGTGAAAGGTGGCTAGTTTTCAAGGAAGCTTAATGCGATTACCTTTTGTTTTAAAGATGATCTCAAGCTTCTTAGACCAGCAAGCCATCCTGTTTGTAGACACTGCGGATCGCCTGGCCTCGTTAGCTAGAGATGCTCTGGTCCATGCACGCCTGCCTAGTTTCGCCATCCCATATGCTATTGATGTACTGACTACTGGGTCTTATCCACGGCTGCCAACCTGCATCAGGGTAAGTGTGTTCCCACCCCCGCAAAATTGAAGGCTTTGGCATTAGATTCTAGAATATTAATAGGTAGCCCAGTCCTCCCCCCAAAAAAAAACTGTTCTCTGTTTTAAAATAAATATTTCATGTAGTTTGTTTTTTCTCTCATTAAAATTTGGGGGAGGGGAGGTGTTGAAATAAATTGGAGGCAGAACATGAGTAGCTATCAAAATGAGTTATGTATTCATTTAGGTGAGGGTGAACAGAATTGTGAAGGTGACATCTACTTCAGATGTGAAAATATGGCACACTGTTGCTTTTTGGAAGTGTCTTTTATAAAATTTGTTGCAGTTGTTTATTCACTCGGTGCTATTGTATTTTATACTTCTAGGAAGTGGTAGAAATCATCTGGTGACATTAAGTTGGTTTCATAAATAGAGCATGAAGAAGATTGTGTTGCATTATTATCTTAGCCAGGCGACTGGTGGAATCATTGACACTCTAATACATGATAGTAATGGTCACTATTATTGGATGTAGACTGCAGAAATGAGTGTTGAGATTCTCTCGAGTAAAGTAAGAAAGTACTGTGTTAGGGCAGGCGCAGGTAAAAATTATGTCTCTTTGTACATTATTTCTAAATCACTTGAACACTTTTGTAGGATAAAATTATTCCGCCAGACCCAATTACAAAAATTGAGAAACAAGCTACACTTCACCAGCTGAACCAGATTCTTAGACATCGGCTTGTAACCACGGATCTTCCTCCTCAGTTAGCAAATCTTACAGTTGGTATGTGCTTGGAATATATTTTTAAAGAATTGACTTGTTAGAATATTTTTAAAATCAGCTTTTGGGAGTTTTATCTTTTAAAATATCATTATGAAGTCTTTACCTACAATCTTGGTGGTGTTTAAAACTGTAATTTGTGCCATATCATTTCACTGTATCTGGAAATACAGTGCTGGTATTTGAAGCTGAGAGGAGGGCAAGATCACCTGGGGCTGGAGGAGAGCCTGGGTCCTAGAGTTGAGCCTCAGTATTGTTCCTTGATGTTTAGAAGAGTTGCCTTTGATTTCTTGATGACCTGGAAGCTGGCTACTGTTAATGCAGGAAATACTGAATTGTTTGAACACTTAAGAAAGAATCTTCAATCTATTTAAGATTTCTTGTAACCAAGACTGAATAAGTTCTAGGTTAGTAGCAGGAGGCTGCTTATTTTCTAGCAAAGTAGACTTCTTCTTCTTCCTCTAAAAGCAAATGGCCGAGTGAAGTTTCGAGTTGAAGGAGAATTTGAAGCCACCTTGACTGTGATGGGAGATGACCCTGATGTTCCATGGCGTCTTCTCAAGCTAGAAATTCTAGTTGAGGATAAGGAAACAGGAGGTAAATCATAAATACTGATTTAAATCATAAATATTGATTTAAATGTTGGATGTTTTTATGTTATTGATACATTCCTGCAGAATAATACATGTGTTTAACAATTTATCCTGTAATTTGAAACAGATTTTATGATACTCATAACTCCCTACTAACCACAAAGGTTTCAGTGTTTCTATAGTATAATCAGTAATATTCATACATAGATAATTTCAGTTTTTTAACTTATCGTTAGTGAGTATACTTTTCCTTAGTTGGTCTATGACACAGTCTGGACACTTTTCTGAATAACCACCTTCTTTTTTCCCGCCAATGGAAGATGGGCGAGCCTTGGTTCATAGTATGCAGATCAACTTTATCCATCAACTGGTACAGTCTAGGCTCTTTGCTGATGAGAAACCTCTTCAGGACATGTACAACTGCCTGCGTATCCTTCTGAAATTTGAGCCCTGTATTTGCGAAGAATTTGTATCCCTCCACTGCCAACACACTTCCCTGGTGGCTCAGTGGTAAAGAACTCACCTGCCAGCGTGGGAGATATGGGTTCGATCCCTGGGTCAGAAGGATCCCCTGGAGGAGGAAATGGCAACCCACTCCAGTATTCTTGCCTGGGAAATCCAATAGACAGAGGAGACTGGTGTGCTGTAGTCCATGGGGTTGCAAGAGAGTCGGACACGACTAAGTGACTAAACAACAACACCCCTCAGCACACACGTTTCCGTTTGCCTCTAGTCCTGAACTGGAGCAGCTTAAACTCTCTCCCTTACCCTTTCAGGGTGGAAATGGGGCTTGGGAACTGGCCAGTGTAAAGAATAATGGTAGATCTTTTTTTTTTTTTAAACCAAGCTTTTCATTTTACTCTTGACTTTGCAGGTAAAAATTTTAAATAATGAGGTAGAAATAGTACTCTTTGGAGAGAAAAAATAGTACTATTTGGTCTACCCATATTCTCTAAACTATGATGAATTAAGGGGTAACCTGGACCTTATGTTTTGTTTATATTGGTTCAAAATTAAATGTAAAGCCTTTTTCTAAAATTATGTCCCAAATTGCACCTCCTTTTATATACATTACTGGAGAAATATAATGGTCAACTTTTGGGGAATAGAGCATTTGTTATATGAAGTTTGCTTATACTTCTTTAGGGGACTTCCCTGGTGGCTCAGAGGTTAAAGCGTCTGCCTCCAATGTGGGAGACCCGGGTTCGATCCCTGGGTCGGGAGGATCCCCTGGAGAAGGAAATGGCAATCCACTCCAGTATTCTTGCCTGGAGAATCCCATGGACAGAGAAGCCTGGTAGGTTACAGTCCACGGGGTCGCAAAGAGTCGGACACGACTGAGTGACTTCACCTATACTTCTTTGGCTGTTGTATTTATAAATTAGATTTGCTTAACAAGATCCATCAGATTCTTTCTGCTTATCACTTCAGTTGGAAGTACTACATTCTCAAACTCTAATGTTAATCCGAGAGCGGTGGGGAGACCTTGTACAGGTGGAAAGGTATCATGCAGGAAAGTGCCTCTCCCTCTCAGTTTGGAAGTAAGTAAAGTTGATTCTGGGGTCATGCAATGACTGTAAATAATCTTTGTTTCTCCTTTTCTCTCATGCATCTGATTTTCTGTATATCTAGCAACCTGAATTTGTATGGTTAGGTCCCATGGTATCATAAACCACATAGGACATCCATAATTAGCACCTTTCTTAGAACATAGCATGTTTTAAATACGTAGATATTTGTCTGTTTGTACTAAAACTTACTATTCTTAAAAGATTAGATTACTCTGGCTTCAAACCAGATTGCTAACAGACCAGTAGGTTAAATTACTGGGTTTCAATTTTTAAAAATCCTTGCCAGTCACAGTGTTATATTTTGAATTGTCCTTTTTACAAACTTTTGGGGAAGGTCAGTTATCAGACTTATAATCCTCTTTTCTGCATTTGAACTTTGCTAGGTTTTCATTTTCTGTAAAGGAATCAGGTGAATAGGCACCACTTAGAGACAGTTTTTTTTTGTTTGGTGATTTTTTTAATGTGTATATGTGTTTTTAATTCTATGTGTATTTTTTTTTAATGTAGTAGATCATATTGTGTTGGATTACAGAATAGCTGTCTTCCCAATATTAATATTCCGTCAACAAAGAGTGAGGGCCTGCCATGTTCTAGACTTTGGATAAGGTGCACAGTAAACTCTCTTTTATTCCAGAAGTTAACAGATTGTTGGAAAAAATTCTTAATATTCTTCTTCTCTGTAGTCAACAGGTTCTTGGGAGAAAAACAGGGACAGCATCTGTTCACAAAGTTACAATTAAAATTGATGAGAATGATGCCTCCAAGCCTTTACAGATTTTTCATGATCCTCCTTTGCCAGCTTCTGATTCCAAATTAGTAGAAAGAGCCATGAAGGTAAAAGAACTCAATATATTTTAATATTGGCTTGATTAAATGAATATAACGGAACTTATCATTTCTGCTTAAGCTTTTAGCATAAATTCTTTAAAATATCTAATGGTTCCTAAAATCCTTTATGAAACTTATTTTAAATGAATGTTATGCTAGTAGGTTTGTCTGTCTCTTATACACATCTAGCATCTGTTCACAAAGTTACAATTAAAATTGATGAGAATGATGCCTCCAAGCCTTTACAGATTTTTCATGATCCTCCTTTGCCAGCTTCTGATTCCAAATTAGTAGAAAGAGCCATGAAGGTAAAAGAACTCAATATATTTTAATATTGGCTTGATTAAATGAATATAACGGAACTTATCATTTCTGCTTAAGCTTTTAGCATAAATTCTTTAAAATATCTAATGGTTCCTAAAATCCTTTATGAAACTTATTTTAAATGAATGTTATGCTAGTAGGTTTGTTGTGGTTGTTTTAACATCTAATATGGTAAGGTATAATTTTTAACATATTCTTTCAAATTTTGTAATTTGGATCAGATCACCATTTTAATTTTTGTTAATATCTGCCATTTAATCACCATGATAACTATGATTAACAGTGTCTTGATCTATACTTGCCAGATGTTAACTATAGCCTTTAAGCTATCAGTGCTATTTTAAGTTTGCTTTCTTTTATCGGTTAACACTTCATCAGTGTGATTCTAAAAGGAAGTATCTTGAAGCATAGTAATCTACTCTCAGACTTTTAAAGTAAAAATGTTCGAATTGTACATATGATTCTGTTCTTGTTTATGCAGATTGATCATTTATCAATAGAAAAACTCCTGATTGACAGTGTCCATGCACGAGCTCATCAGAAGCTTCAGGAACTGAAGGCCATTCTTAGAGGCGTCAATGCTAATGAAAACTGTAGGTTCTTTTAAATTGACATTTCTGGGGCTTTCCAGGTGGCCCTAGCGGTAAAGAATCCAGCTGCCAGTGCAGGAGGCATAAAGAGATGTGGGTTCAATCCCTGGGTAGGAAAGATCCCCTGGAGGGAGGGCATGGCAACCCACTCCAGTATTCTTACCGGGAGAATCCCATGGACAGAGGAGCTTGACGGGAAGCAACTTAGCATGCATATCTTTCTTTTGTTTAAATTAGCATCTGCTTTTATTGTATGAAGAGTCTTTTTTTAAATGACTGTTTTCCCTGATGTATTGATTTTATTGTAAAAGCTGGGCCTTTCTGCCTTTTATTTTATGATCTGTCAAGCTTGTCCTAATTTTCCCCTTACTTTCTTCATTCTCATTTAGCTTGACCTTATTTTTGAAATGTATGCATATTGACTCTCCTTAAAACTTCCCTATTGAAACAGAAGCTAACTTGACATTTTAATATGAATCTCATTCTTCTAATTTTTCTTCTAAAAGGTTAATAAGGCAGCTTTGCAAATATTTACAATGTGTTTATAAAATATGCCTCTTTGAAATGAAGCTAAATTTATCCCATGTCTTCAAAATAATTTTTTTAAATTGTTAATATATCGACAGAGTTCAAAATAAGAAATACAGGTGTACACACAGTGAAAAATCTTCTAATTACTTAGTATATTCAGAGCGTTAGGAGACGAACGGTCATTTAGAAAGTAAGTGTTTTCATTCTAGGAATACAGTTTCTAGTATCATGATGAGAACATTTACTATCCCAACCCCAATTGTTTTTGAGTGGTGTTACCTTGTGCCTATAGTATTTTCACAGTCTTAATTTTTCTAATTTTAATTTCAATTTTTTCAAAATAGTATCATTGGGATTATAGAAAATTGGGGTTTATGATCTTTTGATAGGCTCTGGTTTACTTTAGTATCATCTGTAAGCAAGGCTTAGTATGTTAAAAAAAAAACTCAGTATGATTGCCTGGGGGATATTTAAATTACTTTGAAAAATGGACTCTGAAAATGTGTTTACCTGGGAATAATTTTGTGTGTTTTTCAAGGAAGTTGTGAAGATTTTTCTTGAGTGGCACTTTGTAGCGATATCACTGCTTGAGTAGTCAGAAGATGTTGGTATAGCTGCTCATGTGCTCTTGAACAAGTCACTTAAATTCTTTGGGCCTCATTCTCCTCATCTGTATTTGAGGATGTTGATCTCTGATTCTAGTAGGAGTATACTATAGCAGTGGTTTTCAAGCCCCGTGAGTCTGTTGAGTCCTCAGTGTTAGAGAAGGGTGCTTTGGAGACTTAAGTTTTGAAGGAGAGGGAGGATCTTGCATGTGAGGTTGGGCCCCTAAGCCCTACTTGAATCAGAGCAGTTCTGGAAATGAGGAAAAGGTCTGCTGACCCACCATGTTAGGACATATGCTTTAAGTTTTTTTTTTTTTTTAATTCACATTCACGCATTTATACACAGCGTAACCTCACTTGATCGCTTTTGTGATGGGAAAGCATGCTTTAGTCAGATCCTTTGCTGGGACGAGGGGCCATAGTCTGTTCTGGGAATCTCTTAGTGCAGTAACCCTTCATTAGCTGTCTTTTCTTCCAACTCCTCACTAGGATACGCGAGGAAATTAGTCACTCGGAGAATGGAACATTTCAAGAAAGGGCTAGAGAGAGCACAGATTGCAGGTTTTGGATAGCCCAAGGGGTAGTGTGTGGTTTCTTGAGGGTGGGAGATAGGGATGAGATAGTCTTAGGGGAGGGTAGGCAAGACTTTTGGAGAGAAATTTTTAAAAGGCAATGTAAGGCACTAAAGGTAACTTGTCCTGCGGCTCCTTCTCAGCATCACCTGACTCGAGGAAGCCAGGGTGCTCTCCCTCGAGTTGTCCTCTGTCAGCGCCAGATTCAGGGTCTCGAGATCAGTTTCAGAAGCTGTGAACCACACACAGCAATTCCTAATGGGGCTTAATTGCTTCTCTTAGTTTTCCCACTTTATATTACTATCTATTGGTCCATTCCTCTTGTCCTCAATAAACAGGGAGAAATGAAAGAGGAGATGTGTGTATATTCCTGCTGCGGGAAAAAGTAGTGTGCAGCCTGGTTATCTTGCACGCCTTTAATTGTTTCTTTATAAGTTTCTCCCTTAAAACCTGTTGCCTTTAAATGCTCAGGGCCTTACGTATTTTATCAGTATTTTCTGTAAAGAAAAATACGGACACTGGCAACCATAAAATATGTTCAGAGATACATATGAACATATTTTCTATTAATATCTTTTGGACTGTGTTCTCTGTATTCTTCTCTGATTCCCTGTTGTTTCAAAAATATTTAATTTTGTTAATTAGATTGAAATTATTGTTATCCCAATTGTCAAGAGTTAGTTTTACTCCGTTACTACACTTTAAAAATAGTTTTGCTTTAAAGAATACCTTCCTAACCTATTAGGATTTAAGACGTACAGATGTGTTTTAAAAATCAGCAAGTCTGCTTCAAGTCTGTAAGCACTTAAAAATTTTTTCACGTTAATCTGACTATAGAATATTGTAAAAGAAATTCCTGTTTGTGCCTTTTTATCCTTTTTTTTTGTTTGTTTGTTTTAGGTGAGAGTTAAGCTGGACCTGCATGTTAAAGATTTGTATGCAAATACATTAGATATACTTGAAAGCAGTTTTCATCTGATTAAATGTTTCCTGTAATCTTTTTTGCTTTAGTAATTTGTATAGACAGCACCAATGGCAACACCTCCCATTTTACTTGTTGCAAATTATATAGTGGGAGGTTTTGGTTTTTTCCTTTGGTTCAGAAAGGAATGCAGATAATGTATATTATTGAGCACTTTGCTTTTCAAAGCACCCTTACAAGCTTGTCATTGCTTCTTCCTGAGAACCCATGGTGTGGATAGGAAGATGTCTTTGCCCTTCTTTAATGAAGTAGCATAGAGAAGTCACCCCTGGTGAAAGGCTGAGCCTACATTACCACTCTCCTCACTGCCTGCCTGCCTTCTGCACTGTAGTTTTAGAGGAATGTGGTAACCAGGAGAGCCTATTCCTTTTGCAGGTCATCAGTCTGATTAGCACACGGTGGGTGTGCTTTCGGTACTTTGCTTCCCTACTGGATTTTGTTATGTTAACTTGTGAGATTAAGGAGAAAGTTAATTGGGCCTGGTGGAAATACTTTGGAACTCTAGAATGAGTATTGGGAATTTGTGTTTAGTAGTTTGCCTCTGTTCTTATTTTATCTGTGACTTGAAAATGAGGTACATAAATAACTTGAAAAAACTTTGTCCTATATAATAAATAATGCTTAATAGCTTTCAAATGTTTTTTAAATATATGGGCCCTAATTGCCAGAAAAATCTCTCTTTATGAAGAATGGCATTAAAAATATTTAGGTTGTGAATGAAATATACTTTATTTACCAAACAACTTTTTTCCCCCACTATATCAAAAAGGGACTTCCCTGGTGGCTCAGATGGTAAAGAATCCTCCTGCAATGCAGGAGACCTGGGTTCAATCCCTGGGTTGGGAAGATTCCCTGGAGGAGGGCATGGCAACCTACTCCAGTATTCTTGCCTGGAGAATCCCCTGGAGAATGGACAGAGGAGCCTGGTGGGTTACAGTCCATGGGGTTGCAAAGACACGACTGAGCAATCAAGCACACATATCAAAAAGAAAATCCTTAAAATTAGCTTATTCGTAATTACTGACTGAAAGCAAAGCTAGAACACACCTCATTGATAAGGTTAAATTTTCATTAGCTGTTTTAACCTTTTTTAAGGAATCTTGGAGGGTTTTTTTTTTGGCTATAGTATTTGGGATGGGTATGTTTGTTTCAGGTCACCTTGTAGGTTACATTCTTGCTTTGAGTTATTAATTGACATAATAAGTACTAATCTAGGTTAGCAAAGTTATGTCTTTTCTCTAACATTCAGATCATTTCAGTAGTTGGTTTGCTTCTACTTGCTGAGAAATATATATATATATATTTTGGGGGGGAATATTCAGATAGAAATATAATTTTTAACTTTTCAGCTTCCATAGAGACTGCACTTCCAGCTCTTGTTGTTCCCATCTTGGAGCCCTGTGGTAATTCAGAGTGTCTACACATTTTTGTTGATTTGCATTCTGGAATGTTCCAGTTGATGCTTTATGGACTTGGTAAGTTACTAAATGATAGACTCACTCAGTATAAAGAAAAATATTTTTAACAAAAGCAGAATAAAAATTTTTGCCATTAGGTATTGGGAAGGGTTTTATAAACAGTATATAGAAAGTAGATATGGAAAAAATAACTGACTGGTGTCTGTTCCTTGGGGCCCATTTTAACTCTCTTGTATAAGAAGTTAAACTTCCCACTATGAAGTCCATTCATGTTATTTCTCTTATGTAAAAGTAATAATGTTGATGGCTGATCTTTTCTTAGATTAACTGTTTTACCACTAATAGTTGGGTGTCATAGAGAAGACTACAATCTAATGTCATTTGTGACTGAAGAACAAATTTATGATAGTATAAATATCTCAAGATAACTTGAATACAGAATCCTGGAGGAAAGAATTTTTTTTTTCTGGCTTAAGCACAGTAGAAATTGAAGTTTGATTTCTGGCATGTTCTGTTACCAAGTTGGTGTTCTGAAATGATGAAACACTGGAAACAGTGTTTTTGTGTTGCTGATGATATAGTATTCTTGAATATGTTAGCACATTTCCCATTTGAAATTAGTTTTAAGCCAGATTTATGAAAATAAAAATCATTTCTGGTTATATTACATGGCTATAAAGATAGATTTTTCTATGAACTTCTCATGGGAAAAACTGGCCTCACTACTTTGAATTACATCACATTTATGATGGCTAAATGATAAGTGACATGTTAGGAAATTGTTCTTCAAAACTTTAATGGTTTTCTTGATAATTAAAATAGTACATACTCATATAAGTAGAAAAACTAAATGTGTAAAAATGAGAGAAGCAGTAAACAGTTGCCTGTTGGTAATCATTGTTTTTAAGGGATGTATGCTTGTCTTAGCTCAGGCTGCCATAACAGAGAACCACAGAATGGGTGACTTAAACAACAGAAATTTATTTTCTCACAGTTTTGGAGATTGGAAGTATGAGATAAGGTTGCCAGCATGGTCAAGTTATGGTAAGAGCTCTCTTCCTGGCTTATAGTTGTCAGCCTTCTTGCTGTGTCCTCACATGGCAGGAAGAGAGAGAGAGAGAGCAAGCTCTCTGGTGTCTCTATAAGGGCACTAATCTTATATGAGGGCCCCACCCTCATGACCTTATCCAAACCTAATTATCTCCCAAAGGCTCCACCTCTAAACACTATCACATTAGGAGCTAGGGCTTCAACATATGAATTTGGGAGGATGCAATTCAGTCCATAGACTTCCCAGGTGGCTCAGTGGTAAAGAATCCACCTCCCAATGCAGGAGATGCAGATTCAGTCCCTGAGTCGGGAAGATCCCCTGGAGAAGGAAATGGCAATCAACTCCAGCATTCTTGCCTGGGAAATCTCATGGACAGAAGAGCCTGGCAGGCTACAGTCCATGGGGTCACAGAGTCAGACATGACTGACTGAGCACGCACACAATTCAGCCCATAGCAGTGCTCATCTAATTTTTTCTCTACTTTTTTTTTAGTTGAAATCATTTTATATTTTGCTTTTTGTTCAACATTCTTTTTCTGAATATATGTGTTTTATTGAAGTATAGTTGACTTAGTGTTTCAGGTGCACAGCAAGGTGATTTAGTTATACATTTACACATGTATTATTTTTGAAATTATTTTCCATTATAGGTTATTATGTGATATTGACTGTAGTTCCCTGTGTATACAGTAAACTTTTGTTGTTTGTTGCATATCTATTTTATTAAATTAGAAATCTAGCATTCTATTCAACATTCTATTATTAGCATTTTCTCATGTCATTAAAAATTCTAAGTGACATTTAGCAAGCTAATCTTTAGCCAACAGCTCTTGCTTATTTAGCAAACTAATCTTCAACCACAGCTCTTGCTTATGCCAGAGATCATTTGTGTTTAATAAATAAACATTTTAATGAAGTTTTATAGTTTTTGTAATTTTTAAAATTCTAAGTCTAGTGATACTATGTGTTTTAAATACACATTTATAATAACTAACTAGACTAAGAGTTTGGGTAATTAAAATATGGGCAAATAATTTAATGTATTTGTTACTCATTCTTCCTGCTAATGTACACTTGCTATTATCTTAACTATAACTCTCCCTAAATATTAAAGAAGGAAAACAAATTAGATTAATTTATGCCTGATGATGCATTATCGTTTAGCTTTTCTCTAACTTAAAATAACACTACTTTCTGCCTGAAACAGTAACTTTCATTTAAATTTTGGTTACCTGGATATCTTGTGTCTCGTGTAAGCCATTAATTAATGAAGTGCTTTATGCTATAGACCAAGCCACACTGGATGACATGGAGAAGTCTGTGAATGATGATATGAAACGGATCATTCCTTGGATTCAACAACTTAAGTAAGGCTATTTATTTAGCTCAGAACTAAAAATGGAAACTTAATTTTGACAAGATATATTTTCTTCCCCACCATTACTCTTGATCAGCCACTATCCTTAATATTTATGATGTGAAACTTGAGCCCCATTTGGTACTTAGAATCTAAATTTTCTTGAATTAGGTCTGAGATGGCAGTGCTTCATATCAGATTCCTCTCGAAAGCAAATATAGATATGAAGGGCATGACATTCAACTTTGATTCCTTGTCATGTTATCTCCTGTATAAGCACTCTACAAATCACTTACACAGTGAATTTTATTGTATCTAGTGTTCTGTGTAGTAGATTCTTCCTAGGATAATCTTCATGCTGATACTTTCACAGTATTTGTCTGCTTCATTCAGTTTGTCTCAGAATTCTTTGAATGCTTCAGACTGTTACACTAAATAAAATTGAAAATGATGCTAGAGATAATTGTTTGAGGTTTCATTACCACCCTGGTACACAAAGGTATTATTATGGCAACTCTTAATAGACTCTCTAAATCAGTAAAACAGAATTCCAAGGAATAAAAATAAATATCAGAGATTAAAACCAAACTGGCAAATGGTGTGGTGGGGGTGGGGCAGACTGTTTAGTGTGATTTTAATACTTAAGTCTTAATAATTCACATCATGCATAATTGGAGGTTGTTGGGCAGTTCCAGCTAGTAGAAATATAGCCTAAAATCGAAGACATCAAGTCCCCAAAGCTTTAAACTTATCAAATATGTATCTGTACTTAAACTCACATTATTTATAGGAAAGGTCTGTCACTTATAATGCTTCTCAGATGATCTTTGATCAGTTTATCACTAATCTATCATGGGACATTAATTTTTTGAAATAACTTTATTGAAATAAAATTTGCATAGCATAAACTTCAATTGTTTTAAGTGTACCATTCAATGTCTTGTCATAAATTTACTGAGTTTTGTAACAGCCATAACCACAATCCAGTCTTAGAACACTTAACATTTCTATTGCCTCAAAAAGATGCTCATTTACGGTTAATCCCCATTCCCAGCCTCACCCCAGGCAACTATGAATCTGCTTTCTGTTTTTGTAGATTTTCCCTTTCTGAACATTTCATAAAAATGGAATCATAAAGTATGTGGTCTTCTATGAC
>SJYT01009483.1:0-24203 GCA_006410635.1 Cephalophus harveyi
AGGTACATATCCCTGGTCACATATTCCTTTCTATGCACACATTCTCCTGCTAATCTGTCCTTCTCCTCTTTAACCCAACCAGCCATGTATTCAGTGATTCTGAACTCTTCCTGCTATGATAAAAGCAAAATAATACTTCACATTTTTAAGAAGTTTCTTGCTAAATATCTTTATGTAGTATCTATAAACATGCAATCAGGGGAACACAAACCACACTGCCAACAGAAATAATTGATGATTAATAATTGTTTGCACAGTGTCGAAGAAATTAGAATTCTGAAAGGCAATTCAAAGATATTGCAGAATGCAGTTTGAACCCAAGATTTAGGGAAACAAAGCAAAATTTGGGACTATTAGACTTTAGAGTTTAGAGGTGGGAACTAGTAAAGCAGAGACCCATACTTCTGGAGTTTACTGCCTAACTGGGAGTGTTTCCTCTGAATATTGGAGATGATCACATAGATATAGACGTCATACTTCTAAGATAGGGGCCCTAGCCAGTTGGTGCTGGTATCTCTGATGGGTCCCATGAGGCCGATTATAGAAATACCAAAAAATCTGCAAACAAAAATCAGTAGCTGCTACTGAAACCAACCACTGTCATAAAGCAAAGAAGGATGGCTTTAAAGCTGAGAGACAATTGCTTTATAAAGGACACACTTGCATTAGTTTAATTGTCTAGCATGGACACTAAGGCACCCTTATTTTGCAGATGTATAAGCTAGAAATCATAAGTTATTTAGCTTGCCCATGGTCACGCAGTTAGCCAAGTTTAAGTCAAAGCTCTCTGGCTCCCAAGGCTCTGCTTGAACTTCTTAAGCCACTATTTTAACAACCTGTATATAACAAACATTCATCTTCAGATATGTCTTTGAAGAGTAGCAGTTTCCTGGACATTCATTGAAGCTAGTTATTTTCTTAAGGCCCCAAATCACTTTAAACCAGGGACCTTATCATTTCCTAAACAACATCTTAGGCTCATGGTCATAGGCTTCTGCCTCATGATTTCACTCCATCCCAGTTTGGTCACTTACTTCTCTTTCTCTCTGTGTGTGTGTGTGTGTACAGATCAAACTATATATCTTGTTGCCATTGAGAGACAACCCACAAATTCATGGTGGTGGTGGTTTAGTCACTAAATCATGTCCGACTCTTGCAACCCCATGGACTATAGCCTGCCAGACTCCTCTGTCCATGGGATTTTCCAGGCAAGAATACTGGAGTGGGTTGCCATTTTCTTCTCCAGGGGATCTTCCTAACACAGGGATCAAACCCAGGTCTCCTTCATTGCAGGCAGATTCTTTACCAACTGAGATATGAGGGAAGCCCAAAACATTAGCAAGTTCACCACGTAGTGTGTGTGTGGGTTAGTTGCTCAGTCATATCCAACTCTTTGCAACCCCACAAACTGTAGCCAATAAGGCTCCTCTATCCATGGGATTCTCCAGGCAAGAATACTGGAGTGGATTGCCGTCCCTTCTCCAGAGGATCTTCCTGACCCAGGGATCAAACCCAGGTCTCTTGCATTGCAGGCAGTTTCTTTACCATGTGAGTTTTACAGGGAATATCTATAAATCTCCCTATATCATTGTCGTTGCTGTTCAGTCACCCAGTCATTTCCAACTCTTTGCAACCCCATGGACTGCAGTGCACCAGACCTTCTTGTCACTCAACATCTCCCAGAATTTGCTCAAGTTCATGTCCATTGCATCAGTGATGCCATCCAGCCATCTCATCCTCTGCCACTCCCTTCTCCACTTGTCCTAAATCTATCCCAGCATCAGGCACTATTCCAATGAGTCTGCTATTCACATCAGGTGAACAGAATACTGGAGCTTCAGCTTCAGCATCAGTCTTTCCAATGTGTATTCAGGGTGGATTTCCTTTACGACTGACTGTTTCAATATTTTTGCTGTCCAACCGACTATATCATTCAGTTCAGTTCAGTCACTCAGTCATGTCCAGCTCTTTGTGACCCCATGAACTGCAGCACGCCAGGCCTCCTTGTCTATCACTAACTCCCGGAGTTCATCCAAACCCATTGCCATCGAGTCGATGATGCCATCCAACCATCTCATCCTCTGTCGCCCCCTTCTCCTCCTGCCCTCAATTTTTCCCAGCATCAGGGTCTTTTCAAATGAGTCATCTCTCCACATCAGGTGGTCAAAGCATTGGAGTTTCAGCTTCAACATCAGTCCTACCAATGAACACCGAGGACTCATCTCCTTTAAGATGGATTGGTTGGATCTCCTTGCAGTCCAAGGGACTCTCAAGAGTCTTCTCCAACACCACAGTTCAAAAGCATCAATTCTTCAGCCTTCAGCTTTCTTTATTGTCCAACTCTCACATCCATACATGACTACTGGAGAAAACAGAGCCTTGACTAGATGGACCTTTGTTGGCAAAGTAATGTCTCTGCTTTTTAATATGCTGTCTAGGTTGGTCATAACTTTCCTTCTAAGGAGTAAGAGTCTTTTAATTTCATGGCTGCAATCACCATCTGCAATGATTTTGGAGTCCAAAAAAATTAAGTCTGACACTGTTTCCAGTTTCCCCATCTATTTGCCATGAAGTGATGGGACCGGATGCCATGATCTTAGTTTTCTGAATGTTGAGCTTTAAGCCAACTTTTTCACTCTCCTCTTTTACTTTCATCAAGAGGCTCTTCAGTTCCTCTTCACTTTCTGCCATAAGGGTGGTGTCATCTGCATATCTGAGGTTATTGATATTTCTCCTGGCAGTCTTGATTCCAGCTTGTGCTTCCTCCAGTCCAGCGTTTCTCGTGATGTACTCTGCATATAAGTTAGATAAGCAGTGTGACAATATACAGCTTGATGTACTCCTTTTCCTATTTGGAACCAGTCTGTTGTTCCATGTCCAGTTCTAACTGTTGCTTCCTGACCTTCATATATTAACTATACCTGTTTTTCAATGACATGGAGACCTCTAATGTTTAGATCCTTCTATTTATCTGACTTCATATATTGGTCATTCTCTCTTGTCAGTCACTTCCTTTTCAATTCTCCTGAGATTCCACATGCTATTACATCAACAAAACTTTTGAAAACATCTCCAAATTTACTCAGCTTTAATTTCCCTAGTCAGTTCTGTATTGTTCTCCACTTCTCTTTATAAGATATTGAAAGGCCTTTCTACATTTAAAATATTCAAATTTACTTCCCTTAGCCTGAGAAGGCTATAGATTTTAATTTCTTATAACCAAATACAATTAATTTCAAAGAGAGTTATAGTTTCTATGCACTCCAGTTAAAATAGGAAATGTGGCCTTTTTCTTGTCTTAAGCTTCTTTTTTTCCCCCCCCTGGGTTCTGCTTCTTATTCCATTTTGCCTAATTTTCATAATTATTAAATGTTCTGGTTGACTCCTCTGGGGATAAAAAATCCTACCATGAACTTATGCATTCCTCTACTACCATCTTGTCTCTTTGCATCTCATAAAGGCAAAATTTCTCAAATATGGCCATGTTTACCTACTCTTTTCCCTCATTTCCCTCTCTCACATCAACCTATTTTTCCCTCTGGCTTATACCTTGACAAACAAGCCAAAATGATTCTTGGAAATATCAAAAATAACCTCCTGGTTCTACTCCTGGAAATAACAGAGTAAGCACATTCCATCCTATTTACCAAGAGTTGCTAGAGTAATTCATAGAGCAATTGATAAACAACTCCTAAAGATAAAGAAAAGATATTGTTACTATGAACCACGTGACTTGAGTAATGAGTCAGCAGTAATTTACTAAAATTTCCTTCTTCTTCGGATATGTTCCATTTTGTGTGTTTGAGAAGTCCACAACCCAGAATCATCAATGGGCAAAACAAAATTAATAAACCAACAAACAAGTAAAGACTGGTCTCTTTAGTTGATTGTTACTGTTCAGTTTCTAAGTCATGTCTGACTCTGCAATCCCCATGGACTGCAGCACACCTGACACCATTGCCCTCCACTATCTTTTAGGGTTTGCTCAAATTCATGTCCAGTAAGTCATTAATGCTATCTAACCACTTCATCGTCTGCTACCCGCTTCTCCTACTGCCTTCAATCTTTCCCAGAATTAGGGTCTTTTTCAATGAGTCTCCTCTTTGCATTGGCAGCTAAAGTATTGGAGCTTCAGATTTAGCATCAATTCTTCCCATGAGTATTCAGAGTTGATTTCCTTTAGGATTGACTGGTTTGATCTCCTTGCAGTCCAAGGGACTCTCAAGGGTCTTCTCCAGAACTACAATTCAAAAGCATCATTCTTTGGTGCTCAGCTTTGTTTATGGTCCAATTCTCACATCCATATGTGACTACTGGAAACACCATAACTTTGACTATACACACGTTTGTCAACAAAGGGATGTCTCTGCTCTTAAATATGCTGTCTAGGTTTGCCACAGATTTTCTTCCAAGGAGAAAGCATCTTTTAATTTCATGGCTGCAGTTACCCTCCACAGTGATTTTGGAGCCCAAGAAAATAAAGTCTGTCACTATTTCCATTTTTTCCCCATCTATTTGACATGAAGTGATGGGACTGGATGCCATGATCTTCATTTTTTGAATGTTGAGTTCTAAGCCAGCTTTTCACTCTCATCAAGAGGATTTTAGTCCCTCTTCACTTTCTTCCATTAGAGCAGTACTATCTGCATATATGAGGTTGTTGATACTTCTCTTGACAATTTAATTCCATCTAGTTACCCCGACATTTCACATGATGTACTCTGCATATAAGTTAAATAAGCAGGTGACAATATACAGCCTTGTCATACTCCTTTCCCAATTTGGAACCAGTCAATTGCTCCATGTCCAGTTCTAATTGTTGCTTCTGGACTTGCATATAGGTTTCTCAGAAGACAGATAAGCTGGCCTGTTATTCTTATCTCTTCAAGAATTTTCCACAGTTTATTGTGATCCACACAGTCAAAGGCTTTAGCATAGTCAGTGAAGCAGAAGTAGATGTTTCTCTAGAATTCCCTTGCTTTCTCCACAATCCAATGAATGTTGGCAATTTGATTTCCAAGGTTTCTCTGGCTTCTCTAAACCCAGCTTGATTATCTGGAAGTTCTTGGTTCACAGACTGATGAAGCCTAGCTAAAGGATTTTGAGCATAAGCTTACTAGTATGTGAAATGAGCACAATTATATGATAGTTGGAACATTTTTTGGCATTGCCCTTCTTTGGGTTGGAATGAAAAGTGACCTTTTCCAGTCCTTTGGTCAGTGCTGTGTCTTCCAAATTTGCTGGCATAGTGAGTGCAGCACTTTCACAGCATCATCTTTTAGGACTTGAAGTAATTCAGCTTGAATTCCATCACCTCCATTAGCTTTGTTCATACTAATGCTTCCTAAGTCCCCTTTCACACTCTAGGATGTCTGGCGCTGGGTGAGTGATCACACCGTCGTGGTTGTCCGGGTCATTAAAACCTTTTTTTTTGTACATGACAAGGTAAATGGTGGTCTAGGAGAACAGAAATATTTTGGACTTAGCTCAGGTAAACACTATATTGAAAAGTTGCAAGACTCTCCTCCCTTATTGAGTGCAGAGCCATTTGAACAAAGCCCTGTCTTCTATCTCTGCCCTGTAGCAAGTTGATATGACTACCCTGATCACAGTAACTATAGATAAAGACTTGCCTTTCATCTCTGCCCTGCAATAAGGTGGGGACACCACTCCTAATACCATAAAGACTGGGAGAAGAGACCAGTCATCTGCTCATATCCTGCAGTAGTGAGTCAGCTATGTCCTTTCCCACATCAGTCACTGCAGAAACAGAGGTGGTAGGCAGAGCTCTGTTCACCTTTCCTTCCCTGAAAAAATGAGACACTGCACTCCCCCCCCCAAAAAAAAAAAAATGGAGGAGTGGGAAAAATCCAGGGGAAATGAAATTAAAGAGAAGGATATTTTAGGTCTTCAGATCAAGTTCTGGGCATACCCTCAGAGTAATCCACTCATGAAAGCAAACAGAAACAAAAGAGAAAAACATTTGATAACTGAATGAAAGAAATCCCACTTTGGTTCTAGATTAGCCTCTAGGTAGCACACATGTGGAAGAGATCAGAACAGTACTCCAAAAGTCTTGAAAACTAAGTTAACATTTCAACCACATCCTGCTAACTAGGTTAGGTGTTATGTTTTGAACTTTAACATACTGAATATCAAAGAAAAAAAGAGTCAAATGTGAATCAGACTATTTTGTTAATGACATAACACTCAAAATGTCCAAGATACAACCCCAAATTACCCATTACTTCAAGAATCAAGAAAATCTAAATCATGAAAGAAATGTAATTAATAGATGTCAATACTGAAGTGACACAGATGCTGGGATTATTTAACAAAATGTCAAAGCATCAATCATAAAAATGTTCCCAAAATGATTACAAACTCCCTGAAATAAATGAAAAAACATTTAATATTTCAGGAATTAAATAGAAGATGAAAGAACCAGGGATGCAATGATTCAATATATGCAAGTCAATCAATATTAACAAATTAAAGAATAAAAACTGTATGTTCATCTCAATAGATTTAGAAAGAGCTTTTGACGAAGTTCAACACATATTTATGAATAAAGACTCTCAGAAAGTGGACCTTTAGGAAAATTGCTTCATCAAAATAAAGGCCATATACCACAAACCTACAGCTAACATCATACTCTATGGTGAAAAACTGAAAACATTTCCTCTAAGATAAGGAACAAGACAAGGAAGTTCACTCTCACCATTCTTATTTAACATAGTTTTGGAAGTCCTAGCCACAGCAATCAGAGACAATAAAGAAATAAAAGGAATCCAGATTGAAAAAGAATAAGTAAAACTGTCACTGTTTGCAGATAACATAGTATTCATAAAAATCCTAAAAATGCTACCAGAGAACTGCTAAAACTCATCAATGAATTTGGTAGAGTTGCAGGATACAAAATTAATACACAGAAAGATCTTGCAACCCCTATATACTAACAATAAAATATCAGGCAAAAAGATTAAGGAAACAATTCTATTTACCATCACACACACAAAAAAAGAATAAAATACCTAGGAATAAACCTAACTAAGGGGGCAACATACCTGTACTCAGAAAGCTGTAAGATCCTGATGAAAGAAATAAAAGACAACACAACTAGATAAAGAAATACACCATGTTATTGGATTAGAAGAATCAATATTGTGAAAATGACTCTACTACCCAAAGCACTCTACAGATTCAGGGCAATCCCTGTCAAATTATCAAAGCATTTTTCACAGAACAAAAAAAAAAAATTACATTTTGTATGGAAACACAAAAGACACTAAATAGCAAAGTAATCTTGAGAAAGAAGAATGGAATTGGAGGTTCAGGCTCTCTGAATTCAGACTATAGTGTGAAACAACAATAATCAAAATAGTATGGTACTGGTACAAAAACAGAAATGTAGATCAATTGAACAGGATTAAGTCCAGACAGAAACCCATGCACCTATGCCCACCCAATCTTTGACAAAGGAGGCAAGAATGCATAATGGAGAAAAGAGAGTTTCTTCAATAATTGGTGCTGGAAAAACTGGAGAGCTACATGTAAAAGAAGTTAATCAAAACACTTGCTAACACCATACATAAAATAAACTCAAAATGGATTAAAGACCTAAATGTAAGGCCAGATGCTATAAAACTCTTAGAGGAAAATGTAGGCAAACACTCTGACATAAATCACAGAAAGATATTTTTTAAGCCACTGCTTATAGTAAAAAAATAAAAAATAAATAAATGGGACCTAATTAAAAGCTTTTGCAAACCAAAGGAAACCATAAAAAAAATGAAAATACAACTTTCAGAATGAGAGAAAATATTTGCAAATGAAGCAACTGACAAGGGCTCAATCTCCAAAATATACAAATTGCTCATGCAGCTCAATACCAAAAAAGTGAAAGTGAAGTCATTCAGTCATGTCCAACTCTTTGCAACCCCATGGGCTGTAGCCTATCAGGCTTCTCTGTCCATGGGATTTCTCAGGCAAGAATACTTACTGGAGTGGGTGGCCATTTCCTTCTACAGGAGATTTTCCTGACCCAGGGATTGAATCCGGGTCTCCCACATTGTAGAAAGAGGCTGTACCATCTACAATCCAATTAAAAAATGGGCAGAAGACAACGGACAAAAAAGGGAATCCTGCTATACTACTGGTGTGAATGTAAATTGGTACAACCACTATGAAAAACAGCATGGTTACTTTATAAAACTAAAACTAGAGCTACCATATGACCCAGAATTCCCAATCCTAGGCATATAACTAAAGAAAACCATAATTTGAAAGTATTCATGCATCCTGATGTTCATTACAGCACTTATACAATAGCCAGGACATGGAATAAACCTAAATGTCCACTAGCAGAGGAATGAATAAAGAAGATATGGTACACTTATACAATGGAATATTACTCAGTCATAAAAAGTAACAAAATAATGTCACTTGCAGAGGCATGGATAGACTGTCATACTAAGAGACTGTCATACTAAGAGACTGTCATACTAAGAGACTGTCATACTAAGTGAAACAAATGAAAAAGAGAAAAACAAATATTGTGTCAGTTCAGTTCAGTCACTCAGTCATGTCCAACTCCTTGTGACCCCATGAACCGCAGCATGCCAGGCCTCCCTGTCCATCACCAACTCCTGGAGTCCCACCCAAACCCATGTCCATTGAGTCAATGATGCCATGCAAACATCTCATCCTCTATCGTCCCCTTCTCCTCCTGCCCTCAATCTTTCCCAGCATCAGGGTCTTTTCAAATGAGTCAGCTCTTTGCATCAGGTGGCCAAAGTACTGGAGTTTCAGCTTCAACATCAGTCCTTCCAATGAACACCCAGGACTGATCTCCTTTAGGATGGACTGGTTGGATTTCCTTGCAATCCAAGGGACTCTCAAGAGTCTTCTCCAACACCACAGTTTATATCAATTATATGTGGAATCTAGAGAAATAACACAGATGAACTTATTGGCAATGTAGAAACATAGTCATATATGTAGAAAACAAACTTATGGTTACCAAGCGGGGAAAGGAGGTGGGAAGAATTGGAAGATTGGGATTGACATAAATATACTGAACTGAAAGTTGTTCAGTTGTGTCCCACTATTTGCAACCCCATGGACTATGCAGTCCATGGAATTCTCCAGGACAGAATACTGGAGTGAGTAACTGTTCTCTTCTCCAGGAGATCTTCCCAACCAAGGGATCAAACCCAGGTCTCTCACATTGCAGGCAGATTCTTTACAGTCTGAGGCCACCAGGGAAGCCTGTATATGTGTGTGTGTGTGTGTGTGTGTGTGTGTGTGTATAATAAAAAAAGGGTTTGATCCCTGGATCTGGAAGATCCTCTGGAGGAGGGCATGGCAACCCACTCCAGCATTCTTGCCTGGAGAATCCTCATGGACAGAGGAGTCTGGTGGGCTACAGTTCTTGGGGTCACAAAGAGTGGGACACAACTAAGCAACTAAGCACATGTTTAAAATAGATAACTAATGAGAACTGCCGGGAGCCAGCATGAGGAATCCCACCCACGGCAATGGTCATGAGGAAGGAAGCCAGACAAAATGCAAAGGCGTGATCTAGCTTCAGGGATTCCCCCTGAGTTTCCCTGAACATCTACCCCGCAAAACCAGAGTCAGCCTGATCTTATTGTACTCTGCTTTTCCACTCTTCTGACATTCTCTGGAAAAAAGTTAACTTAGGGCTTCAGTCTTCTTCATTTGAAAGGAATGTTTCAGCTCAACCCCCTTTGATGGCTCTCTAACTTGCCTAACAGGTTCCCCCGGACTTTTTACAACTTGTGAATTGCTTACAGCCCCTCAACCTTGAGAGGCACAAAGCTTAAAGCATCTTAAAGATATAGAGCCTTTTCTAAAGAGCTAAAGATCATATTGGTGATGGGTTTTCACTGTTGACTCAATGATTGCTGCCAGGCCTCCATATTCTTTATCTTTTAGACACCTGAAGGATATTAATCAATGTAATAGGGATATAGAAATTGATGTTAGCAACACTAGACTTTTGAGTTAATTACTTTCCTTTGTTATATATCACTGCACTCCTCTTGTGTACTTGCTATGTAAGAATGTAACTTTATTTATTTCTGAGAGTGGCACCAGACTTTGGGAAGATCAACACAAATAAGTCTTCTGGTTGACAAACCCTTATCAGAAAAAAAGGCTGTAAAATGTTAATTGGCCCTCTGGCTATAAGATGATGTAAATCACCCAAGACTTATGTATACAACTAAGTATGCAGAGAGAAAGCCTGGTTTTGATAAGAGTCAGGGCTGCTGACACTGCATAATTTTGTATTACCCGTTGATCTCTATGTACAATCAAAAAGGTATAAAAGGCCTTTCTAGACAATAGAGGATGGGTCAGTCACTGGACTGGTTTCCCCTCTATCTCCTCTTCACTCTAATTTCAGGCTGAATTCCCATCTGGGGCATGGAGGCTCACCATGTCTACTTACTTGCCCTGGCTTCTAAGATCCATAAGAGAGGGAGCCCAAGGCGGGGCACCCTCCGATATTCAAACGGACGCTGGTGGCCTAACGTAGATGGTGCAAACTTCTTGTCTCGAAGTTTTAATGGTTTTCCACGTAAACCAAGTTATTCAGCCTCTTTTCTCCACTTAATTTTCCTACTATACTATTTCTTCCTAATCTAATCTTATATTTCTAATTAAATAAATAAGTAAGTTTTTCCTCACCTATGCCGTTTACCCTTCAAATTACCCTGGATCCACCGGGGCTGGACCCCGGCAGAGAACCTACTATATAACAGAGGGAACTCTATTTAGTTCTCTGGTGACCTAAATGGAAACAAAATCTTAACAAGAGTAGATATATGAATACATATAATTGATTCAATATGCTATACAGCAAAAACTAACACAACATTTTAAAGCAACTATATTCCAATAAAAATAAATAAATAGATAAATTTGAATTAAAAAGAAAGAACCAATGCAAATTTAAAACTGAAAAATTTAACAACCAAAATTTGAAAACTTATTGGATAAACTCAGTAGCAGAAGGGAGCTGAGAGAGGAAATAACTAGGGAACTTAAAAACAGATCAATGGATTTTACTATGTCTGAGAAACAGTAAGGAAATAAATAGCCTCAGTGCCACTCTTAGGATAATAACAAAAGAAAATCTATTTTATTGATTTTATTTGAATTCCTTGTTTTCCCCTCCTATGACTCTTCTTTTTCTTTGTTTTGAACATAATGATCAAAGATAGTAGATCTTTATCTATTTGCTAATATACACTTTCCCCATTTCCATGGTTATTGATTATCATTATTTTTTAAATCCCTTTTATTATTCAATAACTCTTGTGCTTTTAAAATTATGTTTTATGGTTGAAAGCAAAACTTGCCTGATATCATTCTCCACATGCTCCAGTTCTCCAAAATCTCCAAATAGTAGCATAATAATTACTAAAACTATATCATAAAAAAAAAAATGTGGGCTTCCCTGGTGGTTCAGACAGTAAAGATTCTGCCTGAAATGCAGGAACCAGGGGTTCAATCCCTGGGTTGGGAAGATTCCCTGGAGAAAGAAACACCAATCTAGCCCAGTATTCTTGCCTGGAAAATTCCATGGACAGAGGAGTCTGGCAGTCTACAGTCCATGGGGTCACAAAGAGTCAGACACGACTGAGTGACTAACACTTTCACATTCCTATCATAAAACAGAGAATATAAAAGGACAAAAATGTATTAACATACATACTTTCCTTTAAAATTGATCAATGTTGATACTTCAGTTCAGTCACTCCATCGTGTCTGACTGTTTGTGACCCCATGAATCGCAGCACGCCAGGCCTCCCTGTCCATCATCAACTCTCGGAATTCACTCAAACTCATGTCCATCGATTTTCTGCTTCTGTTAGGTCCATACCATTTCTGTCCTTTATCGAGCCCATCTTTGCATGAAATGTTCCCTTGGTATCTCTAATTTTCTTGAAGAGATCTCTAGTCTTTCCCATTCTGTTATTTTCCTCTGTTTCTTTGCATTGATCGCTGAGGAAGTCTTTCTTATCTCTTCTTGCTATTCTTTGGAACTCTGCATTCAGATGCTTATATCTTTCCTTTTCTCCTTTGCTTTTTGCTTCTCTTCTTTTCACAGCTATTTGTAAGGCCTCCCCAGACAGCCATTTTGCTTTTTTGCATTTCTTTTCCATGGGGATGGTCTTGATCCCTGTCTCCTGTACAGTGTCACAAACTTCAGTCCATAATTCATCATGCACTCTATCAGATCTAGTCCCTTAAATCTATTTCTCACTTCCACCGTATAATCATAAGGGATTTGATTTAGGTCATACCTGAATGGTCTAGTGGTTTTCCCTGTTGATATTAGAGAATGGTAATAAACTACATAGATAGATTGTGATCCCCAAAGTGTCAGTGGTTGGTGAACTATTGCTCTTGCACTATAACCTGACCATCCTCCATCTGTTTTACATAAAGTTTGATTGATGCAAAATGGTGTCCATTTATTATGTATTGTTTATACCATTTTTTGCTAGACTTGCAGAATAGACTAGGTGCAACAGTGACCATATATGTCATAAGGCTTGTATTATTTAATATCAGATCCTTTACAGAAAATATTACTAAAGCAACCACTAAAATCTTATGAAAACTGAATAACACAAGCAATAAAAACAAAAATAAATAAGTAGGAATACATCAAACTAAAACGCTCTTGTCAGCAAAGGAAACAGTCAACCAAGTGAAAAGACAGCCCACAGAATGGGAGAAACTGTCTCTAAACCAAAATTCAAAGAAAGGTTAATCTCCAAAATATATAAGGAAGTTAAACAACTTAATTGAAAAAAAAAAAAAAAAAAAAAAACCTAATAACCAAAATAAAAAGTGAGCTAAGTACATGAACAAGCATTTCTCCTATGAAGATATACAAATGGCCTGTAGGTAAATGAAAACATGCTCATCATCACTAATCATCAAAGAAATGCAAACTAAAACTATGATGAGATATAATCTCACACCAGTCAGGAAGGCTATTGACAATGACAACAACAAGAAAAGACACGTGTTGGCAAGGATATAGAGAAATCAGACCTCTTGCACAAAGTAGGAGTGAGTGTAGAGTGGTACAGTCACAGTGGAAAAAGCAAAGAAGTTCTTTTAAAAATTAAAAATAGAACTAGAATATGATCCAGCATTCCCATTTCTGGATATATATTCTAAAGTATTAAAATCAGGATCTCAGAGAGATATTAGAATTCCAATGTTTACTGCAGCAATTATCACAGCAGTCAAGATGTGGAAACAACTTACATGTCTGTCTATGTATAAATGAATTAAGAAAATATAGAATATACATACTGTGGAACACTACTCAGACTTGAAAAGAAGGACTTCTGCCATATGTAGCAAAATGAATGAGCCTGGAGGAAATTATTCTATTTTTATTTTTACTCTGATAAAGCATTTTATATATCATTTAAAATCTCTGAAATCAGTATCCCAATCTCTCTTAATTTAGTGCAGTGCATGATGAGTAGTAAAACATATTTTTCTAATGAAAATGTCAGTAATCTTTAGAAACGGAGAGTGAAGTTGAAGCATGCATGTATGGAGACCAACTGCCCTAGGTTGCCTATGACTCGTTTTTTTAGGACATAATCCAGAAAAATCTTGGGAAACCATATTAGCTTTTTACCCTCCATGTAGGGTTTCACGTTATTTCCTCTCTTACTGTATTTTTTATTATTTTTTTAATTTTTATTTTTACTTTATTTTGCTTTACAATACTGTATTGGTTTTGCCATACATTGACATGAATCAGCCACGGGTGTACATGAATTCCCAGTCCTGAAGCCCCCTCCCACCTTCAACCCCGTATCATCTCTCTGGATCATCCCCATGCACCAGCCCCAAGCATCCTGTATCCTGTATCGAACATAGACTGGTGATTCGTTTCTTACATGATAGTATACATTTTTCAATGCCATTCTCCCATCATCCCACCCTCTCCCTCTCCCACAGAGTCCAAAAGTCCATTCTATACATCTGTGTCTCTTTTGCTGTCTCGCATATAGGGTTATCATTATCATCTTTCTAAATTCCATATATATGTGTTAGTATACTGTATTGGTGTTTTTCTTTCTGGCTTACTTCACTCTGTGTAATAGGCTCTAGTTTCATTCACCTCATTAGAACTGTTTCAAATGTATTCTTTTTAATGGCTGAGTAATACTCCATTGTGTATATGTACCACAGCTTTCTTATCCATTCATCTGCTGATGGACATCTAGGTTGTTTCCATGTCCTGGCTATTAGAGACAGTGCTGTAATGAACACTGGGGTACACGTGTCTCTTTCAATTCTGGTTTCCTCGGTGTGTATGCCCAGTAGTGGGATTGCTGGGTCATAAGGCAGTTCTATTTCCAGTTTTTTAAGGAATCTCCACACTGTTCTCCATAGTGGCTGTACTAGTTTGCATTCCCACCAATGTAGTGTTGGAGAAGACTCTTGAAAGTCCCTTGGACTGCAAGGATTTCCAACCAGTCCATCCTAAAGATCAGTCCTAGGTGTTCATTGGAAGGACTGATGCCTAAGCTGAAACTCCAATACTTTGGCCACCTCGTGCAAAGAGTTGACTCATTGGAAAAGACCCTCATGCTGTGAGGGACTGGGGGCAGGAGGAGAAGGGGATGACAGAGGATGAGATGGCTGGATGGCATCACTGACTCGATGGACATGAGTTTGGGTAAACTACAGGAGTTGGTGATGGACAGGGAGGCCTGGCATGCTGCAATTCATGGGGTCTCAAAGAGTCGGACACGACTGAGCAACTGAACTGAACTGAACCACATGATATCTATAACAGCATATTGCATATGTTTATTTGCTTGAGCAAATGTTTATTAGGCATCTATTTTGTGGCAGGTTCTATGTTGGGTATTGGAGGAAGCACTATTTATATACACAACTGCGACTTCCCTGGTGGCACAGTGGATAGGAATCTGCTTGCCAATGCGGAGGACACAAGTTTGATCCTTGGTCTGGGAAGACTCCACATGCTGTGGAGCACCTAAGCCTGTGCACCACATCTGTTGAGCCCATGCTCTAGAGCCAGCAAGCCGCAACTGCGGAACGGATGTGCTGTAATTATTGAACCCCGTGCACCTAGAGCCTGTACTCTGTAACAAGAGAGGTGCAGTGAAGTGAAGTGAAAGTAGCTCAGTCATGCCCAACTCTTTGTGACCCCATGGACTGTAGCCTGCCAGGCTCCTCTGTCCATGTAATTCTCCAGGCCAGAATACTGGAGTAGGTTACCATTTCCTTCTCCAGGGGATCTTCCTAACTCAGGTATCGAACCCAGGTCTCCCACACTGCAGGCGGATTCTTTACCATCTGGGCCACAGGGAAGCCACTGCAATTACAAGCCTGTGCACTAAAACTAGAGTAATACCCACTTTAAGCAACTGGAGAAAACCTGCACACAGCAGTGAAGACCCAGCACAGCCAAAAATTAACTAATTAAAACACACACACACACATAACTAGGCCACATATGCTTCTGCCTCAGATGGAATGCAAAAATCCCTTCAGGAGCCACTAAGCTAGGCAGCAAATCCAGAATTTGAATATATTCTGACACTGGAGTGTACAGTCTTAATCACTATGCGATACCATCCTCCAATGGTTAGGGCACAGGGAATGGAATTCCACAGGCTGTATTCAATTCCAGACTCTACCAATTCCTAGAGTATGACCTTGAAAGTTGTCACATCTTTCTAAAACTATAATATCCCCCATCTATAAAGCAGACATAATATTTGGGCTTCCCAGGCAGCTTGGTGGTAAAGAATCCACCTGCCAAGCAGGAGACACAAGAGATGAGGGTTCAGCCCCTAGGTCAGGAAGATCCCCTGGAAAAAGAAATGGCAACCCATTCCAGTATTCTTGCTTGAGACATGCCGTGGACAAGAGAGCCTGGTGGGCTACAGCCCTGGGGGTTGCAAAGAGTCGGACATGACTGAGCACTCATGTACACATAAGACTGTTGTGAGAATTAATGAGTTAATTCATATAAAGCATCTAGCACAGTGCCTGGAATAGAGTCAGTGCTAGGTAAATGTTTCTATTATTACATTTTCCAGAAAAGTTGAGCCCCTTGGGTATAATTTGGAAGGAAAAAGCTAAATAGAGAATATAAAATAAGAATTCAATATTGGTGGAGGAAGAAGAGGGAAGAGGGAGTGGGGAATTAAGTCAGGGAGTGGGGAATTAAGTCACAGAGCAATAGATGGGGCTTCTGAGGGAAAAAGTCAGCCAGTGAGAAATTCTGAGTGAAGAATTGACCAAATAATAACAATAACAACAACAACACTAGAGCTTACCATGTGCCACACAATTCTAAGTGTTTTCCATATAATAACTCAATTCTCAGGATAATACTGTGAGGTACATACTATACTTTTCCTCATTTTATAGATAAAGAAATTGAATCACAGGTTAAATCATTTGCCCAAAGTTCAACAGCTTGTGACTGGTAAAACCAAGACTTGAAGCCCCACAGTCTGATTCCCAAGTTTTTGTTTTTAATCACTGTGGAAGTCAATTTGGGAGAGTCAAAAAAATTTAGATTTAAGAAAATAATCCAAAATGAGGACTAAGATTCCTGCAGAAATATATCCCATCACAATACTAGTTACTGAACATGTGCTATGTGCCAGGTATTTACACATATCTTGGTATTTACACATATCATTTATTCCACACAGGAACCTTAGGAACTGTCATCCCATTTTCAGATGATGGATTGAATGCACAACCTCAAGAGCCTCCTGTGTCGGGACTTCCCTAGTGGTTCAGTGGTTAAGACTCTGCACTCCCAATTGAAGGGGTCCAGGTTTGCTCCCTGGTCAGAGAACTAGATCCCACATGCTGCAGCTGAGTTCATAATACTGCAACAACAACAAAAAATCCCACAAGCTGCAACAAAGATCAAAATTCCCATGTACTGCAACTAAGACCTGCTGCTGCTAAATTAATTTTTTATTTTTCTTTAAAGCCTCCTATGTGGATGTCAGGATCCTAATAGACAAAGGATAGAATCCTAACAACTGAAATGGGGACATCCTAGCTGGGAAACCTTAGAATCTTAAACTTTCAGATTCTCCAAAACTCTCTGTTTCAGCAGAAACAGCTCATTCTGTCTTGCCAGAAGACAGTAGTCCCTCCTTGTCGGGAGAGGCTACAAAAACCCTGAGGCAGGTGCTTGTCTTCTTCCTCAGTATCTGACCATATCACTCCATCTGTTGTCAGGCTAATAGCCATCTCTGGGGGGAGACAACTCCACACTGAAGGTATTGCGGACCCTGGTTGATACATACTTGAAGATATCAGGGAAACATATGTGGAAACGGTTGAAGGCGTTAGACTTAGGAGGATGAAATACATGGCTGGATAGGGAAGAACACTTTTCAGGATCATTGGAAATGGAGTGTAAGCTGAGCTCATTATACTGTTGCTGTTAAGTCACTTCAGTCATGTCCAACTCTGTGTGACCCCATAGATGGTAGCCCACCAGGCTCCCCCGTCCCTGGGATTCTCCAGGCAAGAACACTGGAGTGGGTTGCCATTTCCTTCTCCAATGCGTGAAAGTGAAAAGTGAAAGTGAAGTCGCTCAGTCGTGTCCAACTCTTCACGACCCCATGGACTGCAGCCCACCAGGCCTGTCTCTTATACACATCNCCCTGGGATTCTCCAGGCAAGAACACTGGAGTGGGTTGCCATTTCCTTCTCCAATGCGTGAAAGTGAAAAGTGAAAGTGAAGTCGCTCAGTCGTGTCCAACTCTTCACGACCCCATGGACTGCAGCCCACCAGGCTCCTCCGTCCATGGGATTTCCCAGGCAGGAGTACTGGAGTGGGGTGCCATTGCCTTCGGCTGATTATACTAGGAGACCTAAAACTCCACTACAGGCCTCTGGTTAGAGTGGGGAATTAAGGAAGCGAAGTGATAAAAGGACTTCTAGCCCAAATTCATTGCTCAAGGTGAAATGCTTTCATAGACCCACCCTGTAATTAATTCCTCAGTTTCTGAGAGTAGAGATTGGTAGAGATAGATTTAGCAGATATCAGAATTTTTGCTTTGATTTTGCAGAAAGGGCCAGAGTGGAAACCTTTGATATTACCCAGGCAGCCCACTGCCCCATCAAGTCGACAAAGAAAATTATAAGCAACAGTGCATCTGGAAGGAATGAAAAGACTAGCACAAACAGACTTAAAAGGTGCAAGAGTGGTCATCCCCATTATACCCTTATTCAAGTCACCTCACCTGCCGCTACAAAAAACAGGCCCTGGCAAATGATGGTGGACTATTATAAACTTAGCCAACTTGTAACTTTAATTGTGGCTGCCATGCTGAATGGACTATCTTTACTGCAACTTGAAATGTGACTACTGATCTAACATGTTCTTCTCAATTTCCATTAGTAAGGAAGATCTAAATTGGTTCACCTTTATCTGGAAAAGATACTAGTCTATATTCTCTATCTTGCCCCAAGTCTGTGTTAACTCTCTTGCTCTGTCACAGAGTGGTCTCATTGCAGAGAACATTGGTAGTGGTCTCTAGAATGATGGCCTCATGCTAGTGAGCAAGAAAGAAAAGTACTTTAGATGCTCCAATAAGACATAATTATTCCAGAGAATGTGAGAAAAACTCAATGTAGATTCATGTTAGAGAAGTTTTTAGGGGCTCAGTGACCTAGAGTAGGCAAAACATTCCATCTAAGGTAAAGGATAAGTTTTTGCAGTAGCATTCCTATCATTGAAGAAGAACCACGTGCTTGGTGGATTTTGGAGGAAGCATATAACAGACTGCCATGCTACTCTGGTCTATTTACCTGGTGACTTGGAAGATTGCCAGTTCTGTTTTGTTTTGTTTTTGCTCAAGGCAAAAGAAGATTCTGCAGCAGGTTCAGTCTGCAGTTCAAGTTTCCTTAACACTCATGCATATGACCCAGAAGATCTGTGGGGCATAAGGATGCTAAATAGCATGTCTGAAAAACTCTACAAGAGCTGTAGCCCTAGAGCTCTGGATCAAGACCATGTCTTCTATGGCACAGAACCACTCATCATTTGAAAACCAGATTCTACATGCAGCAGGGTCCTAGTGGACAGTAATTGTTTGACCTTGGAATACCACGTGTGACAGGCTGAATAGCAGTCTCCCAAAAGATTTCCATGTCTTAATCCCTAAAACCTGTGAATGCTACTTTAAGTGACAAAATAGAGTCTGCCTTGTGATTACTTTATGAATCTTGAAACGGGGAAAGTATTCTGGATGATTCAACTGGGCCCCAAAAGCAATCATATGTATCCATATAAGAAAGGAGCAGAAGATTTGGCATGCACATAAAAAGCAGAGAAATCAATGTAACCTTGAAGGCAGACCCTGAAGTAATATATCCACAAATCAATAAATGCTGGCAGGTATCAAAAAGACTGGAAGAGGCAGGGAACAAATTCTCCCCTCAAGCCTCCAGAGTGAGTATAGCCCTAATGATACCTTGATTTCACCCAGTGATACAGATGCTGAACTTCTGGCCTCCAGAACTGTAAGACAATAAATTTCCATTGTTTCAAGCCACAGCTTTAAAAGTTTGTGGTAATTTGTTACAGCAGCCATAGGAAATTAATTCACCAAGTCACTATAAGACAGGCACTGCCCATCATGAGTGAGCATTATCAGATCCACCAAGCCATAAGGATTGGAAAGCCAATCCATTATAGGATAGAAATGGTGCCTTAGGTATCAGACATGAACAGGTCCAGAAAGCACAATTACACTATGCCCAGATTCCCATGTACCCTATTTCTGTTGCAATGACACTTCTTCAGTTCATACCTATGGTGTTTGTGGCTAGAAGGGATAGGACCATATAACCAACTGACAGAGAAAGAAAAAACTCAAACCTACTTGAGAAATGTATTGTATCATCAGTCACTCAGTCATGTCGGACTCTTTGCGACCCCATGGACTGTAGCCCACCAGTCTCCTCTGTCCGTGGGATTCTCCAGGCAAGAATACTGGAGTGGGTTGTCATGCCCTTCTCCAGGGGATCTTCCTGACCCAGGGATTGAACTCAGGTCTCCTGCATTGCAAGCAGGTTCTTTTCTGTCTGAGTTATAGGGAAGCCCCTACTTGAGAAAAGAGTTGGTACAATTTGTTGGTATTAGTCAAAAATGTACAACTGCTTCATGACTCAAAGGGTAGTTGTAAAGGATAGTAGTTAAGGGAAATCCTGGACTGAGCTGAAATCAGTGCTCTCAGTTGATTACTTTGGAAGGAAAGAAAAGTGGCCTGAGGTACAATTCTACATGGTCTCCTGAGCAAAGATGAATGGCTTGGAGTGAGTGGTCAGAGACTTGAAAGAAACACCTCTGGAAAATTGGACTAAAGAAATCTGGGCAAGGGGCTTTCCTGGTGGCTCAGTGGTGAGGAATCTGCCTACAATGCAGGAGACCTGGGTTTGATACCTGATCCGGGAGGAACCCACATGCTGTGGAGCAGCTTAGACCCATGAGCACCATAACTACTGAGCCTGTGCTCTAGAGCCTGGGAGATGCAAATACTAAGCCCACAGGCCACAGCTACTGAAGCCTGGGCGCCCTAGAGCCCATGCGCTGCGACAAGAGAAGCCACCACAAGGAGAAGCCGGCGCACCGCAACTAGAGGAAAGCCTGCTCAACAACCAACAGCCAGCCCAGCCAAAAATAAACGAATTAATTACATTTTTTTTAATGCTTAAAAAAAAAAAAAAGAAACCTGGGCAACAAACAGGTGGGTGGAAGCTGGTATAGAGATCTTTGTATCTCAAGTTAATGCCATAAGAGAACAGCCACTATAGAGAAGGTGCTCAACAACCAGGAGATGATTCATCCTGTAGATGTCAGCCAGCCTCTCCTCAGCTACTTCAGTGCTAGCACAATGCGGCCAGCAGTTGAATGGCTATGATGACCAAGATGGTGGCTATGCATGGGCTCAGCAGGATGGGCTCCCTCTTATCAAAGCTGATCTAGTTACTACCTTTGCTAAATGCCTAGAAAGTCAGTAGCAGAAACCAAGGTTGAGCTCTAATCCTTAAGAAACCAGTTCACCACTCGGTCACCAGTTGATTACATTGAACCTCTTTAGTCTTTTTTTTTTTTTTTTAGTAAGAATCATTTATTGTATTTTTTTAAGGTGGAGGGTTAATTGGTACAGTACATAATCTCATTCTTGAAAAATTAAATGCAAATGGATAAAAATGGCAAATCAGAATGAGCATGTAAAAACACAAAACTTAAGCATATTTGTATAGAGAATGTTTCCTGGTATATCTATATACTAACATTCTTCTCCATCATATTTTTTTAAATGTATGGCTTGTTTCTTTTCTACAGAATAGCAGATGCTTAACAAATAATGAATGAACCCCTTTAGTCTTGGAAGGAGCAGTGAAATGGTGCCTAGCTTGTAATGCTTGTGCCTTCTCTGCCCACAGTGCCTACACCAGAACCATGATATGAGAACCCGTGCACACACAACACTGACTCAGAACAAGGGGCCTACTTTCAGTGAAGAAGGTGTTGATTTTAGGACCCACTGATCCTATACCTCACCACCCAGAAGGACTGTTATCAGAACAGTGGAGCATTCAGGTAAAGCTTAGTTAAGTGCCAGGTCAGGCACTTAACTAACACAGTGGTAAGGATAAGCAAGCAATTATGATAACTATGTTTCTGTCAAAGGTAAGGCAACTATAAGGGCTTTGGGGTTGAAAGCCATAGTACCCCCCACCACATGAGAAATCCAGACCAGCCAAAGTGCTGCCTAAGATAAGGAAAATCTAGACTGGGTGGTAGAAGACATCGGTGATGAATATCAGCTGGAGCTTTGAGACCAACTGCAGCAGCAGGAATAACTTGTTTTACTAATCCTCATAGATTATTTGGAGAAGGCAGTGGCAACCCACTCCAGTACTCTTGCCTGGAAAATCCCATGGACAGAGGAGCCTGGTAGGCTGCAGTCCATGGGGTCGCTACTAGTCGGACACGACTGAGCAACTTCACTTTCACTTTTCACTTTCATGCATTGGAGAAGGAAATGGTAACCCACTCCAGTGTTCTTGCCTGGTGGGCTGCCTTCTATGGGGTCACACAGAGTCAGACATGACTGAAGCAACTTAGCAGCAGTAGCAGCAGCATAGATTATTAAGTGTTTGCAGGGACTGCAGCCAGCAGCCACACTGAAGAGGACTTTATGACCCACTGGACTTGGCATATATCTAAGCCATATGAGGAAGGCATATGAAAGTGAAAATATTAGTCACTCAATTGTGTCCACAGAGAAGGCAATGGCACCCCACTCTAGCACTCTTGCCTGGAAAATCCCATGGATGCAGGAGCCTGGTGGGCCGCAGTCCATGGGGTCGCTAAGAGTTGGACACGACTGAGCGACCTCATTTTTACTTTTCGCTTTCATGCATTGGAGAAGGAAATGGCAACCCACTCCAGTGTTCTTGCCTGGAGAATCCCAGGGATGGGGGACCCTCATGGGCTGCCGTCTATGGGGTTGCACAGAGTCAGACACGACTGAAGCGACTTAGCAGCAGCAGCAGCAATTGTATCTGACTTTTTGCAACCCCATGGATGATAGTCCAACAGACTTCTCCGTCCATGGAATTCTCCAGGCCAGAATACTGGAGTGGGTAGCCGTTCCCTTCTCTAGGGGATCTTCCCAACCCAGGGATTGAACCTGGGTCTCTGGCATTGCAGGCAGATTCTTTTACAGTCTGAGGCACTAGGGGAAGGCATAAGCGGGCCTGAATGGTGCAGGAGGGGCGCTATCTAAAATCTCCTGTGTTTCACTTCAAGCACTAACAATCTCACCTCTTGTTCCAGCCAAGGTGCATAAAGTATACCTTCATGAAGATGCAACCTCACAGTGTGAGGCCTCAGGCCTCTCATTTGCAGTCTTTCAGCCTCTTTGGCACATAGCGCAGGCGGCTGCAACCGGGGCACATAGCGCAGCTGAGAGGAGATACCCCACGTCCGAGGTCAGGGGCGGCAGCCGAGAGGAGCCACCCCACGTCTGACGTCAGGTGCGGTGGCCGGGAGGAGCTACCCAACGTCCAAGGAGCGGTGGCTGCGCGGGCGCAGGAGGGCCTAGAGGAGCTATTCCACGTTCAAGGTCAGGAGGGATGGCGGTGAGGAGATACCGCTTGTCCAAGGTAAGGAGCAGTGGCTGTGCTTTGCTGGAGCAGCCATGAAGAGATACCCCTCGTCCAAGGTAAGAGAAACCCAAGTAAGACGGTAGGTGTTGCAAGAGGGCATCAAGGGCAGACACACTGAAACCATACTCACAGAAAACTAGTCAATCTAATCACACTAGGACAACAGCCTTGTCTAACTCAATGAAACTAAGCCATGCCCGTGGGGCCACCCAAGACGGGCGGGTCATGGTGGAGAGGTCTGACAGAATATGGTCCACTGGAGAAGGGAATGGCAAATCACTTCAGTATTCTTGCCTTGAGAACCCCATGAACAGTATGAAAAGGCAAAATGATAGGATACTGAAAGAGGAACTCCCCAGGTCAGTAGGTACCCAATATGCTATTGGAGATCAGTGGAGAAATAACTCCAGAAAGAATGAAGGGATGGAGCCAAAGCAAAAACAATACCCAGTTGTGGACATGACTGGTGATAGAAGCAAGGTCTGATGTTGCAAAGAGCAATATTGCATAGGAACCTGGAATGTCATCAGGTCCATGAATCAAGGCAATTTGGAAGTGGTCAAACAAGTGATGGCAAGAGTGAACGTGGACATTCTAGGAATCAGTGAACTAAAATGGACTGGAATGGGTGAATTTAACTCAGATGACCATTATATCTACTACTGCAGGCAGGAATCCCTTAGAAGAAATGGAGTAGCCATCATGGAAAACAAAAGAGTCCGTAATGCAGTACTTGGATGCAATCTCAAAAACAACAAAATGATCTCTGTTCGTTTCCAAGGCAAACCACTCAATATCACAGTAATCCAAATCTATGCCCCAACCAGTAACACTGAAGAAGCTGAAGTTGAACGGTTCTATGAAGACCTACAAGACCTTTTAGAACTAACACCCAAAAAAGATGTCCTTTTCATTATAGGGGACTGGAATGC
>SJYT01009483.1:25592-77341 GCA_006410635.1 Cephalophus harveyi
GGGACAACCGAGGATGAGATGGCTGGACGGCATCATGGACTCGATGGACATGAGTCTGAATGAACTCCGGGAGATGGTGATGAACAGGGAGGCCTGGCGCTGTCTCTTATACACATCTTACAAACAGAATAAGATAAAAAGATCTTCAATTTAATTCTATAAAATAATCTCATTAACCTGAATTTATCTCTTTGGATGACATCTATTGTTCCTCTATTTTAAACAAAAAGAAATTATTTTTTCTAATAAACAGGAAGTCTACGTTAGCAGATAAATTCAAAATATCAGATTTATTTGATTTTTAAGATATGAATATGGTTTACCAATGTATACATTAAATTTAATTATGTAAAATTTTCTACTTTTACTTTATAGCATTTTTATGTGCTACTGGTATATCACTTTTATTTAATCAGCCAAAGTTCTAAATGGTCATTTCAAAGGCAAAGTTTCCACAACTAAATAATATCTGTAACATGAAGGCATTTCTATCACAAAGATTTGCTGTTTCTGATTGACAATTCCAGGGATTAACAATGTTCCGGTTCATGTTACCCAGCAGAGTTCTTAAGAGACAGCATGATTTCTTTTTAAGACTAAAACTAAAGTATTATGAACATTAACCAGTGAGGAAGATGAGAGCTTTTTAAATAGTAGAACTGTCAACTGAAACACTTTGGTAGAAGTGTTTGGGTAGAAAATAACATTTTACCAAGATGCTGTGATATTTTGTGCTAATATTTCACACCTAAGGTGTTGTTTTCTTCATGCAGAAGCAGCAATAGGTTGAAAAATAGACAACACAAACTAACACACTTTTTTTTTTTTAAATCTTAAGGCTTAGCTAATTCGCTACATGGTGATTAATGCTCTAATCAAGATACTTGGGTTTGAGAATTAATCATTTCATCAACTGAATATATGTGGATAGAAAAATGCTATAAGTCAAAAAGAGAAACACTGGAATAATTAGACCTTATAAAATCATTGATTTTTCAAAGATATTTATTTGTCCCCCTTCCCCTTCCTGCTGAAGCTCCACTCTACTATTGAGTAGCTACAGGGTTCTGAGTAAATGCTTACTCTCTCTAGCCTTTTGTCTTCATTTCTTCAAAGGCAACATTAGAATCTGTGAACTGACTCATGTTGGCAGGAGCAGCAAAGTCAGTTGCAAAGGGTCATAGACCACAGGGAGGTAAATCATTGGCAGCCATTATTCAAAATCGGCCATACAGCCCCAAAGAATCAAAGGGAGGCAGACTGAATCCAGTTCTACCAGAAGTCAGAAGGCGATGGAAAGGGGAGGAAGGCAATAGATGTATGTGTTCTCATCTTTTATGGAAAGAATTCTCAGAGCAGGGAGATAAGTTAAATATGTTGAAGGGAAAGTCAGGAGTAGAAATGGAGCTTGGGGCCAACATATCCAAATTTCTGGAAGGAAACCACTTCACAGGACACCCAAATACATACACTAAAATAGGGCAGCTGCAGAAAAGTAAAACCAACAGTGGCAGCACAAGTGTAGCTTGCCAGAACATTCTGGTTCCTGTATAGTGTCAAAACTTTTCAGTGGTTTCCATGTGCCCTAGAGAAGAATACAAGGGCTTAAGGTCACCAATACTGTGGTCTAGTGAAAATATCCATACAGAGTTGCTGAGGTGTGAGTGGGGGGAAGGAGCAGGTTGGAGGTCAGAAGAGAGGTAAAGAGAGGAGGAAAATCTTTAGCCAAGGATCTCAGACCAGACAATTTCAGTCTAAGGTGCAGGAAGCACTAGCAAAACAAGAGCAAGTTCCCACCACAAGGATGGCCACGACTCTGCTGAGAAAAGACGGCTCAGAGTAAACAAGCTTTAGATTGAAGAACTGGATGTCAGCAGGACAAGAGGATCCAAATAAATGTGCAAGAACCACATGTGTGTGTGCTAAGTCACTTCAGTTGTGTCTGACTCTTTGGGACCCTATGGACTGTAGTCCTCCAGGCTTATCTGTCCATAGGATTATCCAGGCAAGAATACTGGAAGGGTTGCCATGCCCTCCTCCAGGGGATCTTCCCAACACAGGGATCTAACCCGCATCTCTTCTGTCTCCTGCATTAGCAGGCAGGCCACTAGGGCCACCTGAGAAGCAGGTCCTAAGCCCTCTTTTTTCCAAAAGCCTCCTGGTCATATGATGTCCCTAGCCTACCCCTTCCCACCGGCCACCAGAAGAGCTAGAAAACAGAGAGAAGACCCAGAAGTTTGCACATATGTCTGTAAGAGATTTAAATGTAGGGGTTAGACTGAAATAAATATCCCAAATGGGAACAAATTTAGTTTTCTCTTCAACCATTCTCATATTACAGAGTAATATAATGATAGGATACCAAAAGAGGAACTCCCCAGGTCAGTAGGTGCCCAATATGCTACTGGAGATCAGTGGAGAAATAACTCCAGAAAGAATAAAGGGATGGAGCCAAAGCAAAAACAATACCCAGTTGTGCATGTGACTGGTGATAGAAGCAAGATCTGATGCTGTAAAGAGCAATATTGCATAGGAACCTGGAATGTCAGGTCCATGAATCAAGGCAAATTGGAAGTGGTCAAACAAGAGATGGCAAGGGTGAACGTCGACATTCTAGGAATCAGCGAACTCAAATGGACTGGAATGGGTGAATTTAACTCAGATGACCATTATATCTACTACTGCAGGCAGGAATCCCTCAGAAGAAATGGAGTAGCCANTTGCCAACAAAAGTCTGTCTAGTCAAGGCTATGGTTTTTCCTGTGGTCATGTATGGATGTGAGAGTTGGACTGTGAAGAAGGCTGAGCGCTGAAGAATTGATGCTTTTGAACTGTGGTGTTGGAGAAGACTCTTGAGAGTCTCTTGGACTGCAAGGAGATCCAACCAGTCCATTCTAAAGGAGATCAGCCCTGGGATTTCTTTGGAAGGAATGATGCTAAAGCTGAAACTCCAGTACTTTGGCCACCTCATGCAAAGAGTTGACTCATTGGAAAAGACTCTGATGCTGGGAGGGATTGGGGGCAGGAGGAGAAGGAGATGACAGAGGATGAGATGGCTGGATGGCATCACGGACTCGATGGATGTGTCTGAGTGAACTCCAGGAGATGGTGATGGACAGGGAGGCCTGGCGTGCTGCGATTCATGGGTTCGCAAAGAGTCAGACATGGCTGAGTGACTGAACTGAACTGAAGCACATACAGGCTTCCCTGGTGACTCAGCAGTAGAGAGTCCACCTGCAAAGTAGGAGATGCAAGAGATAATAGATTTGATCCTTGGGTCAGGAAGATCCACTGGAGGAGGGTGTGGCAACCCATTCTGGTATTCTTGCCTGGAGAATCTCATGGACAGAGAAGCCTAGTGGGCTACAGTCCATGGAGTCGCAAAAAGAGTCAAACACGACTGAGTGACTAAACCACATCAACACACACATACATGTGCTTTAGCAACAGCTGCAGATATCTCTATTTCCTGGCCATGTACTCCAATCAACCATCATTTTTGTACAAATCATACTTGTCCTTCATGTCCTCTCTTCCATGGCTGGTTATGTGATGGGATGAGCATGAACTTTGGAACCTTCCAGATTTAGCTTTAGGTTCTGTTCTATCACTTACTCATTCTTGGTTAGCAGGGAAATCACCTAGTCTCTCTGAACCTTAGTTTTTTTGTCAATGAAATGATAATGATGGAAAGCCTGGATTATTAAAATAATGTCTATAGAGGGCCTGCACTGATGTTCTTCCCTCTTCCTTACCTGGCTCCAGGAAAAGATGTTGAACAATGATGCAGCTCATGTTTCTTGGACCCGAACCAGCAGGCCGTGGCTTATCTTATGTATGAGGGACAGGAAACTAGAATGCCAAGAGATGGACTTTGCGCTGATTGTGGCAAAAGGCCTGGGAGATGACAGCCTGTTCAGGTCAGGGAGGGGACACTCCCTTTGACTGAAGCTTACTGGAAATCACACACTGTGGGTGGGACTAACTGCCTATGGGAACCCTTCCCAGAAGTAATCCATGTGATCCGAGGACATTTTACTGATGAGATTAAGATGCCATCACAAGCAGCCAACGTAAAGCACAATTAATGTCTAACCCGCTATAAACTTGGAAATTGCAATATTCTGTGGGTGTCGATGGAAGTGATGATATTGGGATGATGAAAAAACTAGTATTTTCAGAACATCTACATTGGGCCTGGTCCCTTATATATGTTATCACATACATTATCACACTGAAGTCTCATATTAAGCCCATACAATGGACATTAAGATGTTTATTCCACTCGACTGATGGGAAACTTGGCATTCCAATAGCACATAGCATGTAAGTGGCTCTGGACCAACTTCTCAAACTCACAGGAGGCGGAAGTATATAATATGTATGGTGGGTGTGACTTGCTGTTGTTCAGTCACCAAGTGCTGAACTGCAGCACGCCAGGCCTCCCTGTCCCTCACCGTCTCCCAGAGTTTGCCCAGGTTCACTGAATCGGTGATGCCATCCAACCGTCTCTTCCTCTGCTCCCTCTTCTACTTCTGCCTTCAGTCTTTCCCAGCATCAGGGTGTTTTCCAACAACAAAAAAAAGGATATGACTCTAAGTCCAAAAATTTAGGTGCACAAGACACGTACCAACTTTATTCTTAAGTAACTTAAATTTCTATTCTGAGTCACCATTCCATAAAGATGGCAGACTCTTAATCTCTGCCAGTTTGGACCCTTGCCTCCTCTCTTATACATGGCATTTTATCTGAGTACTGACTTGGTCTGGCTTATGTAATTTTATTGTTTATATGGATTATATGGTTCCAAAGCATTGGTGGCAGCAGTTACGGTTGAAAGAAATCCAGTCTTCATTGAGGTGGGGGTCAGGGAGGAGTCTCTTCCTCCCTGAAGGGTCCATGCAGGTTGTCATGGAGACAACTTTCATTTTCATCTCTTCAACCCTTCAGACCTAGTGAGTTCCTCTAAACTATTCCTTTGCCTCCTTTGGATGCATGAGATTCAGTCTGTTGCTGCCCCATCACGATAGCTTAGACACTGAGGCTATCTGCCTGCATAGATCACAGAGCTATTTAACCTCTGATATTATGGTACCTCCCCAGGATTCTGACCAGTTTCTTGGTCTCAGGTCTCTTCTCCTATTGGATTCCATCATCCCAGCTGGGGGTCTGGCCCTGGCTCACGTCCCGGTACCCAACCTGGACGGCAGGGCACAGACAACCACCTGTCTTGGGTCACACTGCTGTCAAACTCATAATTTCCCCTTCAGTTCTTTCTTTTGCCAGATGTAGTGAATTCTTTTTTGGGGGGTCGGGGGCGGGGGCATGGGGCGGGGCAGGTTCCCAGTGGGGCAGATTCCCAGGAGGCACTAGTGGTAAAGAACTCACCTGCCAATGCAGGAGATGAAGGAGACACAGGTTCCCCGGGTCAGGAAGATCCCCTGGAAGAGGAAATGGCAACCCACTCCAGCATTCTTGCTAGAGAATCCCGTGGACAGAGGAGCCTGGCAGGCTACAGTCCACAGGGCCGCAAAGACTCAGATATGACTGAAGTGACTGAGCACACACACACAGTGAATCCTTTTTTAGTTGGCAAGAGAGGTGGTCAGAGAAGGCCTGTCCTTCACTGCTCTCAAACCTTGCCATCATTGTTTTTTTATTCTAAGGAGCTGGCTTTTGAAATCCAAACCTAAAAGACTTTCCATCTTTTTCCTGTTTTTTGCTAGCACATGTCTTCCCTGAGCTGATGAATTTCTAATGGTTCAGCTGCTTTCTGTGTTTTTTTTTTTTTTTTCTTTCTGTCTGTGCTGCTCGGCTTGTGGGATCCCCGCCCTGGGATTGAACCTGGGCCCCCAGTAGTGAAAGCATGGAGTCTTAACCACTGAACCACCAGAGAATTATCTGGGAGTTGGTAACGGACAAGGAGGCCTGGCATGCTGCGATTCATGGGGTCGCAAGGAGTCGGACATGACTGAGCAACTTAATTGAACTGAACTGAACCTTCTCTTTACCCTCCATTCATCATTACATCCATCTTCAGAGGAAGTTATCTTCCTTCCTATTTAAAGTCACCATTGTTTGAGGACAAACCACTTGATATATACCATTAACAAATCACTTGAAAAAGCTCCCAGAAAACTTAACAGTACACAAACATGCAACTATTTAAAAAGTATTTTCTTAATGATGAACAGAGCATAAACGCACTCATAGCTCTTGAAAAGATAGAGACCTATCTTTGTCTCATGTTTTTATTCCTGTGAAAAGTGAAAGTGAAAGTTGCTCAGTCATGTCCAACTCTTTGCAACCCCATGGACTATACAGTCCATGGAATTCTCCAGCCAGAATACTGGAGTGGGCAACCTTTCCCTTCTCCAGGGGATCTTCCCAACCCAGGGATCAAACCCAGGTCTACTGCATTGCAGGCGGATGCTTTACCAGCTGAGCTACCAGGGAAGCCCTTTTATTCCTGTACCTATAATCTATGACCATGTCTAAGACCAAAATAATGTCCTTTAATGCGATATGACTAGAAAATTTGACAGTCCCAAGTTCTGAAAATGAATGCTGAAGTGGCTTACTCTTTAAACTGTTTCTACTCTAATAATATGAATTGTTTGTAAACCTACACATCAAGATGGAAGACTTTGTTTAAAAAGAGACATTTCTTTTTAAGAAATATCATAGACTGTGCTTTATGGCATAGAAAGAAAGAGATATAATTGTCTGGAAAGAACCTTCGAATTCCTGATTTCTCATGCTAGAGACACTGTGGGACAGGGTGGTCCTTGGGGGAGGGTTGTCTGGAATAGTTGGCATATCTCCTTGCTGGACAAGAGAACCCACTGCTCTGTGGGCCCTTGGTACCTCCTTAGCTACTGGTGAAAAAGCCAGGCTTGAAAGATTCTGCTCTGCTTCTGCGAATCTATGCACACTTTACATGAGAAAACCTTGTTCTTGAGACCTTTGTGTGAAGATTGATTACTTCTTCCTTCATGTCCTGCTCTAATTCACTCTAAACCTGGCCTTTGGGGTCAGACAGACCTGGATTTGGATATCAGTTTTGCCACCGATAACCGTATAATTGCATAAACTTGGACATGTTACTCAACCTTTCTTAGGCTTGGTCTGAACATCCATAATAATGGGATTAATGGTATCAACCTCACAGGAAGTTTGTGAGCACTGAATGAGATAATATACATACAATTATTAACAGATATCATCAATACCTAATCAGTGTTTAATCGTTCTTCATTCAACACATATTTGTTAAGAGGATAGTATATGTCAGAAACATATTTCAGGAGGAAGCTGAACTTCACATTATAAATAAAGAGTAGGCACTGAAGGTGGATAGCAGGGCCCCAGAAGCAGGGTGAGAAGTGTTCTTCCAAACAGAGGGAACAGTGAGTGCAGATTATAGAACACGAGTGAGGTTTGCATTCTAGGAGTGAAAAGGGGACGGGGATGACTGGACCAAGAAATGCAAGATAGGAGACGGCCATGGGTGAAGCTGGAGATCTTCACAGAGGATTTATAGGTCAGGCTAAGATAGTTCTATTTTATATATGTAGTATAAAATATTTATAATATATTTAATATGCTCTTTGGCTGGGCTGGGTCTTCATTGCAGTGCACGGGTTCTTTGTGGTGGTGTGTAGGCTTCTCTCATTGTGGCACGTGGGCTGAGTCTCCCTGTGGCACGTGGCATCTTATTTCCCCGACCAGGGATCAATACATGGCCCCCACACTGGAAAAAGAGATTCTTCACCATTGGACTAGCAGGGAAGTCCCTGTGTTGTCTACTAAAAGCTGTCAGTTCAGTTCAGTTCAGTTGTTCAGTCTTGTCTGACTCTTTGCGACCCCATGAATCGCAGCACGCCAGGCCTCCCTGTCCATCACCAAGTCCCGGAGTTCACTCAGATTCATGTCCATTGAGTCGGTGATGCCATCCAGCCATCTCATCCTCTGTCATCCCCTTTTCCTCCTGCCCCCAATCCCTCCCAGCATCTGAGTCTTTTCCAATGAGTCGTAGCTAACCCTTATTAAGCCTATTTTTCAAGTGGAGAAAGAGATCCAAAGAAGGAAAATATTTGCCTACAGCAAAATTAGTGCGTGGCAGAGCACCAAAGTGTTTTAAGTAAAAAGTGACGTGATCAGATTCTGCTTTAGGAGCAACATGAAGGCAGCAGAGTGGAGTCTGCGTGTGTGGGGGGCAGTAGCGGTGGATAGGAAGGCTGAGAGGCAGGGAGGCTGTGGAAGTAATACGCATGAAACACAATGAGATGAGACACTAGGAATCGGAGAATGGGGGCGAGTCTGAAGTGTGCCTTCCTCCCCATGGGGCATGGCGATCCTGGATCCCTCGCTGTGACACATCCATCCACGTCCCAGGCTTCAGGGACTTGGGTGTGGACTGATGGATTCAAAGCAAGGGCAAGGCATGGGAATGACAAGGTGAGGAGAGGGAAGGACGAAGCCAGATACACCCTGTGGCAGGTCAAGCAGGAGGTGGGAAAGAAGGGGAGGAAACATCAAACCCCAAACATGTAACCATCTCCCACAGGGGATGGGAAGCTGTTTTCAGGTGTCTGTGTACTTGTTGAACATAAAGCCACGGAAAAGGAAAGTCAACTCTACTTGTCCATACAAAGGCTAAGGAGCGGTCACTTAGTCTAGCTGCCTTGAGGCAGGGATATGGGAGGTTGCATTTTTGTTTGTATTTGATCTTGGCCAGTCCTCTTATTTCACTGCTCTCAATTTTCTTATCTCCACAATAAGTCTATTGAGTGCCTGTGTGTGCCAGATATTTCACATGTGTCTATTCATTTGCACAAAACACTGTAAGGTAGATATCATCTCCATTTTACAGAAAAAGGAAACTGTAAAATGTTTGTGGAGAGATTAGATGGTTTTGATACGTATAATTATACCAGAAGAAGTTCTATTACTGTATTGCATTGGAGAAGACTTTCCTAAGCAAAATTAAAATCCACAAGCTTATGGATAAGCAACAAGGACCTGCTGTACAGCACAGGGAACTCTGCTTAATATCTATGTAACAATCTAAACGGGAAATGTATCCATTACAGCAAAATGAATCGCTATGCTATATACCTGAAACTATCACAACATTGTTAATCAACTCCAATACAAAATAAAAAGCTAAAACCCCACACACTTTTAAGAAAATAATTACAAATTATTCTCTATAAAAATTTTAATTGTTGACATTTGAAAGACATTAAGACAAGTTAAATGTCAAGTGACAGGCTGAGAGAAATCATCTGCTCACATATATCAAGCAAAGTGTTGGTATACAAAGAGTACTCACAAATCAATAAGAAAAATGACTCAAGAGGAAAAAAAGAGCAAAAAAAAATATAAACAGGTAGGCCAAAGAAAGGGAGTTATAAATAGTCAAAAAAAAAAAAACCAAACCATGAAAAGATGTTCAATATAACTAGAAGTCAAGGGAAAAATCTTATTTTTAATATTAAAAATAAATGTAATACTTTAAATTTAGATAGTCACATTTTAAATTTGCAAGAACAGTAACTGATCCTTTTTCACAGCCGCCTATTCTAATAGGTACAATATATAGAACATTTCTCTGCTTCTAAATTAAACCAAGCTTCAAACTTAGGCCTACCTTTGAAAACGTGTCTCTAGGGAAGGCTTTTCCCTAAACCCTCTAGATCACGTTAGGTTTCTTCAGTGTATACCTTTGTATTATGATTCAATGGTTTGCCAAGTTTGCCTTCATAGTGGAGGATTGTTTTAAGGTTTATTTTATATTTTATATTTATTTATTTGCCTATGTATTTAGCTGCATAAGGTCTCAGATACAGCATGAGGGATCTAGTTCCCCAGAGATGGAACTCAGGACCCCTGCATTGGGCGCACAGAGTCTCAGCCCCTGGACCACCAGGGAAGTACCAAAAATTTTTTTAAATGAGGTAATAGTGGAAGAAAATAATAAATTCCTTTTCAAAACAAGGAGACTCAAAACTCTGAAACTGCGATGGGCTGAGCTCAGCATTTTAGCCGGCACCTCTGTCATCACCTCATCGGACTTGCCCACTTGGGCCTAAATGAGCTTCTCCAAGAGGCAGCAGTCTGAATGGAGACTGGAGGGCCTGTCACGCGGTTGCCTTCTTGTGGAGAAGGAAAGCTCATTCTTGCCTCAGCAATTACTGTTTCCTTTACTTAACTCTTCATTTTCATGGGGGGCGGGGGGGGCGAGTGTGTGGGGGCTGTCTCTTTGCCTTTTAAATTATTTTTTAATTTAACTTTTTACAATTGAAGTATAATTTATTTACAGTGTTCATTTCTACTGTACAATAATGTGAGTCAGCTGTATGTACACATATATCCCCTCCCTCTTGAGCCTTCCTCCCACCCCTACCCCATCCCACCCTCTAGGTCATCACAGAGAACTGAGCTGAGATACCTGTGCTATATGGCAGGTTCCCATTAGCCATCTATCTTACACATGGTAGTGTATGCCTTTTTAATTACAATTGGTAATTATTTTACTATCACGATCATACCTTGAACGTCAGCATTGGATTGAAGCTATTATTACTCATATAACATTACTATTAGGATAAACCAATGTCTATATTATAGTCGGACCAATGAAAGGATGCTTTCTCTCACATCAGTTAGGTTTGAGCTTTAGAAGCTTGAACTTGAAAGGCTTTCTCTAGCATGTAGAAACTTGAACAAATTATCTGACTCACTAAGTTAAGATTGCTGAGAGTCATTTAATGATACCTCACTTACCTTATGAAGAATCTCCAAGTATGAGCATAAAATGTCAGAAAGTTTACTTGAAATGCATTGAAAGCATAGGTTTTGTGGTCCTCTGGATCAAATTGTGCTTCCTGAGGTGGGGGGAGGATTAAATTAGCAGTTTAGGATTGACAGATATACACTGCTATGAGTAAGCACAAAGACCTACTATACAGCACAGGGACCTATACTCAATATTTTGTAATAACCTATAAGGGAAAATAATCTGGAAAAGGGTGTGTGTGTGTGTGTGTGTGTGTGTGTGTGTGTGTATATACATATATGCTGCTGCTAAGTCGCTTCAATCATGTCCAACTCTGTGCGACCCTATAGACAGCAACCCACTAGGCTTCTCTGTCTCTGGGATTCTCCAGGCAAGAATACTATATATATATATATACAGACACACACATATATAAACTGAATCATTTTGCAGTATGCCTAAAACTAACACAACACTGCATATCAACTATATTTCAATAAAAATTCTACCTGCTGTGTACATAGCAATATTGACCAAATTACTAAAATTATAGCCATTTATCATATGACCAGTCATGAGCTGACTGCTATTTAGCTTTTACCAACACTTCAGTTGAAAAGCTTGTTATCTGAGAGTAACAATCAAAGCGGGGGATGTATTAGCTTCTATTTCTCCTGCTCCCCATGCTCTATCCCTGAAGAAAATTATATTCCCCAGGAAGCAATATAACTAGACTATATAATCTTAGCTTCCCATGGAAATAGCTTTCTGAGATACAATAATTTTACCTCTCAACTTTTATAGAAGTTTGCTATACAAAGAACTTTTTTTTATAAGACCCTAATGTTAAAATATAGTCTAGATTGTACCCTAATGTTCTTTATGAAAATGTTTCTTTTTATATTTAGTGAAAGGAAATTTCTCTCTTTAATACACTTTTTTTGGTATACGAAAGCTTATTACTACTATGTTTGCGTCATCAAAACTTTTCATCTTGGTCTTTTCTTCTTGCTTTTGCATAAGGCCGAGAGAGACACTGGCTACTTTGATGACTTTAAAGTGGACTCTAGGAACGTCACCAAACGCATGCTATTTTGCAATCAAATCCAGCAACGGAAACTTCACTGTTTTCTGCAGTAAAGTTCAAGCAATCATTATTGGGTAAGAAACTGTTGAGTTTCTTGCCCTTATTGATCAGTTGGACCCTGAAATACTTCCCAAAGCCAGAATTTACCTGTTTGGCTTCAACTCTGACATTTTCTAGCAAAATTCCCTTTGCATGTGAAGTGCCTCCATAGGGGCTGATCTTCAGGGCTGGCCCAAATGAGCTTTCTTGTAAAAGATATATAACATGAAATTTACCATCTTAACCTTCTTAAAGTTCAGTACTGGCAAGTGTATTCACACTGATATGCAATCAATCTCCAGAATCTTTCATGCTGCAAAACCAGAACTCCATACACATTGTACCAGTATAGTATGGTATTTTATGTGTCAACTTGAGCAAGCACAGAGCCTGACTATGTGATCAAACATTATTCTGGATGTTTCTTTGAGGGTGTTTTTGGATGAAATTTACATTTAAATTGGTAGACGGTGCCCAAGCAGACTGCTCTCCACAATGTGGGTGGGCCTCATCTAAGCAGTTGAAGGGCTACATACAATGAAAGATCGACCTCCCTCAAGAAAGAAGAAATACCTTCAGAAGACAGTCTTCAGATTTAAACTACAATACTGGCTTTTCCCTGGGTCTCCAGCCTGATGGCCTTCTGCAGATTTTGGACTTGCCAGCCTCCATAATTTCATGAACCAATTCCTTCAAATAGATCTCTGTTATAAACATCATATTGGTTCTGTTTCTCTGGAGAACATAATACACCCATTTAACAACTACCCTTTTTTGCCTCCTCCTAGCTCCTGGCAATACCATTCTACTTTCTGTAACTATGAATCTGACTACTCCAGATACCTTATATAAGTGGAATCATATAGTATTTTCCTTTTTGCAACTGGCTTATTTCACTTAGCATTATGCCCCCAAAGTTCATGATTTTGCCATGTGCCAGAATTCCCTTCCTTTTTAATGCTGAATATTATTCCATTGTGTGTATATACCTCATTTTATCCATCTGTCAATGGACACTTTGACTACTTCCATCTTTTGGCTGTTGTGAATAACATTGCAATGAACATGGGTGTATAAATATCTCCTAGAGACTCTGCTTTCAATTCTTCTGGGTATATATATATTCAGAAGTGGAATTACTGGATCATATGATATTTCTATTTTTAATTTTTTGAGGAATCATCATACTGTTTGCATAGCGGCTGCATCATTTTACATTCCCACCAACAGTGTTTGAGGATTCCAATTTCTCCACATCCTTGCCAACCACTTGTTATTTCCAGCAATAATAATCCTGCAGGAACCCAAAATAACCCTCAATAGGGGTCATTTTTGTTACGGGATGGTATTTTGTATGTGGGTGGTGGGGAGAATACTGATATAGATTTGATCTTAGAAACTATGATGTTAAGAGTTGGTTCTTACACAATTTAGGCAGAATCTACATGATACGAAAACAAGTATTTAAACGTGAAAAATAGTGTCAACAAGTTACTTTGCCCTATGGTACTAAATGATCAAAATGGCAGGTTTTGTTGTTTAGGATTTGCATTCAAGCAGCCTTACTCAAGGTTTTTCTTCAGAAAAGGTACATAGATGATTATAAATGTCACTGAGTCATTCTGAGTGGTAAGCATTTTTAAATTCAGGGAGAGTTTCTAATGTAAAGCAAGAAGGTGAGCCAAATCAGGCCTGCAGACTTATTTGACTTGGCCTGCACATTTGTTGGCCCACGCATTGTTTTTAAAAATTTTGAATTAGTTGACAACTTTTTAAATGGAGCGAGTTTAGGCAAAAAAAAATCTTGATTCGTAGCTTCTTGGGAAAAAATGAGCTGACCTGGCAAGATGGGGCCCTTCATTCCCACATGGCAACAGTTGGCTGAGGTTGAGTAGCAGCTGCCCTTCCGCCTGAGCCTCTGCTCTCCAGTTCTGCACAGTCCCCACCTGCCCCGAGACGGGAGAGCGTGTGGACACCCAGCCAGCAGACGGTCCGTTTTGTCAGGAAGCACTCATAACCTCCTGTTAACGTCTAGTGGGACATGAGACCCCCGGTGGGTGCTCAGTAGTTACTGGTTTATCCACTGAATCTGGTTCTTCATGTGCTAAAATTATTTAGGACCTTTTGCTTTCTCTCTTGGTGGAGAAAGAGACAGTAAGATGATGGCTTTAAATAAATGGAATACAAAAGGAAAAAGACTTAGACAATGAGAGACAGAGAAACATGTGAAAAGAAAGTAATCACGCGAATGTAATTTTTTTACTAAGGAGTTCGTCCTTGAATTCTTTTTCCCATGAAGGAAACGGCACCCAGGAAATGTTTCAGGTGAAGCCCTCTGTTTAATACAAGACAGAAACAAGGGGCAAAAGTTTACTCAGCTGCCTTCCAGTGGCAGAATTCCGGAGTTAACATAAATAGAAAGAGATACAGAAAACGAGGACCATATGGTTGGCTAGATCAGCTACTTTCAAGCCCACCCACTGAGAAAAATATTCAACTTATTGTGTCTTAGCACATTAACTCCTGCTTTTTAATTACTGAGGCACTTGGAGAAGTTCTTTTACACTTTCAGGTGATAGCAAATGAAAAACATGTTAAAGAAAAATGCGAGCAGCACGTCTCTCTCTTTGGTGATTGTGTTTACTGGGAGAAAATGAAAGTCTTATGGAAGATGTGCCCTAATCTCCAGCTCAAAATATCAACCCAGGAAAACAGTTATTTAGAGACTTTCCTGGTGGTTCCGTGGGTAGGACTTCATCTTCCAATGCAAGGGGGTGTGGGTTTGATCCCTGGTCGGGGAGCTGAGATCCCACACGTTGCTGTTGTTGATTAGTTGCTAAGTCATGTCTGACTCTCTTGCAACCCCATGGACTGTAGCCCGCCAGGCTCCTCTGTCCGTGGTATTTGCCAGGCAAGAACACTGGAGTGGGTTGCCATTTCCTTCTTCAAGGGATCTTCCTGACCAGGGGATGGAACCATGTCTCCTGCACTGGCAGGCAGATTCTTTACCACTGAGCCATCAGGGAAATCCAGATCCCATATGCCTTGTGGCCAAAACCCCAAACATAAAATGGAAGCAATATTATAATGAATTCAACGAAGACTTTAAAAAATGATCCACATTAAAAAAAAAAATCTTAAAAAAAGAAAATAATTGTTTAAATTTCTACTTGCTATTATTCCACTGGCCAGAGTAAGTCATACAGCCACCTCAGAGTCAGCCTGGAAAGGGACTATCTCAGGGTGTGGATCTAGCAAGGTGTGCTTTCAAGACCAAAGACCTGTTCTAAAATGGATAAATAGAAGCTGGGTCAGCACCCAGTCTGAAAAAACATAGTAGTTGACCCTTATTAAAATTAAGTTTTATTATTTTTATCCTTTCTATTAAAGATAATGTTCAGACAAGATCGGGCACGTTCAGGGTGGTATGGCTCAGTTCTAATGAGGTGGATGAAACTGGAGCTGATTATACAGAGTGAAGTAAACCAGAGAGAAAAACACCAATACAGTATACTAACGCATATATATGGAATTTAAAAAGATGGTAATGATAACCCTGTATGTGAGACAGCGAAAGAGACACAGATGTATAGAACAGACTTTTGGACTCTGTGGGAGAGGGAGAGGGTGGGATGATTTGGGAGAATGGCATTGAAACATGTATAATATCGTGTAAGAAATGAATCGCCAGTCTAGGTTCAATGCAGGATACAGGATGCTTGGGGCTGGTGCACTGGGATGACTCAGAGAGATGGTATGGGGAGGGAGGTGGGAGGGGGGCTCAGGATTGGGAACTCATGTACACCCATGGCAGATTCATGTTGATGTATGGCAAAACCAATACAGTATTGTAAAGTAAAATAAAGTAAAATTTAAAAAAAAGATAATGTTCACTTAAAACATTCAAGAAATATAGAAATTACCAAGAGGAAAGATAAAAAACACCCAAAGCCCACAGTCTAATCAAAATTATTCTTAAAAGGTGGTGTCCATGACTCCAGGAACCTCTCTGCATATCTACCTCTCCACCTAGAAGTGGTTCTGACTCACTCACAAGCACCTCCAGAGACAGTAGAGGATAGTAGCCTGGACTGAACTTGAATCATCTTCTATTCTCCTAGAACAGTTATTTTTTTTTAATTTATCGATTTATTTATTAGATAATAGCTATTGGGCTTCCCTGGAGGCTCAGATGGTAAAGAATCTGCCTGCAATTCAGGAGACCCAGGTTCGATCCCTGGGTCAGAAAGATCCCCTGGAGAAGGGAATAGCTACCCGCCTCCAAAATTCCACGGACAGAGAAGCCTGGTAGGCTACAGTCAATAGGGCTGCAAAGAATCAGACACGATCGAGCAACTCAGCACACACACAAACTTTATTGGTTACTCCCTATAAGCCAGGAACGGGGCTAAGAGCTTTCTGTATAGCAGCAGTTCACTCAACCTTGACAGTAACCACATTATTCCTTGTTTCTGTTAAGGGAATTGGAACTTAGGTTAAGAAGGTTGCCAGAGGTCACACAGCTAGAGAGTGGTAGAGTCAGAATTTGCTGAACTTAAACAGCCGGACTCTAGATGCTGCAGTATGTTGTACTGCCAGAAAGGAAACCAAAATTTTAATTTTCAAAGAAATCCCTCCCTCCACCCTCTCTGGGTTTCAGCCACAGAGGCATGCCCTTAGTAGAACAGTTTTGTGTTTTTTTAATATAAAAAAATTTTAATTGGCATACAGTTGATTTATATTATATTAATTTAAAGTGTATAGCATAATGAGTCAGTATTTCTACAGACTATACTCCATTAAAAGTTATTACAAGAATGGCTATGATTCCCTGTGCGGTACAATACATCATTGTTGCTCATCTACTCAGTTCTTGAACTCTGTCGATTAGTACGCCTTGGCTCGCCAGAGCTGGCGAACCTATGGAGAGAAGGGAAAGAGACGACCCGTATCCGTTGAAAATATCAGCAATAAAGAAAAAGAGAGAAGAAAGGAACAACAAAAACGGTCAAGGATGGAGAAGTCTGATACATCAGTGGAGATTTTGCAATGTAAGCAGGGCTAACTTATTAAACAGTCACAGTTACTGAGGGTTCTACAATACTTTTAGAGCCCATGAAAATCTTTTCATTCCTTTAACATCAGAAGAAAAATAAACTCATAGGTCAAGGAAAATAGTTCAACTTAAAATGTTAATATATTTATCATTAAATCAATGCAATCATAAAGTATATCTTAGAGATGTCTTTTTATAAAGGAACGGGCCACGAAGGCAAATGTGCTTAGGGTCCACACAAAAGTCACACACAGCCCTGGATCCAGGGGCATGTCCCAACCTATTCAAATTTACTCAACATGTATGCACCATGCATTCTAGGATTTTTTTTTTTTTTGCCACTAATGATATTATTATTCCAATTATAGAAATGAAGATTTCAAAACTTGGGAAGAAGTCAGGACAAAGAAAGTAATGGAGTTGGGCACTGCTCCAGAAATCCTGATTTTCAGTTCGGGTCTCTGCACAAATGTGCGGTAGGAAGGGACAGATGTGGGGTGGAGATCAATACAGGAAAGACTGCAATAAAAATTAAAAATATAAGAGGTTTTATCATTGGCCAAGTATTTCCTCAGGCATCAAAATTCCTTTCTGATGTGACATTTAGGTGCCAAAAAGATTAGGCAGCTCAAGAGGGCATGAGGGAGAGTGAGTGGACACTGCTGGGTGCCCAACTAAAAACAGTTTCGTTGACAACCTATTAAAACAAGAGGAAATATTTGCAACTCATATATATGACAACATCCAAAGTATATAAAGACCTCATAAAACTCAATAGCAAAACAAACAATCCTATTAAAAACAGGCCGAGGATCCGGACAGACATTTTTCCAAAGAAGATATACAGATGGCCAGTAGGAACATGAAAAGATGCTCAGCATCACTGATCATCAGGGAGATGCAAATCAAAACCACAGTGCAATATCACTTCATGCCCATAAGAACGGCTTTTCTCCAAATGAAAAGAGACAACAGATGCTGACAAGGATGTAGAGAAAAGGGAAGCTTTGTGCACTGTGGAGGGGAATGTAAATTGGTATAGCCACTATGGAAAACAGGATGGAGGTTCCTCAAAATATTAAAAGTAGAACTGCCACCACATGACCCAGCAATTCCACTACCAGATATTTATCAGAGAAAATGAAAACTAACTCGAAAAGATATATGCATCCTCTGTATTCATAGTAGCCTTATTCACAACAGCTAAACGTGGAAAGGACCTAGGTGTCTGTTGACAGATGAATGGATACAGAAGATATGGTATGTATACACACACACACACAATGGAGTATGATTTAGCCACAAAGAGAATGAAATATTGCCATTTGTGATAATATAGATACACCTTGAGGGCACAATGCTGAACAACATAAGTCAGACAGAGAAAGACAAATACCATATGATCTTAAGATACATTGAATTTTAAAACAACAATAACAGCAAAGCATCAGGTTCACAGATACAGAGAACAGATTGATGGTTGCCAGAGTTGGGGCGGGGATAAGTGAAATCAGTGAAGAGAGTCAAAAGGTACAAACTTCCAGTTATAAAATAAACAAGTCCTAGGGATGTAATGTACAGCATGGTGACTATAGGTAACAACACTGTATTGGTTGCACATTTGAAAGTTGAGAACAGATCTTAAAAGTTCTCATCTTAAGAAAGGAATTCTGCAACTATGCATGAAGACAGGTTAATTAGACTTACTGCCTAACGTGTTTCACAAGGGAATGATTTGATACTTGTATATATTGTAAAATGATTTGCAATACATATGAATATATACTTGAAACTGATATAATGATATATGTCAATTATACTTCAATAAAAAAATAGTTAAAAAAATTTTTAAAAAAGGGAAAGAAAGCTTCGCGAAGTGGTTTACTATTAGATGTTTCACTTCCCTTTGTAATCATGTTCTCTAAAGATAAATAAGACACTAGAAAAACAGGACTGGTTTAGAAATTAAAGCTTTCTCGTGAAATTTAGTAATATTGCATGCTGCTATTACCGTATTTAAAGAAAGGTTGCAATAAAATTTAGTAATGGGTTAAGGTTCTTCACTGATGATGTGTGCTTTCTAAAAATTGCTTCCACATAAAGATTGCTTTTGTTTTTTATAAAACATATATACACAAATATCTGTATGTGTGCTATATATGTGTAAATGTGTATATACATATACACCCTTCTGCTGTTTATCTATAATTTTACCCTGAACCTGGACTTGTGATTAGATAGGTAGCACCACACGCATCATGCAAACAAAAAAAGACATGATCTCATAAGTATTATTTTAAAAGTTTACCCTATTATTCAAAAGTCTTCATGATTCTAGAAGCAGCAGTCTCTGCCTCCCAAACAGCCAACTAAGGGAAATGAGATAACTACCCTTGCAAAAGCGTAAGGAGAGGACAGTACCCCTGGGAGTCAAGATCAGATAATTACACCCCCAAAGTCATGATGGTTGAATCTGAGACAAAGCCCACACCCAGCTCTAACCCTCCAATGTCAATGATCAGGTCCATATTAATTTGGACTGGGGTTTGCCTGAGATTCACTTTATGTAGATCTGAGAAAGCAATAACAGGACTTAGTTACAACAGACACAGAAGTATATTTTCCTTGTTAGCTGCAGGGGAGAATAATGTACAGGAAAAGGTGACGTAGTGATTGTCTCACTTATTCTCTCCCAAATGAATAGCCTTCCACACCAAGGATGAGCTCACTCACTATTAGTGGAATAACATCTGGTGAGTAAGAGCCCCCAGCCGAACATGCTGCTGGTTTGGGACTATATTTAACAGACAGAAGCCTAACTATTGTTGCATGTAGCACATATGCAGTCCAATTATATTGTGGGAAAAAAAAAAAATCTCAAGTGGTAAGGAAATACTCCTGAAAGTATTTTAACTTACAGGATTTTTCCTTATGAAGCAAGGCATTAACCTGTTCCAAAAGAGATCCTAGGCTATTATTAGAGGAGAATATCTTAGACATGTGATGGGGGTCTTCTCCTCTTTGGCTGAGGCGTGGATGCCTGCCATAGCTATCTAAGTTTAAATTTCAAATCATGGATAGGAATCTCTCTCCTTCAGTTTCCCTTCCCATTCTTAATTTCCAGGCAGGCCTGCCACACTGACAATGGTGAATTTTCCAGTGTAATTTATCTAATAGATTTACTGTAAATGATGAATCACCCTAGTATTTAAATCTAATGAGTAATGCTGTAAGTCCATTTTGGTTTTCAAAAAATGCAACATAGCTAAGGTCATCAGTTAAATGTGCTAATACAGAGTAATGTGGATGTTTAGAACACGCACAGTTGGTTCTGACAGTCATAAGGCTGGAATACTCTGGAATCTGCTGTATGCCAAAGCTTCTAGGGGAGATTGCTCACTTAAAATCATGACATTTGGAATAAGAGATAAGAATTTTATTCCATCAGGACTTGGGAAACTCCCTCAAGTTTAGGCATCTCTCATAGTTTTACCCTGTAAGATGTAGTAACACTTTGCTCTGAAGAGGCTATTATTATTTGCATATAAAAGACTGATAAAAATAAGGTCTATTTACTGAAGAAAATGTGAGAAATTCACAAAAGCACAAAGAAAACACAATTCATTCTGATTCCAATCACCCAGCCCTTTTCATGTACGTCAGTCTTTTTCATTTGAGTATCTGTAAGCGTTTTCTTTTGTTATTAACAATTTTTCTACAATCTCATTCTGAATGGCCATGTTAATATTACATCATATGCCTATACCATAATTTATCAAATCAGTTCCCTATTGGACACTTGGCACACTTCTAATTCCTGTTGTTATACTAGAATGGGTTGCCATGTCCTCCTCCAGGGGATCTTCCCAACCCAGGGATTGAACCCAAGTTTCCCGCATTGCAGGCAGATTCTTTACCCACTGAGCCACCAGGAAAGCCCCAAAATGCTTTACAGAAGACTGTGGTAAAGATCTATGTCACTAAATCTGTGCACACAGAGGTGATCATTTCCTTAGGATCAATCTGCAGAAATAAAACTGCTGAGTCAAAGTGAATGACTTTAAGGGGTTTGATTCCTGTTGAGAAAGGCTTTATGAGGGAATAAGAGATTTGTTTCCTTCTTTGCACACCCAAGACCAGAAGCCTTGATCTTCTTCAGTCTACCTCTGGTTCCTTAACTACAAAACAAAGAAGAAAATAATGATGCTTATTCCACTTAAGCACTTACATTTAGTTCCTTATTTAATCTGCACAAGCCTCCTGTGAGATGGGTCCAGTGACTTGGTGAAGTTCAGACAGCCTGTAAACAGAGAAGCTAGAACTTGAACCTGCATTTCCTGTCTCAGAAGTCCACGCTCTAAAACCACTAAGCTACAGAGTTTCTTCCACGTCAATCACTTATCCATTCATATTTTCTTTAATTCAACAGACTGCACAGGACCTACTGTTCTAGGTATGGGAGATACAGTGGTGAACTGAATGAAGTCTTTGATGTCCGGGACTTTCTAAGTGAGGAGACAGATGTTCAGTTATAATATCAGGTAAGTTCTATAAAGAAAGATAAGACAGGGAAGAGGGATAAAGCATGACAGGAAAACTGTTTTAGATAAGGGGTCAGAGAAAGCCTTTTGGAGTGGATGAAATAATGAAGGGAGGTCACGGGGGTTTAAGGAGGACAAGCTCTCCAGACAGAGAAGCAGCGGTACCAAGACTCATGCCTTGGGTGTGTGGGGGAACCACACAGAGGCTGTTGGGGCTGGAGCGCAGGAAGATGCTGGGGAGACTGTTTATACTGAGTCTGTGAGTTCAGACTCAGCAGATTCGGGGGTGGGAGGTGTTAGAGATCAGAGACACAGCTGAGAGACACAGTTGAGCTCCCAAGGCTAGGTGAGTTGATTGACATTGCCTCCATGGTTCTGAGGGGAAAATGGCCAACTACACGTTATTCTTCTATTCTTGAATTGCTTTAGGTAGCTGGGCGTTTAGACCATAGTATTAAAACTCTAGGCCTCTATGCTTAAGAGCAACCCATGTGATCATATCTCTGGACTCAAAGAAAAATTTAAACCCATGGATCATTCTGTCATATTCATTACCCATCCTCTCCAGGCAAGGGGTGATGCCTGCTCCCTAAACCACTGCCTATAGAAAAGAAACAATCATTTTGACTTGCATGACCTTGCAGAATTAGGAAAACAGCCATTCTGACATTCCAAATGATGTGGCTATTAATCACTTTAGAGAATAAACACATCTATCTGGAGACCAGCTGTTTCCTGATGTCATTTAGATTCTTCAGTCCCCCATGTTCTGCTGCAGGAAGGAATCTAACTTCCTTTCCATTCTCGGGAATGTGTCTTTTGAAATATAATTTGGGATTCAATTAATGTATTCAGTTCAGTTCAGTCGCTTAGTTGTGTCCAACTCTTTGCAACCACACGAATCGCAGCACGCCAGGCCTCCCTGTCCATTACCAACACCTGGAGTTCATCCAAACTCACGTCCATCGAGTCGGTGATGCCATCCAGCCATCTCATCCTCAGTCATCCCCTTTTCATCCTGCCCCCAATCCCTCCCAGCATCAGAGTCTTTTCCAGTGAGTCAACTCTTCGCATGAGGTGGCCAAAGTACTTGAGTTTCAGCTTTAGCATCATTCCTTCCACAGAACACCCAGGGCTGATCTCCTTCAGAATGGACTGGTTGGATCTCCTTGCAGTCCAGGGGACTCTCAAGAGTCTTCTCCAACACCACAGTTCAAAATCATCAATTCTTTGGCGCTCAGCTTTCTTCACAGTCCAACTCTCTCATCCATACATGACCACTGGAAAAACCATAGCCTTGACTAGACGGACCTTTGTTGGCAAAGTAATGTCTCTGCTTTTCAATATGCTATCTGCTGCTCCTGCTGCTGCTGCTAAGTCGCTTCAGTCGTGTCCGACTCTGTGCGTCCTTTTCTCCTTTGCTTTTCGCTTCTCTTCTTTTCACAGCTATTTGTAAGGCCTCCCCAGACAGCCATTTTGCTTTTTTGCATTTGTTTTCCATGGGGATGGTCTTGATCCCTGTCTCCTGTACAATGTCATGAACCTCATTCCATAGTTCATCAGGTACTCTATCAGATCTAGGCCCTGAAATCTATTTCTCACTCCCACTGTATAATCATAAGGGATTTGATTTAGGTCATACCTGAATGGTCAAGTGGTTTTCCCTACTTTCTTCAATTTAAGCCTGAATTTGGCAATAAGGAGCTCATGATCTGAGCCACAGTCAGCTCCTGGTCTTGTTTTTGCTGACTGTGTAGAGCTTCTCCATCTTTGGCTGCAAAGAATATAATCAATCTGATTTCAGTTTTGACCATCTGGTGATGTCCATGTGTTAAGTCTTCTCTTGTGTTGTTGGAAGAGGGTGTCTGCTATGACCAGTGTATTCTCTGGGCAAAACTCTATTAGCCTTTGCCCTGCTTCATTCCATATTCCAAGGCCAAATTTTTCTGTTACTCCGGGTGTTTCTTGACTTCCTACTTTTGCATTCCAGTCCCCTATAGTGAAAAGGATATCTTTTTTGGGTGTTAGTTCTACAAGGTCTTGTAGGTCTTCACAGAACCATTCAACTTCAGCTTCTTTAGCATTACTGGTTGGGGCATAGACTTGGATTACTGTGATATTGAATGGTTTGCCTTGGAAACGAACAGAGATCATTCTGTTGTTTTTGAGATTGCATCCAAGTACTGCATTTCAGACTCTTTTGTTGACCATGATGGCTACTCCATTTCTTCTAAGGGATTCCTGCCCGCAGTAGTAGATATAATGGTCATCTGAGTTAAATTCACCCATTCCAGTCCATTTTAGTTCGCTGATTCCTCGAATGTCGACGTTCACTCTTGCCATCTCTTGTTTGACCACTTCCAATTTGCCTTGATTCATGGACTTAACATTCCAGGTTCCTATGCAATATTGCTCTTTACAGCATCGGTCCTTGGTTCTGTCACTTGTCACATCCACAGCTGGGTATTGTTTTTGCTTTGGTTCCATCCCTTCATTCTTTCTGGAGTTATTTCTCCACTGATCTCCAGTAGCGTATTGGGCACCTACTGATCTGGGGAGTTCCTCTTTCAGTATCCTATCATTTTGCCTTTTCATACTGTTCATAGGGTTCTCAAGGCAAGAATACTGAAGTGGTTTGCCATTCCCTTCTCCAGTGGACCACATTCTATCAGACCTCTCCACCATGATCCATCCTTTTTGGGTGGCCCCATGGGCATGGCTTAGTTTTATTGAGTTAGACCAGGATGTGGTCCATGTGATGAGACTGACTAGTTTTCTGTGAGTATGGTTTCAGTGTGTCTGCCCTCTGATGCCCTCTCGCAACACCTACCGTCTTACTTGAGTTTCTCTTACCTTGGACGTGGGGTATCTCTTCACAGCTGCTCCAGCAGAGCGCAGCCACTGCTCCTTACCTTGGACGAAGGGTATCTCCTCATCGCCGTCCCTCCTGATCTTGAACGTGCAGTAGCTCCTCTAGGCCCTCCTGCGCCCGTGCAGCCACCACTCCTTCAACGTGGGGTTGCTCCTCTCGGCCACCACCCCTGACCTCGGGCGTGGGGTAGCTCTTCCCGGATTATGCATTATTAAAAACCCAACTGTTCTTACAGACAAATATCTAAGAGTATAGTGACAATATTATTGCTTAGCGGGACTTACCTGCAGCAAAGGAATTGGGTAACACAAGGCTCTCAGACACAAGAGATGGGGAGTAAGTTGAGAGCTTTCATGGTTCCAATGTAAAAACCCAAGAAACTTAGTGCATGAAAGAGCTAGAGTCCCTTAGAATCCTCCAGCTTCAAAATTTAATTCATGCTATGTATTCTATAGGTTAAAACCTTAACAGTGGGGTGAGAATCTGCATTAGGGAAATACTCCATAAGTTACGTGGGTGGCAGGTGCATCCTGAGAGCCTGGGAACCTGGAGACAAAGAAAGAACAGTCCTAGCTATAGTTCTCGACGATAAACACCTACAGGTGGAGAAAACTGAACAGATAGGGAATATGGGAGAGCGAAGGTGGAGAAATACCGGGATGTATCTTAAAATGTTTTAAGGTGAAGACTATGCAGTGTTCTGTTTCATGATCTTTTTATTTCTGTGATGTAGATCCTACCGTTACCACTCCAAATCTTTAGTGAGTTCTGCTTTATACATAAATGCCTTGTGAGAATGCAGTGTATGTGTGAGCCTGTGTTCTGTGGGAATATATGGACTGAGCTCCCTACTTGTGTTTATGTGGTACAGAACAGGGAAAGTGTGTGCCACATGGCAAGATAATCTGTCAATTACACTAATCAGCAGAAGCAGGATTCAGAGCTAGAAACAACAAAGAGAGTGACAGTCCCCTGGGAATTTTCAGAAATTTGGGGTTGGGCACTGGACTTTGGAAAGAATATGAAATGGGAGTTTGAATTGTCTTAAGAGGCAAAGGGACTCATCTAACATCTGGGTTACAAGGTAAGAAGTCATTTTGCTTTTGAAGCCTATGGCTGTAGTTAAGATATAAAATTTAGACTCTGAAGTTTCTCATTTTTTAAAATAACAATTTGGGTCTTGGGCTGAGTCTCTAGAAGTTACACAGCTCTGTTTTCAGTTCACTTCAGTTCAGTCACTCAGTTGTGTCTGACTCTTTGCAACCCCATGGACTGCAGCACTCCAGGCTTCCCTGTCCATCACCAACTCCCAGAACTTACACTCAAGTCCATCAAGTTGGTGATACCATCCAACCATCTCATCCTCTGTCATCCCTTTCTCCTCCCACTTTCAATCTTTTCTAGCATCAGGGTTTTTTCCAATGAGTCAGGTGGCCAAAGTATTAAGAGTTTCAACTTCAGCATCAGTCCTTCCAATGAATATTCAAGACTGATTTCCTTTAGGATGGACTGCTTGGATCTCCTTGCAGTCCAAGGGACTCTCGAGAGTCTTCTCCAACACCACCGTTGAAAAGCATCAATTCTTTAGCACTCAGCTTTCTTTATAGTCCAACTCTCACATCCATAATGACTACTGGAAAAACCATAGCCTTGACTAGACGGACCTTTGTTGGCAAAATAATGTCTATGCTTTTGAATATGCTATCTAGGTTGTTCATAGCTTTTCTTCCAAGGAGCAAGCATCTTTTAATTTCACAGCTGCAGTAACCATCTGCAGTGATTCTGGAGCCCAAGAAAATAAAGTCTGTCACTGTTTCCATTGTTTCCCCATCTATTTGCCATGAAGTAATGGGACCGGATGCCATGATCTTAGTTTTCTGAATGTTGAGTTTTAAGCCAACTTTTTCACTCTCCTCTTTCACTTTTATCAAGAGGTTCTTTAGTTCTGCTTCACTTTCTGCCATAAGGGTGGTTTCATCTGCATATCTGAGGTTATTGATATTTCTCCCAGCAATCTTGATTCCACTTTGTGCTCTGCTTTAGCTATTGGTAAAAACTGCACTAAATTCTACATTTTCCAGTATTTCCTGATTTCTGTGACCTTAAAGTAATTCTTCATAGGGTCAGAGAGTTTGCCAATTGACACATGAATCTTACAGAAGTTATATGTTGTTGTAATATTCCTCCCCTCCCTCCCCCACCAAAAAAAAAAAAAAAAACCCACCTACAGCAAAGCCTCAGGAAGTATCAGGCTGGGAGATCTGTTGAATGTGGTTCCCTGAATCTCCCCAGTTCTTCACAGGAGACAGGCCTGGTGTAGTGGCAATGGCATGCTACATGACCATGGCTATCCTCTCAGATAACAGGAAGCCCCAACTAGAGACCTACAAAACTTCTCATCAAGCACCCTACTCTAAAACTTGATCCTAGGGTCTTTGCTGGTGGTCCAGTTAAGAGACTGTGTGGGGACATGGGTTTGATCCTTGGTTGTGGGTCTAAAATCCCACATGCTGTGCGATGCAGTCCAAATAACAAACAGGAAAACCCTCTATCCTACTTTTTATAAAGTTATAAGAAGACCTTTCTGGTGGCGATGATCTCCCAACAAGAACATGCCTCTCACAAAGGTTCTCCTTCATCCCTCTCCAGAGGAGAAGAGGAAACCCAAGAAGAAGCGCCTGGCACAGAGCCCCAGTCCTATTTCATGAATGTGAAATGCCCAGGATAGTACACAATCATCACCATCTTCAGCCATACACAAAGAGTAGTTTTGGGTATTGGCTGTTTTACTGTCTGCCAGCCTACAGGAGGAAAAGCTTACAGAAAGATGCTCCTTCAGACTGGAAGCAGCACTAACAGTACCCTGTATCAAGATGGGTGGGAAACCATCCCTGTAGACACAGTTTGGACACCCAAAAACAACTATAAGAGGAGAAAAAGCCTTCAGCAAGCTTTATCACTTGGCTAAAATAGATTCCAAGCACAGTTCTCAGTATGCCACATCACCTTTGCCCCACTGAGCAAAGGCTGCTGAATAATTACTAGACACCGCATGTGTGGTTGTTTCGCAGTTACATCCTGAAGACAAGCACAAATTAAATTGCTTCAGTACTTGTGAGGGGATGAGCCCAGCAGGACTGGCCAGGGCCTCCCATAGAGCTCTAGTTAACAACTGGTTGATTAGGATACACAGGACCTGTGATACTATGCTAGCATGGTCAGAAATCCTTTACCAAAGGATTGCACTGGGCTCTCTGTAGAATAATGCTATGAGCCAGAGAAGGACTTTCTGATTTCATATGTAGGATTTTCTTACGTTCACTGAAAGAGTAACTTTTCCTATCTTAACGCCTACCTTTAGAGAAGTCGATTTGGTCTGGACAGGGTACAATCTCAGGAACCTTTTGCTTGCAATTTGAACTCAGTTCAATCCAATTTAAGTAAAATGTGAACAAAATTAAAAGAACATTGAACATTAAAAAAAAAATACTGAAATAACTCAGAGAGTTGAGGCATGATTCTTAGGATCTATAGCAGTTCTGCAGACCTCAGTGACTGGAACCAGGAACTCAAACATCCAACACTGTCTGTGGTTCTTCTGGATCTCATTCTGCTACCGTGAGCATATTGATTTTATTCTGTTTTACTGTAGAAAGTAGGCTCTTTCTTTGTGGTGGGAAACAAAGTTTTAGCCAGGCCTGGGCTTTCATCATGCCTGAAGGAAAAGGGGCTTCTCTTATCCACTACTAGGTTACAAAAATCCTGGGGCAGGACTCTGATTGGCTGGGTTTAAATCATGTTTGTAATCCTTGGATGGATTCTTGTGGCTGAAAATAAGAACCATGATTGGCTCAGACCTCCTGGTTGCAGGTACACCCCTGAGGTTAAGGGGGTAGATTCTGTTACCCTAAAGAAGGGTGTGGGGTCACTGTGCTCCAGGCAGCTACAGTCCAGTGTGTGCTAAGTACTGTCTGACTCTTTGTGACCCTATGGATTGTAGCCCGCCAGGTTTCTTTGTCCATGGGATTCTCCAGGCAAGAACACTGGAGTGGCTTGCCACACCCTCCTCCAGAGGATCTTCCTACTCAGGGACCAAACCCACGTGTCTTACGTCTCCTGCCCTGGCAGGCGGGTCCTTTACCACTAGTGCCAGCTGGGAAGCCCGGGCACCTATACCAGTTTGTGCCATTTGCCACCATTCCATTGTCTCCTTTACTCTAACAGAGATCCTTTAGCAGGAGAGGACTACCCGTGAAGTCAACCCGGCCCAAAGAAAGAACTCTGAAAGCTTCCTCTTCATCTTGCTGTAGCTAATGTTGGCCATCAGGATGGATGGTCTTGTTGCTTGGTGAGGTACTATGGTAGGTTTTATTTCTGAAGCTCAGGTAGGCTTCTGGAAATTACCTGAAGGTAAGAAAAAAAAAAAAATCAAAACTTCTTGGAAAACTGTAAAGTGCTATTTCCATTGTGATCAGGGTAATACATATAGGCAGACAGCCTCACATTTAGAAAAAGCTTGTCATCTTTAACATAAATTTAGAGGGCATTAGCTTTGAAAAGTATTGTTTCTACTAGAAAAGGAACATGGGACATATTTAATCCCACAGTTATCCACTAGGAAACTGCAAGAATGATGAGGGTGCAGAGGTTCACATTAGCCTGGCATGGAGACTTCAAATGCGTGATTGGACCTGTAGTGCAAAGCTCATCTTGGCTGCCCTTGAAGTCTCCCAATGAAAAGAGTGGATTGCCATAGCTATTGTGTCCTTGAGTTATCCAAGCGGGGTTCAAGGACAAAGGATGGGGTGAGGTAACAGTAAGGATTTGGCTTTGAAAGACTAGAGAACTAAGCCATTCTTAGAAGTGGCAAGAGGACACTGAAGTCCAAGCAATGGAGCGAAATTAGGAACTAAGATATTTTCATAAGAGGACACTTACAGAGGACTTACAATATTTCCCCATGGGCTGTGAGAATATGATAATTTGTCTTCCCATTTTTTTTCTCCTCCTGTATTATAAACCTCCCTAGTTTTCACTGGATGCTTCCCAGGTGGCACCGAGGTAAAGAATCTGCTTGTCAGTGCAGGAGATGCCTGGAGAATCCCATGGACAAAGGAGCCTGGAGGGCTGTGGTCCATGGGGTTGCAAAGAGTCAGACACAACTTAGCGATTGAACATGCTAGTTTTCACCAGCCATTTAATTAAGCATCTGAGATATGCACAAGTTCTGCATTGGTGTTATGGGGAATCAAAAAGAAGAGCCACAGAAGGAAGTGTGATCTTATATCCTTCCATGGAAACCACCGTCATTTCATGAGAAAAGGAATCCTAGATCATTCAGGTGGGAATCAGGATGAGAATCAAACCAGAGCTGGGGGCCATGGGAAGCAGCAAGTGACTCACAGAAGCAGCTGCAGAGGCTGACTCAGGAGCGAATGCGAGGCAAACTTCCTTTCTCTGAAAGAGTCTAGGGGAAGGTGACTCTGGGGTTGAGAAATGGGAATGGTGGGGGGAAGGGAAATACTGATTTTACTCTCTGCTATTATATTAATAGAGCCTTTCCTCCTCTTCCACACCTCCCACTTGCTTCCTCAACAGTTATTGAATTAATTCCTCCTCCCAAGATGGCCCAAATGCACTTTGCTTATACAAGTATTATAGAATTTGTTTTCTTATACCATGGATTTTTATTACTTGTATCCGTTGTTCCCATGAGATTGCAATGGCAGAGACAATGATCTGTTCATGAGGGAGGAAAGTATCTGAGACAGTGCTCTGCATACTGTAGGTGCTTAATAAACGCTTCTAACTTGATTTGACAGTGGTTTGCTGAGTTGATTTCCTTTTCTGCAAGAACCAATCAAGTTCAGGTCTTATCCTATCTGCACCCTTAAGGTTCCATCTTATTTATAATATTTTAACAATTTTTGCTATTTTGAAATAATATTAACTTGAATGAATCTCTTGGTTAGATTCTCAAGGAAGCAAAATCACAAATTTTTCAGGTGTCAGAAAATCAGAGGTACGCATTGTTCTTCCATGAAGGGAAAAATAACACCAGGGTGTTTGCACTTCAGCAAAATTCCTGATGGTTTTTAAATGATCTCAACTTCCCCTTAGGAAGTTAGGCTGCTTTAGGAAAAGAGTAATTGTTGGGTCAAAGGGGAGCCAGGTTTTCTAGTGATCCAAGCAGAAGGGTCAAATACTGAACAACTGATACTTTAAAAATTTCTGCTCAACAAACAGTCTGCAACTCCAGCCTTTTGTTTATGAAATTTTTTCAGTTTATTAAGATATACCTGACATATGACATCATAGGATTTTAAGTTATAAAATGTGGTGATCTGATATGTATATATGTTGAAAATGTACCACAATAAGGTTAATTAACACATCTATCATCTCATGATTTGTGTATGTGTTAAGAATGTCTATGATCTACTGTCTCAGCCACTTTCATACACATGGTACAGTGTTATCAAATATACATAAAACATATTACATCCCCAGAAATTATTTTATAACTGGAAATTTATGTATCCTTTAATAACTTTTAATTGGGGTATAGGTAGCTCAGCTGGTAAAGAATTTGCCTGCCTGCAATGCAGGAGACCCCAGTTTGATCCCTGGGTCGGGAAGATCTGCTGGAGAAGGGATAGGCCACCCACTCCAGTGTTCTTGGACTTCACTGGTGGCTCAGAGGTAAAGAATCCGCCTGCAATGCAGGAGACCTGGGTTCAATCCCTGGGTTAGGAAGATCCCCTGGGGAAGGGAATGGCTACCCAATCCAGTATTCTGGCTTGGAGAATTCTGTGGACAGAGGAGCCTAGCAGGCCACAGTCCATGGAGTCTCAAAGAGTCAGACACACCTCAGTTACTTTCACTTTTTCATAATTGACAAAATATTGTATTAATTTCAAGTGTACAACATAATGATCTTATATTTGTATTTATTGAAAAGTAATCACAAGTTTAGTTAGCATCTGTTGCCTACCTGTTTACAAAATTTTTTTTCTTCTGATGAGAAGTTTTAAGATTACTCTCTTAGTAATGTTTAAGTATCCAAGGCAGTATGATCAACTATAGCCACCATGTTAAACATTATAGCCCCATGACTTATAACTGGAAGTTTGTACCTTTTGATTCCCTTCACCTATCCCCTACCCACCCCCACCTCCGCCTCTAGCAACCACCAATCTGTTCTCTGTATCTATGAGCTTGTTTTTGTTTTTTTTTCACACAGAACTGAGATAGTACAGTATTTATCTTTTTCTTACTTACTTCACTTAGCACAATGTCCTCAAGGCCCATCCATGTTGTTGCAAATGGCACAATTTCATTCATTTTATGGCTGAATAATATTCCATTGTGTGTGTGTACATACACAGACACACAATGAAATACCCATCCATCCATAAATATATATTTGTTTCTGTACCTTGACGATTGTAAATAATATTGAAATGAACATGGAGATGCATGTATCTTTTTGAGTTAGTGTTTTCATTTTCTTTGAGTAGACACCCAGAAGTGGGTGGATCATCAGTTCAGTTCAGTTCAGTCGCTCAGTCGTGTCCGACTCTTTGCAACCTCATGAATCACAGCACGCCAGGCCTCCCTGTCCATCACCAACTCCAGGATCATATGGTAGCTCTATTTTTAATAGTTCGAGGAACTTCCATAACGTTCTCCATAGTGGCTAGACCAATTTACATTCCCCCAAGAGTGTACAAGCATTCCCTTTTATCCACATTCTCAAAAACAAATGTTATCTCTTGTCATTTGGATAACAGTCATTCTAACAGGTATGAGGTGATATCTCATTGTGGTTTTGATTTGCATTTCCCTGATAATTAGTAACAGTAAAATTTTTTCATGTACCTGCTGGTCACCTGTATATATTCTTTGGAAACATATCTGGTCAGATCATCTGTCCAGTTTTTAATCTATTGAATTGTGAGTTCTTTATGTATTTTGGATATTAATCCCTTATCAGATATATGATTCACAAATATTTTCTCCCATCCAGTAGGCTACCTTTTCATTTTGTTGATTATTTCTTTTTGTGCAGAAGCTCTTTAGTTTGATATAGTTCTGCCTATTTATTTTTGTTTTTGTTGCCAGTACTTTTGATGTTATATCCAAAAAATCAAGCCAAAACTAGTGTGAAGGAGCTTTTCTTCTAAAAGTTTTATGGTTTCAGATCTTACTTTTAAGTCTTTAATACATTTTGAGTTAATTTTTATGAATGATGTAAGGTGGAGCCCAGTTTTATTCTTTGGTGTGTAACATCCAATTTTCCCAGCACCATTTACTGACGGGACTATCTTTTACCTATTGAGTATTTAGGCTCTCTTGTCAATATTGGGCTTCCCTCGTGGGCTCAACTAAATCTACACGCAAAGTAGGAGACCTCGGTTTGAGTTGTGAGTATTTTTGGCTCCCCTGTCAAATATTAGCTGACCATAGATGTGTGGTTTTTGGTGGTAGGGAAGGGAGCCAAATAGCCACATTTGAAGGAATGACACTAGAGAAAGAACTGAAGGATCATGGTATATGAACCTTTTGATGTGTTGTCGAATTCAATCTTTAGGATTTTGTTGAGAATTTTCACATCTGTAGTCATTAGAGGTATTGGCCTGTAGCTCTCCTTTATTGTTGTGTCTTTATCTGGCTTTGGCATCAGGGTAATGCTGGCCTTGTAAAAGAAGTTTGGGAGTGTTCCCTTCCTCTTCAGTTTTTGGAAACAGTTTCAGTTCAGTTGCTCAGTCATGTCCGACTCTTTGCGACCCCATGAACCGCACACAGTACGCCAGGCCTCCCTGTCCATCACCAGCTTGCGGAGTCACACAAACCCATGTCCATCAAGTCGGTGATGCCATCCAGCCATCTCATCCTCTGTCATTGCCTTCTCCTCCTGCCCCCAGTCCCTCCCAGCATCAGAGTCTTTTCCAATGTGTCAACTCTTTGCATGAGGTGGCCAAAGTATTGGAGTGTCAGCTTTAGCATCAGTCCTTCCAAAGAAATCCGAGGGCTGATCTCCTTCAGAACGGACTGGTTTAATCTCCTTGCAGTCCAAGGGACGCCTGAATTTAAATCTTCTTTAAACGTTTGGTAGAGTTTACCTGTGAAGCCATTTGGTCCTGTGCTTTTCTGCATTGGGAGGTGTTTGATTATGGATTCAATCTCCTTACTTGTCATGGGCCTGCTAAAATTTTTATATTTCTTTATCACTCACAATTGGTAGGTTACTTCTGTCATTTTGTTACTTGTTTTCTATATATAACATATAGCATTTTTGTCTCATTTATTGCATTACTGTCTTATTTGTTTAGTGGATTCTTTTTTATAGTGAAAAGTTTAAATTACCACAGTAGGCTCTGTAGCTCAGTGGTACTGTGGATTGCCCAGGGTCACTGTGTAGCCCCCTGGGGTTATGGGGAGTCAGACGCATGCTCAGTAATGTCACCAGTGTGCTGGCTTGGCTCCCTGCTCTGATGGGGCTGTAGGCTGGGCTCTGTGACTGCCCAGGTTCTCTGACCAGGCATCGGACTGGTGGGGACTGGAGGCTTTGCTCAGCAGTCGAGCAGGACTGCACATTTGCTTCAATGCCTGGGCTGGGCAGCATGACAGGCTCCAAGGCCAGTACAGCCCCTTGACTGGAAACCCTAATCAAATGAGCTCCCTGACCAGACACGGCTACCAGCTCAGCCCTGCAAATGGGCAGATCCACTGGCTGGAATCTCTCTGGAGGAGCCACTGCAAGCAGGAAGGTGGTTTGTCAAGATCTGAGCAGTGGCTGCTGTAAGCTCCACCCCTTCTATATCTCTACTTGATCCTCAAGGGGTCGAGCCTGCAGATTCCCTCGGTCATCTCTAAGATCTGAGGCTTGAGTCGGCTTCCTGGGAAGCACCCTGCAATTGCTGGGGAAGCTGGATGTTCACTTCGGGCTCTCTTTACCAACTGGAGAAACCAGAGGCCAAAGAGGAAGGTTTCCATGCATCACTGGCCTGACCTGGGAGAGAAGCGATGCAGTGGGTATAGCCACTTCCTCTTACTTTATAAGTGGCCCACCCCTGACTCTGTGGTCCAGGGTGCTTCAGCCTTACCCCTGGGCTCTGGGATTCTCACAGTGGTGTCCTGTCTATGGATAGTTGCTAGCTTGGTCTTCTTGTGCGGGGAATAAAGTTGGGAGTGACCCATGTCGCTATCATGACAGCATCCCTACCATCAATCTTCTGTAATTACTATATACTGTGGATACAACAGTCACATGAAAAAGAGAATCTCAAAAAATTTTTTTTTATTTTGCCTTGTACATCCTGAGTGATTTTATTTTCTGTTTTAAAATAAATAACTGAAGATCATTTCATTTTGAACCAAGGTTGTGATATGGGAAATGAAAATAATGGAGTGCAAAATAACACTTTCACTGTGATTGCAGCTATCAACAATATTGATACCCACGGAAGACAATATTACAGAAATGAAAGGGTTGTGTTGGGAAAGAACAAGAAAAAGAAAGAAGCTGTATTATCTGGGACGGACAAACCTGCTGTAAGAGAGACACCTGGCATTACAGTGGTTTAGTTTTCTTCACATCAGTCCAGGGCAGGAAGGCAGACACCTATGCTCCATGTGGCCATGTGGGGACCCAGGCCCCTTTGCCTTCTTCCCCTACCATTCCCTAGGGCATTGCCCTCATTGGCTGGCTTGCAGTCATGCCTCTGTTCAGCTCAAAGAAAAGAGGCAGTGGGGCAGGGGTGGGGGGTGGGGGTGGGGTGCATTTCTGCAGAGTTATAGGGTCCAGGCTTAGGAACAGCCCTCATTATTTCTGCTCTTGTTCCTGGGGTGAATATTGCTATGTGGCTAGACCTAACTGCAAAGAAGGTTGGGAAATGCAATCAAGGAGGGCAGCCTTGTACCCTGAGCAAGGTAGAGAATGGATTTTGGTTGATAATCTTTTGCTATCGTAGTTATCAGTCAATGAGAACTGTGCTTGATGATTTACAAATACTGCCTCATTTAATCCACACAAGCCTCAGGCCTCCTCACTTGTAATAGTCATCAACCACGTCTCCTCACATTGCACCTATTGTCATTAATGTGATGGCGTTCTGAGCATCTATTACCTTAAAATAATTTAATGTTGTTACACAACAATTCCAACCTAAAGAATCCATATTTCATTATCTCTGAAGCTCCTTTTGGCTCCAAAATATCCCTTTTTCATTTCCTACAAAAAAGAAATATCACAATACCTTATATTATCCATATGACAATTATATGGATCATTCACTGCAGTTGAATTACAAAAGAGGAATAAAGACTCTCAAGGAAATTATGAGATGAAAATAACCGAGAATGACTGATTCATGCCTTATGACTTTTATACTCTACGTATTTTTATTTCATCCCCATCAATATCTAATTGTATCTACAGTAAATTGGCTTTTCACATATAAAGAATTCAGTAAGTTCCTATAACAGAATGTGATTAGGGTCAGAATTCATATTTATTAAATAAGAGTATGGATTCAAATATGGATTTGGAACATCAGAGAATTCACAATTTTTATCACGTTTCCTAGTGCTTAACCTATAAGAACACCTTCTCACATCACACGCCAGCTAACCAAAGCGTAAATTTCAGAGTCATCCTTGGGTGACTGCTAAATCTGGTAATTCATCAAGTGCTGTCAATTTGACTCCTAAGTGTGTCTTTTCATTCCTTTTTCTCTGCTCCTCCCTCCCGTAGCATACCAACATAGACTTCTACTGCTTTCTTCATGTCTGGCCCTGCTGTGTTCTAATGCATTCTGCCACAGTGATATTTTCTTTTTTAAAAAATATACACATGTGTTTATTCGCTGTGCTGGGTCTTAGTTGCAGTTCATAAGATCTTCAGTCTTCATTGCAGCACACAGAGTCTTTCGTTGCAGTGTGCAAATTCTTATTAACAGTTGCAGCATGTGGGATCTAGTTCTGTGACCACAGGTTGAACCTGGGCCCCTGGCACTGGGAGTTCAGACAGAGTCTTAGCTACTAGATCACCAGGAAAGTCTCTAGGAAGATAGTTTCTAAAACACAAACCTGATCTAGTAACTGCCTGGTGGTTCCAGTGGCTCCCCAATGTCTTCAGTGTGTAGACCACATTTCGTCTGTTTGTACTGACATTCCTCCACCTCACACTCCACCTTTATAAACTCTGCGCAGCTCTCAAAATACGTTGTGCGTTCTTCTGCTTTGGGGCCTTTGCATATGCTGTTCTGTCTCACCTGGCTAACTCCCAGTGTGCTCTCAGGTCTAACTTTCGATAACCACTTTAATCAGAACTTTACCTTGACTGCCCAAAAAGAGTCTGTTGCCTTTTGTGCTTCCCTAGCATTCTGTGCTTAAACCTCTCAGCATTTATCGATATTTTGGGTATCTTGTGGTTGGTTACCAGTTGACTTCTCGATCTTTCTACCTAAACTGTGCATGCCTGCTAAGTTGCTCCAGTTGTGTGTCTGACTCTCTGTGACATTGTGGGCTGGAGCCCACCAGGCTCTTCTGTCCATGGGATTCTCCAGGCAAGAATACTGGAGTGGGCTGCCATGCCTTCCTCCAGGGGATCTTCCCAACCCAGGGATCGAAACTGAGTCTCGAATGTCTCCTGCATTGATAGGCAGGTTCTGTACCAACTGGGCATCACATGAGAAGCCCAACTATACTGTAGGCTCCTTGAACGTAGGGGCTACATCTGATTTGTCTGATCTTCAGTGCCTGACATCCGTCTGGCACCAGATAGGCACTCAATCAATATTTCTTGGAGAAAGGATGGAAGGATGAGAAGTCCAGACATCAACTTTGCCCTTCTAGAAGTGATGAGGACTGTGTGTTTACTCTGACATCAGCCTTTACTAGGCCCGCTGAGTAATAAAGTGAACAATTCAGGGCTCTCTGACTAACAGAGATGATGGGAGTAATTGCTTGCCCCCACTGCAGGAGCCCATAAATAAACTGAATGAATCATGGTTAGGTCCTGGGTATGGATGCCACGAAAATGGCCTGAGAATTCGTGGCAAGACTCTCAAAATGAAGACAAATCTCAGAGTTGGCTGCTCGAAGTGCTTTCTGGCATCTATGTTTCCGAGCACCTCACCTGGCAGAAAGACAGTCCCATAAAAGTGAACCTGACTGTGTTGGACAAGTAAACTGTGCTTCTGGTAATTTAAGCATAGAAGCTGCCTTTCCAGGCCCCTTCGCTGAGGTATGTAGTGGTGACTAATGAAGACATATCTGAGATGGGTGTGAGTTGAGGGTAAGGTTAGGGCCTAAATTTGGCTGCTGAATACATGGCCATTGACCTTTTCAATATCTGGCAGACTCTATTTTGAAAACAGATTCGATCTTTAAATTATGACTAGAAAAATCTGAGCCAGGCACACGTTCCCACCCATTGCTCCACTCCCAAATAAGACAATAATGGTCTCTGTCTTTAAAAAAATTACAAACTCTGCTCTGAATAGGTAGGCTCCACATGACAGATACTTTTTTAATTGCCAGAGCCTTCACTTAGAAATAACTGTGTAAGTTAGGGAATGAGTTCTGTTGTGAATACAAAAATCTCTGAATACACAGAGGCTTAGACCCACTGGGGCTTTATTTTCCTCATATCATGAGCTCAGAGGGAGAAAATCCAGAGCTGGTGAAACACTCCAGAATGCCATTGGGGCTGGTGTGGGCTGAATTATGTCTCCCCAAAGATGCTGAAGTCCTAATTTGTGACTGTGACCTTGTTTGGAAAAGAGTCTTTGCAGATGTTGTCAAGTTGAGGTCATTAACATGGACCCTATCCAATGTGACTGGTGCTCTTACAAGAAGGATATGTAGGTAGAGGCACAGAGGAAGATGAAGATGAAGGCCCAGAGGGAACTGATGCTGTCATAAGCTAAGGAACACCTGGGGCCACCAGAAGCTAAAAGAGGCAAGGAAGGATCCTCCCCTGGGGGCTCTGAAGGGAGCACGGCCTCTTGAAATCTTGATTTCAGACCTCTAACTTCCAGAGCAGTGAGAGAATAAGTTTCCATTGTTTTAAGCCACTTAGTCTGAGGTTCTTTGTTACGGGAGCCCTAGGAAACCAATAGAGGGGCCCAGGCTTCTTATACTTTTCTGCTCAGCGGTGCTTGTGGCCTTGTTTTCACATGATGGCTGCTCCACACCTAATATCCTGCTCAAGTTGCAGGCAGGAAGAAAAGAAAAGGCCAACGAATGAAAGACAACTGCTGGGGAAGTCTACCCACTTTGAAAGAGCTTTGCTGGAAGCCTTGTCGAGCAACTTCGGCTTCCATTTTGTCCTCTCCCCATCAACGATGCATCTGAAAACCCAGTATTTTAGCTGGATGCAATGTTGCCATACATTCAATCCGACTTCTTTTGGTGAGGAAGAGGGGAAATGGACATCCACTGGACAGCAGTGTTGCAAACTCTCCTTTACTAAATTAGAGGTTTATAAATAAATTGAAGATGGGGTAAAACTAAGAGATCCAAAATTAATAGACTCTCTTGTGCTTCTCTTCAAAAAATTAAAAATTACAGACTCTAAAAGCTAGAAGTGCATTTAAAGGCTGTCCAATCAAACCCCTCATTTTATATATGAAGAAGAAGTGTCTGAGATATGTAAGCAGCATAGCCAGAGTTTACAAAGATAGTGGTAGCAGAGCCCTTGAACTTCATATGAGCTTTAGCCATTATTCTTGCTTTAATAATTAACACGGTCAAGCAGTTAGTTCATCTTTAGGAGGTAGGACCCTAATAATCTCTTTACCAGGCTAAATGCTAATATTCTTCCAGGCACACACACACACACACACACACACACACAAACACACTGACCCTAATAGTTAAGTATGGCATCGACTGATTTTGCTTTTTAGGTCTTATTTCATTGAAGCAGAAAATGACAGGTTTTCAGCTCTAAAACCACAGAGGCAGCAACCTTGATGCTGACCAATATTTGCGTAAAAACTCCAAAAACCAACAATAGTTTTCATGTGAATCAGTCTACTCAACTTTGTCTGATCCATGATTTGATTTCTAGACCAAGAAATGTAAGATGTAAATGTTCAGCTTATTTTAGACCCTGCAAAGGGTGTGGAGAGTGATTTAGTTATATCTTTCCAGGAAAACTATTTGTTAAAATTCGGTCGTTTGGAGAACTTCACAGAAGGCCTTTTGGATTGATGTACTTGGTGGCTCAGATGGTAAAGAATCTGCCTGCAATGTGGGAGACCTGGGTTCAGTCCCGGAGTTGGCAAGATCACCTGGAAAAGGAGATAGCTACCCACTCCAGTATTCTTGCCTGGAGAATTCCATGGACAGTATAGTCCATGGAGTCACAAACAGTCAGACAAGATTGAGCCACTAACACTCTACAGCCTTGAACTTGGTCTCTAACTGTTAGAAGTTCAGACGACTTTCTGATAACTGTATAGGAAGTACGCTGCAAAGTTAATGGAGCTAGGCTGAGATGGCATGAAATTTTAAATAAAATAAAATGTTTGTCATTCAGGTAAGATAAAATATACTCATTTCATTAATAAAAGTTACTCCCACAATATACATGGCGGTCACATGATGAAATCTAACCTGCTCACTCAGTACCAGGATATAAACCTATCAGTTAGGTTAGGAAAATAGGCCACCATCCTAAATCAGACGTTAATAGCAGTTTGCAGATCCAGTGAAACTTGCATGGAAAAACTTGCTTCAGAATGATATGTGCACTAATGCTCAGGGGTACTATTCTCTGAGTCATTCCAATATTGGCTTATATTTTGCTGAATTAAGCATTGCCTCAGAATGAGCAGTCATGAGACAATCTGAGGCCAGCAGGAGATCAGAACAGGGAGACTCCAGGAGAAAATAATCAGTAGCTTGTCTTCTGTACAAGTCACTTCCTCTGCACATCTGCCAGGGCAGTTTAATAACTTTTGTTCTAGTTATGAATAGACAACACATTTCAAAAAAAATGTGTTGTCTATTAATAACATGTATCTTTCTTGACAGTGAAAGATACAAAAGAGGAAGAAGCAGGGCAGAATCCCCTGGTATTCCTGTTCACAACCACCCTCTTTCTTAAGACAACTGATATCATCAATTTTAATGTATTGTCATTAGATTGTATTGATATACGTGTAAATTTATTTATGTATGTGCTTGTTCTTTATTTTGCAAAGCTTCTAACACATTAGAATCAAGAGAATAGTAAAATGAATAGGCATCCTCCATTTATGATCACTTCTTATTCCTCCACTGGATTACAGTGAAGTGAATCTCAGCCATTATATTTCATCTATAAATATTTTGCTACATATCCATCAAAATAAGAACTCTTTCTTTAAAAGCTAACTGTAATACTAATTTTGTATCCCCCCCAAGGCACAATAATTCCTTAATGCTGCTGTTGCTGCTAAGTCGCTTCAGTTGTGTCTAACTCTGTGCAACCCCATAGATGGCAGCCCACCAGGCTCCTCCATCCCTGGGATTCTCCAGGAAAGAACACTGGAGTGCGTCACCATTTCCTTCTCCAATGCATGAAAGTGAAAAGTCAAAGTGAAGTCGCTCAGTCGTGTCTGACTGTTCACGACCCCATGGCCTGCAGCCCACCAGGCTCCTCCATCCCTGGGATTCTCCAGGAAAGAACACTGGAGTGCGTCACCATTTCCTTCTCCAATGCATGAAAGTGAAAAGTCAAAGTGAAGTCGCTCAGTCGTGTCTGACTGTTCACGACCCCATGGCCTGCAGCCCACCAGGCTCCTCCATCCCTGGGATTCTCCAGGAAAGAACACTGGAGTGCGTCACCATTTCCTTCTCCAATGCATGAAAGTGAAAAGTCAAAGTGAAGTCGCTCAGTCGTGTCTGACTGTTCACGACCCCATGGCCTGCAGCCCACCAGGCTCCTCCATCCCTGGGATTCTCCAGGAAAGAACACTGGAGTGCGTCACCATTTCCTTCTCCAATGCATGAAAGTGAAAAGTCAAAGTGAAGTCGCTCAGTCGTGTCTGACTGTTCACGACCCCATGGCCTGCAGCCCACCAGGCTCCTCCATCCCTGGGATTCTCCAGGAAAGAACACTGGAGTGCGTCACCATTTCCTTCTCCAATGCATGAAAGTGAAAAGTCAAAGTGAAGTCGCTCAGTCGTGTCTGACTGTTCACGACCCCATGGCCTGCAGCCCACCAGGCTCCTCCATCCCTGGGATTCTCCAGGAAAGAACACTGGAGTGCGTCACCATTTCCTTCTCCAATGCATGAAAGTGAAAAGTCAAAGTGAAGTCGCTCAGTCGTGTCTGACTGTTCACGACCCCATGACCTGCAGCCCACCAGGCTCCTCTGTCCATGGGATTTTCCAGGCAAGAGTACTGGAGTGGGTTGCCAGTGCCTTCTCCAATTCCTTAATAATTCCTCACAATAATTATCAAATGACTACATCAAAGAAAGCAACGTTTCCATTTCTCTATCTCATATATTTTTTCTGTTTTACAGTTGGATCCAAACAGGTTCTACACATTGCTATGATTGATATGTCTCTTAAGTATCTTTTAATCTATGGGTTCACCAGCCCTGTTTGTTCTTCTTTATTATTTATTTATTGAAGAACTTGGATTTTTCCTTCCGTGGTATGGCTCACATTTTGGACTTAGCTGATTGCATCTTTCTAGAGAATCTTTTATATTTCAAAATCAAAGCAACTTATTACCTGGGTTTTTCACTTCTGGATTTAAGTATTCACTACTTTTTGTCTTGTCTAGATAAAAATAATTAATTGGTAACAATGAAAGGTCAAGAGGATTTGCCATTTGACACAAGACAAAATTTGGGGATTATCATTTATTTCTTTCCTTGCTTGAAAATATATTCAGAATCCAGATACTTCTCATGATCTCTACTTCTGCCACTCTGGCCCCATCCACCAACATCTCTCACTTGGACTATCTGCAATGACCTCCAAGGGCTTCTCCCTGAGTTTCTCTTTGCTCCTTCAACTTTAGAACCAGAAAGATGCTAATAAAACCCAACTCAGATCACATTGGCTTCCCAGGTAGCTCACTGGTACAGAATCTGCCTGCCGGTGCAGGAGAAGCAGGAGACCCAGGTTCGATCCCTGGGTTGGGAAGATCCCTTGGAGGAGGAAATGACAACCTGCTCCAGTGTTCTTGCCTGGAATAATCCATGGACAGAGGACCCTTGTAGGCTACAGTCCATGGGGTCTCAGAGAGTCAGACTTGACAGAGTGACTGAGTGTGGATACACACAGATCACATTAGTCCTCTGCTCAGGACCTTCCAAGACTTCTTCCTTTACTTAGAGAAGAGCTGAAGTCCTTACAAGACCTACAAATCCTTTAATGATTGGCTGACTATGTCTCTTTTACCTTATTCACCAACTCTACTTCCATTGTCTCTCATTCTGCAGCCACCCTGGCCTCTGTTTTCCTTAAATGCACCAGCCACACTCCTAGCCCACTAGTTCTTTCCTTTGCCTGCGACCCTCCTTCACCAGATACCCCTATGTCTTGCCCCTTTGTGGCCTTCAACTCCTTGTTTAACTGTTACTTTCTAAGCGCAGCCTCCCTGACCACCCCATTAAAAATTTCAGCCCCTGCTCCAACCCCATCCCCCATTCCTCTTACCCTGTCTTGTTTTTCTTCATAATGCTTGACACCTACTAAAGCACTATATGACCTGTCTATTTCAAATGTTTCCTGTGTCCCTCCAATAGAATACTCCTCATGAGTTCAGAGATTTGTGTCCATCTTGTTCAGTTTGGTTCTATCCTCAGTGATCAAAACCAAAACATTTGTTAAATGGATAAATTTCAGACAGTCAAGGAAACCTTCCTACTTTCTTCTGCATACAAAATTTCTCCTAAATTATTCCCGTTCAGAACATGTTCAGACCAAAGCTTTTAGTTCTTGAGAGCTGGCTTACATTTATAATCACTCTGTCCATTCTTACTGTCATTCTTTAGACAGAAGTTGCTGAAGTGTCCCTTGACAGATGGATGGATAAAAACCATGTGGTACGTATACACAATGGAATATTACTCAGCCAAAAAAAAGAATAAAACAATGTCATTTGCAGCATGGATGGACCTAGAAAGTATCATGCTAAATGCAGCAAGTCAATAGAGAAAAATAAATATCATATGATACCACTAACATGTGGAATCTAAAACAAGACATAAATGAGCATATTTATAAAACAGAAAATACTCAGAGACATAGAAAACAAATTTATGGTTACCAACAGGAAGGATTGGGGATAAATGAGGAGTTTGGGATTAACATATACACACCATTATATATAAAGTAGATAACAAACAAGGACCTACTGTGTATCACAAGGAGCTATGTTCAATACCCCAATAGTCTATAATGGAAAAGAATCTGAAAAAGAAGACATATATATGTATGTCTATATATGACAGAGAAGGCAATGGCACCCCACTCCAGTACTCTTGCCTGGAAAATCCATGGATGGAGGAGCCTGGTAGGCTACAGTCCATGGGGTCGCTAAGAGTCGGACATGACTGAGCGACTTCACTTTCACTTTTCTCTTTCATGCATTGGAGAAGGAAATGGCAGCCCACTCCAGTGTTCTTGCCTGGAGAATCCCAGGGACGGGGGAGCCTGGTGGGCTGCCGTCTATGGGGTCGCACAGAGTCGGACACAACTGAAGTGACTTAGCAGCTTAGCAGCAGTCTATATATGAAGACATATGTATATGTATAACAGAATCACTTTGCTGTACACCTGAAACAAACACAGTACTTCAAATTAACTGTGCCTATTAAAAATGATTTAAAGATAAAAATAAAACTTAAAAAAGAAGTAAAGTTGTTCTATTTGTTGGGCAAAGTGAACTGCTCTGGAAATATGACCACTATGGACCTGTTGTAGCTTGAACTGTTCTTCCTCAAAATTCACACATTGAAGTTCTAACCTGCATCACCTCATATGGAAATAGGATTGTTGTAGAGGTATTTATCGAAAGTTAAGACCAGGTCAAACAGAAGTAGGGTGCACCCCTAATTCTATATGACTACTGTCTTTATGAAGGGGGGAAATGTAGACACAGACACACATCCAGGGAACACACCATGTTAAGATGAAGGCCGAGATCTACAAGCCAATGGCAGTCACAGGCGGTCAGTGAACCGGGAGAAGGTAGGAGAGAGGCATGGAGCAGATGCTCCCTCAGAAGGAACTGACCTTGCCAACACTTTGATCGGAAACTTCTGGCCTCCATAGCTGCAAAACATTACATTTCTGCTGTTGAAGTCACTCAGCTTGTGGTGCGTTGTTATGGGAACCCTGGGAGACTAACACAAGACGCATGGAACCATAGCATCTCTGTTTGGATTTGCAAGTGGTTCACATAACTGGTGCAGATTAAGCACTCAACACATATATCTGAATGAGAAATGGGACAGTGATGCCATGAGACTGCTTCAAGGAGGGCAAGGAAGATGAAAAATAGACAATCATCACCAAATGGTAATTCCCACCAAGGCAGTGGTCATGTCATCTAATTATTCACTTCCTAGGTGGAGCCTGGTGGGTTGCCATCTGTGGGATCGCACAGAATCGAACATGACTGAAGCAACTTAGCAGCAGCAACAGCATAAAAACTGCTTCTCGATACACATTTGTTGAACCAAATTGAAAAGTGGGCACAACAGGTAGATCACTTATGCCACCAAATGATCTTAGGTGGGAGAGGTCTGTGTGGGCTGATGCATTCACGAACCTTAACCAACCATCCTGATTTCACACAGTCAGGAGTCTCAGTGTTGGAAGATTAGCATGGTTCTGATTGCTACTTTATTTCACTGTATTTTGGCATATAGTATGTGGTCTTTAAGATATATCTATAGGACTATTGGTAGACATATTTATTTTATCTTAGATCAGGGCATTCAAGCATTTCTTCAAACTCAGATGTGTTATTCCGTTGACAAATTACTATGATGTGCTTCATGATTTTTTTAATGCCCCAAATTTCAAATGTCTCCATTATCACCTGTGGTTGACTAAAAAGGGCCACAGATTCCTTGGAGAGATGTGCTCCCTGATCTTGGAGAGATGTGATCTGGTTTCCCTCCCTTGACCTTGGGCTGAGCAGAGATGCTGAGTCAGTCTTGGGTCTAGGTTTTAGGAGTCTAGAAGCTTTGGTCTGGTCCTCTTGGACTCTCAGTTTTCATGGAAGAAGTCTGACAGCCCTGAGGCTAACACTCAGTAGCCTCATGGAGAAGGGACAGGTTAAGAGAGAGAAAGAAATCAAGGGAAAGAGAGAGAGATGCCTAGGCTGCCCCCTACCCATCTCTTCCAGCTGCGGCCTTTTGAGTCATCTCAGCTGACTCCCTGGACACTGTGGAGCAGAGACAAGCTGTCCCCACTGTGTCCTGTCTAAATTCTTGACCCACAGAAGAGTGAGACATGCTAGTAATAAATTGTTGCTTTAAAACACGAAAGTTTGGAATAGTTTGTTATGCGTAAGTCAGTAATTGAAACATCACCTTTCATGCATGCATAGTTTCAGGTATATCTGGTAACTTTTTAGGTGTTCTTTCCATGGCATCTAATAATACCTCCAAATCTTCAAAATTCCTTCTTTAGTCATATTACAGTATGTCCCAGCAATCATCTGCTCAAACCATTATCACTCAGCAGCCATCTGTTCAAACCAGAGTGCCATTTACTTGGGCAAAAGGTGCCAAAGCACACTTCTGTGCCCTTTCTTTTCTTGGCATAGCATGTACAATTAGGCTCATTAAATTATTTAGAAGAAAGAACTTGTGACTCTGCTCATGGAGATTTTCTTTAATTGATATCAAGAAAAAGCAGACTTCTTGTTAGCACCAACAAAATATTAAAAACATTGATGCTGGCTTCCAAGAAGTACAAAATAATACGTATTTTGATAACTGATCAATGACTGGACTCATTACCCTTCTTTGTGTGGCTACTGGAAACTATATAATGTGCCCTGAAATTGTATGGCATACTAAATTTTCAGTGAATATTATTTATCAGCACTCCTCCTTTAAAAAATATTTTTGCTGCTAGGTCATATTAATACCTTTGGAAACCTAATGCCAATTAAAACTATAGTCTATCATACACATATATTTTAATATTGACAATGTGACCTTAACAAAACAATTGCTTTAGTGGCTAGCAATTAAGGAGAAACTGGAAGCACAGCAGATTATTGGTAAGGGATTTGCAAGGTTCCTCCAGCAATTTGCATTTAAATGCCTTGTATTAGAAGCTTCCTTTGAAGGAAGTTCATTTTCCTCTTAAAAGAGATGTATTTAGCACATGAAATTGAATTTACTTTTAAAATTCACTCTCTATCCCCAGAATTATGCCAGACATATGGTCACAATTGTTTAATGTGCCAACAAACTAGGGTGTTTGTTTATATTTAGTATAAACAAACTACAAAGATCCACATGAATATGTGAAAAAATTCTCTTTGGATGAAGTCAATCATGCTTTATATGTTAAGAGTCCCTTTTATTAAATGAATCTCTGATGCTTTGACAAAGCAAAGGGTGAGGAAATTCCACACAAGGAAAATTGCTGTCTTTTAATGTGACTATAAATTGTGTGGTAAAAGAATATCAAATTATTCCACATCTCTTAAAATGGTATAATGAAGGATTTATACATAATTCATGTCTCGAGCAAAAAGAAGTTTTGAAGTACAGGCTTCAGCACAACTTATAATACTGGACAGCCAAGACGAAGCTCCAATACTTTGGCTGCCTCATGCAAAGAGCCAACTCATTGGAAAAGACCCTGATGCTGGGAAAGACTGAAGGCAGGAGGAGAAGGGGACGACAGAGGATGAGATGGTTGGATGGCATCACCGACTCAACCGACATGAGTTTGAGCAAACTCCAGGAGACAATGAAGGACAGGGAAGCCTGGCTGCAGTCCACGGGGGCACAAAGAATCATACACGACAGCGACTGAACTGAACTGAAGAGGAAGTTCAGGATTGGCATCTGGCTAGGCGAAGAGGCAGGTGTAGTTGCTGGAAGTCTTCATGGGGCTTTGCATCATATGTGACTCAAATGATGCTGCAAGTCACAAAATTTATACTCACAAATGACTGTGGGACTTTGAGTAGCAACAGAAAGGGTTTCATGGGAATTTACAGTAGTTCTCTAAGCTTGCTCAAACTGTGATTCTGTTTAAAATATAAACTAAGTCAAGACCCCAAGGAAACATGGCTGTGGAGAGTGTGTCAGGCTTTTGGTACAAAGGTAACAAGCTCACTCACTTCATCCCTGGCAAGCTCAAAGGAAATTTATGGAGATATTTCTTTCATTCTTTGTCTTCTATTCCTGAGACAAAACAGTCGGCCCAAGTTCTTTTAAATACCTCTGACCTGGAGAGACACTACTGTTAACTGTCTAGAGATGCTATTGGGATTACACTCATTCGACAGATTTTTATATCGTGTTATTTACATGAGTGCTCAAAGCAGTGTGTATAACTGCAAAGCCATCTAGAAAGTGACCCAGGAAATTTGATTCACAGTGGGGGCAGCTGATCTAAATCACTTTTTGTTTCTCCTCTTAAAGGCTGCCTCACAAAATCTACATACTTTGGCCAAGCTCTTCAAATAGACTTTTAGCCACCACATGAGTTTAGTTTCTCCCTCTATGACTTGATTGAGGGCTCAGCCACGGCTACATGGGTGGCTTCACAGTCACACTGAGCGCTTTTCTGTGGTTTTCTCGGGCTATTTCAACTGCATCTCCAATTTGACTGGCTCTGATGAACACATCTTTTAGTCATTCAAGAGAAACTTAGGGAAAATTCTTTGTGATAGAAGTACAAATTTGTCTCCCTTTCCCAGCATGGAAAATTTTCTGCTTCAGAAAACTGCAAAACACTTGGAAGAATTTGATTGTCTCATTTTAATGAACAAGAAGCCAACAAAACCATCATCCTCCTTACTGCATTCAAGCCCCTAAAAGTTTGATGAATGGGAAGATAAAAGTTAAAGAAGACAGGAAATTCTGTTTGCATCTGCTACGTCCCCTGACCATGACTAAGCACACGTTTTATCCAAGGCCTCAGTAGACAGTTCAGTCTTATTTGCCAAGTATTTATTGGGCATCTCTTCTGTTCCAGGAGCCACACGAGGTAATCCAGTTACAAAAATGAATAAAACATGGGTTGCAAGTGGAGTTCTCTGGAGAGCAGTGACTGAGATGGAGTGAGGAATGCAAAAAAAGAGGGGATATATGTATATGTACAGCTGATTCATTTTGCCGTATAGTAGAAAATAACAACACTGGAAAGGAACTGTACTCTAATAACAATTAATTTTAAAAAATAGTACAGACCTTTTTTTGCAGGAAAGTCAGCCCTGGAAGGAGACGTGGAAGAGGCAGGACTGAGAGGAGAGGGTTATCAGACATAGTGAAGATCTGACAATGTCTCGGCCAGCCCAACAGCAAGTTCCAGAGCAGATCCCTGTTGGAGGAGTGTGCGCAAAGGGCTAGACCTCTGTTGCTGGCTGGGGGCCACTTCATGGACGCTCTGACCTATCGTACCGCTCCCTTTGCTCAGTCATTCACTGGGGACCTCTCAGAGAAGAGAGCATAAATGCCACTTAAATGCTGAGGGAAATCCCAAAGAAACCAACAGCTCAGAACCTGTCAGGTAATCACCTTCCTCCTCCTGGTCATCAAGTCCATTCTTAAAGGAGAGCTGAGCCCCACATCTCTGTGCCTGCCGTCACCCACCCTGTGTGCCACACAGACCTATGTCTTCATGATATATGGAGACAGCTCCTCATGGGCTTTGATGGACCTCACTTCCTGGAGGGAAACATGGGTAGAGGAGAGGGAGGTTTGTGTAACAAAATAGAGCCCCCATCTCTGCAGTTAACTCACCGTCACAACTGGCACCCAATACCTCCCTCCTCCTCGCTCCATTCTAAATTCCCTTCACCCTCAGCTACCACCCAGATTGATCTTGATCTTGGTAGTTTTTCCAAAGAACCTGGCTCTGTACGAAATACAAGCTTCTCCTCCCAGGCTTCTTGTATGTTTCCATTCACGTGGGTGAAGAGTACTAGGAGGTGCTCCCACTGGGTCACCTAAGCCCACACATTCTTCCTTGTCTCCACTGGGTATCAGAAGGCTTCCTCCTCATGGTGTTCAGGGTCAATTACTTTTGACAAGATGATGATTCCTCTTTTTGTTTGCTGGTCCCTGCACGTGAGAAGCCCAAAGGGCTCAGGGGGAAGCTGTAGCCTGAACTTCAACGAGACCCTCGCTGTGTCCCCTGGTGACAGCCTGCCCCCTTTGGGAGCAAGGGCTTCTTATCTTGCAGGGCCCAGAGTTGTGGAGACAGGAATCCACAGAATACCCAAGTAGATCACTGGGGGTAATAGGAAGCAGGGCCAATTCTACTTCTATCTCTTGGTTCCAGATCCATGGATTCTTCCTGATGGGAACACAGCATCACTGAGAGATTTCTGATCCAGTGAATGTATTGCTTCCTGATGGATGGACGATATCCTTATAAGGCATTGCCTTTGAACTAGTGCTTCATCTGCCCCTTCGGGAGGCTGCTTATTACTCTAACAGCCTGGCAACTTCTGGGTGATGTGGGTAAAATCATACATGATATGACTAGTCAATGCCATGGTCCTGTTCCTGTTCAGTCACTAAGTCATGTCTGACTCTTTGTGACCCCATGGACTGCAGCACGCCACACCTCTCTGTCCCTCATCATCTTCTGGAGTTTGCCCAAGTTCATGTCCATTGAATCAGTGATCCCATCCAAGCATCTCATCCTCTGCCGCCCTCTTCTCCTTTTGCCTTCAATCTGTCCCAGGATCAGGGTCTTTTCCAATGAGTCAGCTGTTCGAATCAGGTGGCCAAAGTATTGGTTGTATGCCCACATTTTTGCTCCACTATTCATGATAAAATGATGCCTGCTGGGTCAAATGGCCCCGCTGAAGAGCCCTGTCCTGCTCCTGAACCTACTCAAATATGGCAGCATTCTGTGTCACCTAGTTAACAGACTAAAGTACACCTAGGTGTGGAATATGGTGCCTGGAACCCAAAGAAGCCTAGTAAGCGCTATGACTCCTTTGCAGTAGGAGATATTAGATTAGTTTAGAGGAATAACAGAATATCTCTGACCACTGGATCTCCTAAAGATTCTCCTCAAATGCTAGGCCCCTCAATCTTCATGGGGTTTATTTCCGTCCTCCAGAGCATATGGATCATAGCTAAGCCTCCAGTGCTTAGCTAGTCAAGTGCTAGTCACACTTTGCTCATTTTGCTCCATCAGCATGATGTCACTGACATAATGGATAGATATGATGTTCTGTAAAGAGGTCCAAAATGGTCCAGCTCACACCAGATTATATAATGAGTAAGCAAGAAGAGATAAGAAAGCCTTCTTCAGTGATCAATGCAAAGAAATAGAGGAAAACAACAGAATGGGAAAGACAAGAGATCTCTTCAAGAAAATTAGAGATACCAAGGGAACTTTTCATGCAAAGATGGGCTCGATAAAGGACAGAAATGGTATGGACCTAACAGAAGCAGAAGATATTAAGAAGAGGTGGCAAGAATACACGGAAGAACTGTACAAAAAAGATCTTCACAACCCAGATAATCACGATGATGTGATCACTAATCTAGAGCCAGACATCTTGGAATGTGAAGTCAAGTGGGCCTTAGAAAGCATCACTACGAACAAAGCTAGTGGAGGTGACGGAATTCCAGTTGAGCTGTTTCAAATCCTGAAAGATGATGCTGTGAAAGTGCTGCACTCAATCTGCCAGCAAATTTGGAAAACTCAGCAGTGGCCACAGGACTGGAAAAGGTCAGTTTTCATTCCAATTCCAAAGAAAGGCAATGCAAAAGAATGCTCCAATTACCGCACAATTGCACTCATCTCACATGCTAGTAAAGTAATGCTCAAAATCCTCCAAGCCAGGCTTCAGCAATACGTGAACCGTGAACTCCCTGATGTTCAAGCTGGCTTTAGAAAAGGCAGAGGAACCAGAGATCAAATTGCCAACATCCGCTGGATCATGGAAAAAGCAAGAGAGTTCCAGAAAAACATCTACTTCTGCTTTATCGACTATGCCAAAGCCTTTGACTGTGTGGATCACAATAAACTGTGGAAAATTCTGAAAGAGATGGGAATACCAGACCACCTAACCTGCCTCTTGAGAAATCTGTATGCAGGTCAGGAAGCAACAGTTAGGACTGGACATGGAACAACAGACTGGTTCCAAATAGGAAAAGGAGTGCGTCAAGGCTGTATATTGTCACC
>SJYT01009483.1:77927-101868 GCA_006410635.1 Cephalophus harveyi
CCATTCTGAAGGAGATCAGCCCTGGGATTTCTTTGGAAGGAATGATGCTAAAGCTGAAACTCCAGTACTTTGGCCACCTCATGCGAAGAGTTGACTCATTGGAAAAGACTCTGATGCTGGGAGGGATTGGGGGCAAGAGGAGAAGGGGACGACCAAGGATGAGATGGCTGGATGGCATCACGAACTCGATGGATGTTGAGTCTGAGTGAACTCCGGGAGATGGTGATGAACAGGGAAGCCTGGCGTGCTGCGATTCATGGGGTCACAAAGAGTCGGACACGACTGAGCGACTGAACTGAACTGAACTGAAGGATGGGAGAGTTCACCTAGTCTTGGGGGCAAAACTCTATATTGTTGTCCTTTCTGTGTATATAATGTGTTTCTGATTCTCTTTCCTGAATGGGATATATAAAAACAAGTTTTCCAAGCAAATAACTGTATAACATGTTCCTCTGCCCATATTAACCTATTTAAGTGGAGACACCACAGCTGGCAGAGCAGCTGCGATTGGAGCTGTGACTTAGTGGACCATGCAGCAGTCTATAGTCCCTTCCCAGAATCCATCCAGTTTCTGCAGGGGTGACTCTGGCGACTTAAACTGAGATATGGTAGGACTCACCATCCTGGAATCCTTTAGATCTTTAATGGTATCATTCATCCTCAGTGCCCCGCCCCCACCCCAGAATGCAACATTGGTTCTGATCCACTCTCTTGGCTGCAGGGAGGTTCGTGTGGCATTGCAGGGATTTCCACTTGGCCTTCCCCTCTAGATTTACGCCACAGGCCAGAGACCCAGTAAAGCCTGGGCTTCCAACTGCCAGGTGTGTCAGTCACAATGATACATCCAGGGACAGGAGAATTAATTTAGACTTCATTTATTAACTACCAGATCTTCATTTATGAGCTTGCCCCATTTGCCCCCACACTAACAGGGTGATGATGCATCAGGTTTCTGAGCATCAATGTCACCTTGGACTCTACGTCCCACGGATCTTAAAAAGTCTGAATCTATTTCATTTCCACAGTGTATAGCCCCTCAGTTATTGGGTTGGCCAAAAACTTTATTTCTGTAAGATGTTACAGAAAAGCCTGAACAAACTTTTTGACCAATCGAATACATGGCTGAAGGTTGCTTTGTGGGTGGACCCAGGGAATCTATATGGGATATGCTTGTCGTGGTGTAGCAGGGTATTTCTTCCTAAACATCTAGACAATCCTTCAGTCAAAGGGTAGCAGATCTGAAAACTGGCTCAGGTAGGAAACTGAGCAAAGGATTGTGAACTTTTATTTGGACAGCTATCCCCCTCTTCTTGCTTCTCCATTCTGCTTTCTTTTTACTACGGATGTTAAGCAACCCTTTTGTTGGGTACCTATTTTGCCCCTTGGGACACCATCTTCAATTAGTCATCTCTACAACTCTGAGAGTCAAAGGCTCCTGGCTGCCTCTCTTACCTAGCTTCCACTGACTAAGGGCCATCACACGGCCTCTACTGTTATGAAGGAGTCCTGCTGGGTGACCACCTATTGGCCTACAGATAGAGCCATCACTGAACCTCCTAGTGATGCTGGTGTTCCTCCCTCGCCAGCACATTCTGGATTGTCTAGGTGAACGGTGTGTTCTCTGGTGTTCTTTTGACCCCACTAAATATATCCATTCCAGAATATTCACCTCTCACAGCCTTTTCATCCCTTTCTCTATTGCTTCTCCTAGAAGCTTAGGCATTTCAGCTTTGCTCAGGGTGGGCAACTGCTTCCTTCAGGTCACTAGAGGCCACATGAGCAGTGAATTTGCCCCCTAGGTATATATTATATGCAGGTTTGATCCCTGGGTGAGGAGGATCCTTGGAGGAGGAAATGGCAATCTGCTCCAGTATTCCTGCCTGGAAAAACCCATGGACAGGGGAGGCTGGAGGGCTATAGTCCATGGAATTGCAGAGTCAGAGACATGAGCATACACACATAAGCATCATTATCATTGCCCCTAGGGTCCTTTCACAGAGAAGGCAATGGCACCCCACTTCAGTACTCTTGCTTGGAAAATCCCATGGACGGAGGTGCCTGGTAGGCTGCAGTCCATGGGGTTGCTAAGAGTTGGACATGACTGAGCGACTTCACTTTCACTTTTCACTTTCATGCATTGGAGAAGGAAATGGCAACCCAGTCCAATGTTCTTGCCTGGAGAATTCCAGGGGCAGGGGAGCCTGGTGGGCTTCTGTCTATAGGGTCGCACAGAGTCAGACAGGACAGAAGCGACTTAGCAGCAGCAACAGCAGGGTCCTTTCAAGGGTATCAAATTCTTCCATATCCTGAGAAAGTGCCCAAAGTCTCTGAATTGTTACTAATATACTCTTCAGATCAATAAAAACAGTACTCAAGGATCTGCTTTCAGGGAGCTACCCCTGAGAATCTTAAGTGCACCTGGTTCTGATTGAGATGGGCTCTGAGCCTGATTCCTAAAGGCATGCAACTTTGGGAAGGCCTGGGGGAGAGTGCTGAGTGTATTTTGTATGTCAGAAAAATGGGAATAACTAGATAATAATACTGAGGCCAAAGGGCAGACTTTGATAGTTTTGAAATGTGCCTGAAAATGTTCCAGTGTCCTCTACTCTTACACTGGGTGGCCTCGGGGCTGCCTTGGCTTATAGAATATGGTGGAAATGATGCTATGGGACATCTAAGACTTAGTCATAAAAGGCCTGACCACTACCTTCCTGGCTTCTGAAGATCTCAGACACCATATTGTGAGGAAGCCCAAACTAGCCCATAGGGAGAGACCGAAAAGAGTGGCCCCCTATAGGACTTCTGAATGAAAGATCAGCTGAGGTTTCAGTCAATGCTGGTAGCAAGTGTTAGAATGAAGGCACCTCCAGATAATTCCAGCCCCAGCTCTCTGTTAAGTCACCAGCAGCCATGAAGTCTTCTTAGCTGAGGCTCCAGATATCGAGAAGCAGAGATAAACCATACCAACTGTTCTCTGTCAAAATTCCTGACCCACACAATCCATGAGCAGAACAAAATGGCTGTCTTATGCCACTAAGTTTCGAGTGGCTTATTTTCCAGCAATAGTAAATAGAGCAAAGATCAAAGGGACAGATATCAAGTATGCTTCTTTCTTTCAAGAGCAACTAACTAGAAAATATAATGTGAAATAAAGCCTCCAGAATAGCAAGAAAGAAACCAGGGAAGAACCTGACAATGACTGCAAAAGACCTTTATAGAAAAAAAGTTAACTCTAATAGGGGACATAGAAATTAGATCCACATTAACCTGATCTAAAAGCAAAAATTAAGCAGCAAAAGGTCACGGATATGACAACGTAAAATTAAAGATTTCTGTTCAGAGAACTACATTGGACAAAGTGAACGGGCAGATAATAGACTGAGATAAACATTTGTGAAGTCTAAAATTGACAAAAGTTTAATATTTATATTCTACAGCAAACTTATGTAAGTCAGCAGTTTAAACATAGAGAACACAGCTGAAAAAAATAAATAAAAATAAATAAAGGAGATATACTGGCAAGAACATGAAGTCTGCATGAGTGATAAACTTATGAAGAAAACTATAACGCTCTAAGAATCAAGGGAAAAGCAAATTAAAACCAAGATGATGGATTTGCCTGGCGGTTCAGTGAGTAAGACTTCATCTTTCAATGCAGGTCCGATCCCTGGTCAGGGAACGAAGATTCCACATACTTTGCCACCAAAAAACCAAAACATAAAACAGAAGCAATACTGTAACATTCAATAAAGACTTTAAAAATTGTCCACATAAAAAAAAAAATCTTAAAAAAAAAGATGAAAGAGCACATTATGCCCCCCAAATTAGGACAGTGGATAGTATCAAATATTGATAAGACTTCAATAAGCTGGGGCCTCTCGTGCACTGAGGGAGTAGAAGTATGAAAGCCATGATGGTAAAAACTGTAGAAGTATTTTTGAAGAATTAGGGCAGCAGAGGATGAGATGCTTAGATAGCATCACTGACTCAATGGACATAAGATTCACCAAACTCCAGGAGACAGTAAAGGACAGGGAAGCCTGGTGTGCTGCAGTCCATGGGATCACAAAGAGTTGGAAATGACTTAGTGACCTAACAACAACAACATCCTATAAACCAAAGATCCCACCCCTCTCTCTATAAGGACTGCACAAGGAGGTAGATGATCAATCAGTCAGAATCCAAACAAGAAAATAAAAATTCTGCTAGCATTGTAAGTGGGATATTTAATACAGGGAGTTGATTAAACAGGTATCAGTTCAGTTCAGTTCAGTCGCTCAGTCGTGTCCAACTCTTTGTGACCCCATGAATCGCAGCACGCCAGGCCTCCCTGTCCATCCCCAACCCCCAGAGTATAGGAAGGATAAAAGAGGTCAGAAGACACTGGGGTAACTCAGAGATTAGTAACTGGGGGTAGCAGCTGCCATTTTTAGAACTAGGGGGACAAAAGGAAAAAGCGGTATGACATCAACATAGGGGCTTTGAGGAAGGGCTCCTGGGGTTGGTATTGAGACCTCCGAGAAGAAGCTGCCATAGACAGGTGTGCGGACCACTTAAGAGGTAGCCAGCTACCGCTCAGAGCAGTCCCAGGATGTGTGATGCCTCTGCTGCTTGAACCTCCAAAAAGAATGCTGGGCTGGAGCCCTAGCTGCCGGCTGTTGATGGAAGAATGCCAGGAGGAGCTGTAAGCAAGCAGAGAGGCCCCTTTCCCTTCCTCACGCTTTGTGTGATCTTCTGCCAATACCTTCCATTGGAAGAACAGAACCAGAAGGCAGCTGGCAAGGGAGTCTGGGAAATGCAGCTTATAGAACCCAAGCTTCAGGACGGTTGGCTAGAGTGAAAGGCAATAAGTGAAAGATTTACACCCCAGTGGTTCCCCAAAGGCTCAGAGGGAAAGAATCTGCCTGCAATGCAGGAGCGGCAGAGACTTGAGTTCGATCCCTGGGTAGAGACAATCTCCTGGAGGAGGGCATGGTAAGCCCCTCCACTATTCCTGTCTGGAGAATCTCATCGGCATAGGAGTCTGGCGGCTACAGTCCACAGGGTCACAAAGAGTCAGACATGACTAAAGTGACTGAGCATGCACACACGTCACTGGTAGCTGGAGACTCCAGCCCAAGTAGGTGGCCATGGCTAGAAGGGTATTAAATCAAAGGTCATGGGTGCATCCAAATGGAATAGGTAGCTGTGAAGAGCAGACGAACACACGTGAGTAAGCAATATGGATATATCCCAGAACACTGCTGAGCGAAAAAGCAAGGAAAAAGCATGAGATTTAAAGCATTCCAGCATGCATGTAGGGCTTGTCTGGTAGCTCAGGAGGTAAAGAATCTGCTTGCAATGCAGGAGACCTGGGTTTGATACCTGGGTTGGGAAGACTCCCTGGAGAAGAAAATGGCAACCCACTCCAATATTCTTGCCTGGGAAAATCCCATGCACAGAAGAGCCTGGCTGGCTGCAGACCATGGGGTTGCAATAAGTCGGACACGACTGAGCGACTAACATTCACTCACTCACCACGTATGTACATTTAAAGTCGTAACAGAAGCTTCCAGGTTGGGGGACACAGGACGGTGCTGTGAGCGTGGGACGCCTGCAGAAGGCATGGAGCTCATAAAGCCCTGCCCTGAACCGTGCCCTGTGCCTCCCTTCCATCTGGCTGTTTCTGAGTTACATCCTTTTATAATAAAGTAGGAATCTAGTAAACAATTTAAAAAACCATAGCAAAACAAGATATATCTAAGAAGTTGAACACGTATTTGAATATATGGGAGTGGCAGGATGGGACAGAAGGAGAGAGACTGCGATGGAAATTACAGAGTCAAGCTGCCAGTAGGGGGGCAGTAGTTGGTTAGTCGTGTCCAACTCTTTGCAACTTCATGGACTGTAACCCGCCAGGCTCCTCTGTCCATGGAATTTTCCAGGCAAGAATACTGACGTAGATAGCCATTCCCTTCTCCAGGGGATCTTCCTGACCCAGGGGTCGAACCCGGGTTTTCAATATCACAGGAAGATTTTTCAGCACCTGAGCCACCAGGGAAGCCCCCTTTGAAGATATAGCTATTACATATTAAATGGGTACCAAAACTGCGGCATAAAGACCAATTCCTGGAATTATGCAATACAGTTGCTCTGGTGGAGGCCTATGCTATGGAGAGAAACAGAAGTGGCAGTTAAAAAGAAGGGCAAGAAAATAAGTAAAATCAGAGAGGTTCATTAATAGAGGGGGGAAATAATGTGCTATGAATCAAGGGACATAACAAATCTCTATCCTTGAAAATTTTAAAGAAAGCTTTATTAATCATATTTATTGCAGATTTTTTTTCTAACTTTGCCCTTTATTTTATCATTTTACAAGGCATCTGACATTCAGAGGTTTTTTCCTGTCATTTTAGTAATTGATCTTTTCCTTCCTTATTTCTGCTCGTGATGGATTAAAGAGGCCACTCCTCCCACTGGGAGATGGTGTCTCCTGTTTCTGCTTCCCTTGCATCTGGGCTGGCCTTATGATTTACTCTGACACGCAGCATACAGAATACAGGGAATGATACTATATAACTTTCAACATTGGGCCGTAAGAGATTTGCAATTCCTATACAAAATAAATTAGCTGTAAGGATATATCGTACAATGCAGGGAGTATAGCCAATAATTTATAAAAACAACAAATGGAATATAACCTTTAAAAAATGTGAATACTATATTGTACCCCTGCAACTTATATAACATTGTAGAGCAATGATACCTCAATAAAAATAAAAAATAAAGAGATCTGCAATGCTCATCTTCACTGGTTCCTGGGAACCCAGCTGCCATGTTGTGGGGTGCCCCAGCCACATGGAAAAGCCCCACTGGGGAGAACGGAGTCACTCCAGTTCACAGCCTCAGCTGACCTCCCGGCTAGCAGCCATCACCAACTGCGAGCCATAGGCGAGAGACACTTGGGAAGCGCTGGCACTGTGGAGCCTGCAGATTTCCGCAGGCTTAGTCAACACCACTTGGAGGGTTAGCATTCCTCAGCTGATCCCAATCAACTCGGAGACTCTCGGGCAGATTGTTTTAAGGCCTGTTTGTTAAGGAGCAATAGATAACTGAAATACTTTATCGCTTTGATACTGAGAAAATCCAGATATCAATGAAACGTCTTATCTATATTCTATTTTTCAAGGGTCACACAGGGTTTTAGCTTAGACAGTATATTTTCAGTCAGCCCATTGACTCAGCTCCATTAATCCATTTGATAGTTTATCCACTCATTTTTTTGTAATGCTTTTTCCTAAGATATTGAAAGAAGTTTTAGTCTCTTTTTTTAAACACAACTTAAATATGTTTAAGTTAACATGTATCTGTTTTATGAAATGGAGGGGAGGCAGAGCTTGTCTGCTGCAAAGACGACCCCTATTCCCACTATTACTTGACGCATTTCGCACACATTTTTCCCTATATTTTTATATAAGTGCTATCACCCAATATATCTCACGTTATAGCTCAAGAATACCACATACATGGTAGAGTTTATTCACTGTGCACAAGTACCCTACGGAGAAAGTAAACGGGTACTAAAGCAGGGCTGCCCCACCCCAGAAGAAGAGGTGTCTTTTGCTAACAGAGATCCTGCCACTTTATCAAGCCCTGTGTTCTTTTTGTTTGTTGGACTGAAATAAGTAAAGTGTTTATTAAGAGGAAAAAAGGTTACGTGTAGTTCAGAGAAAGAGTGGGTTCAAGCCCTGTGTGCTTGGGTCTGTTTTCACTTAATGGGGGAGCCGTTTTCCGCTTTGACTCTGCTAAGGACCTGCCTGGACTGTTCATTTTAAGCTTTATTTATTTAGTTAGGCTGCACGGAGCCTTTACTGCCACACAGGGGCTTCTCTTGCGGCAAGTGGGCGCTTCTCTTGGTTGCCGTGTGGGGCTTCTCATTGCAGTGGCTCCTCTGCTGCGGAGCACAGGCTCTGGGTTGCACGGGCTTCGTGAGCTGGATTGCACAGGTTTAGGTGCCCTGTGGCAACTGGGATCTTCCCAGTTACCGAGACTGAACCCGTGTCCCCGGCCTTGGCAGGTGGATGCTTAACCTTTCGGCCACCCAGGAAGTCCCACTCGCTCTATTTTGCTTCACACAAACCCCTGCCTGTGCCGAACATCTGAGAGACATTTTGAAGAAGGCAACCACTAGATCTGGGCACAAATGGATACAGTCGCCCCTCCTCCTCTGCAGTTGCCATGGTTTCAGTCACCTGCAGTCAACCTCAGTCCAAAAACATTAAGTGGAAAATTCCAGAAATAAACAACCCATAAATTTTAAATGGTGGGCCATGTTGAGTATTGTGATGAAAACTTGCACCTTCCCTTCCGCTCTGTCCTGTGGGGACATGAATCATCGCTTTGTCCAGATGATCCTTCCCGTTCGTCACTTAGTAGCCATCTCAGTCACCAAATCAACCGTATGGCACCACAGTGCTTGTGTGCAATTCACCCTATTTTACTTAACAATGGCCTCAAAGCGGTAAAAGCGGTGATGCAAGCAAAGCTGAATATGCCAAAGAGAAGCCTAAAGGTGCTTCCTGTAAGTGAAGAGGTGACGGAAAAAAAATCAAATGCTGAGGTTGCTAAGATCTACAGTCAGAATGAATCTTCTGTGCAAACGTGAAGGAAGAAAAAATTTGCACTAGTTTTGCTTTCACACCTCAAACTGCAAATATTGTTTCTACAGTGCATGATAAGTGCTTAGTTAAGATGGAAAAGACATTAAATTTGTACAATATTTTGAGAGGAGAGAGACCATGTTCACATAACTCTTATTATCATATATTTTTATAACCACAGTTCTATGTTATTATCAGTTATTGTTGTTAATCTCTTACTGTGCTTAACTTAATAAACTTTATCATAGATATGTGTGTTATAGTATTTGGTAATATCTGTGGTTTCAGACATCCACTGGGGGCCTTGGTATGTATTCCCACAGATAAGGGGGGATAACTGTATAACAAATATGGGAGAGTGAAGAGACAAAATTGTTACCAGTATCACCGAAAGGGAGGAAGGAGGAACTCTGTACTGGGGTAGATTAGGGTTCCCCTGCAAATTTTTGTTCACCCAGAATGTGACCTGATTTGGGGAAAGTATCTTAAGATGAGGTGGGCCCTAAATCCAAAGACAGGTGTCCTTCTGAGAAGAGGGGAAGGCACGCAGATGCACAGAACAGCCCGTGAAGATGAGCGCATAGCTGGGGTGTCTACAGGCTGAGGAGCGGCACGGACGGCAGGCAGTCCTCAGAAGTGAGGACAGACGGTGGAGCAGTCTCCCTCAGAACCTCCAGAAAGAACCCTCCCTGACAGCACCTTGATTTCAGACGTCTGGCCTCCAGAGCTGTGAGAGAATAAATGCATATTGTTTTAAGCCACTGAGCTTGGAGTCCTTTCCTATGGCAGCCCTAGAAATTTATATGGGTAGCTATAACCTATTGTTTATTTATAACTTACTGTTACACTGTGGTAAAGAATCCGCCTGCCTGTGCAGGAGACCTAAGAGATGCAGGTTTGATCCCTGGGTCAGGAAGATCCCCTGGAGAAGAGACTGGCAACCCCCTCCAGTATTCTTGCCTGGAGAATCCCATGGACAGAGGAGCTGGGTGGGCTACAGTCCATGGGGTCTCAAAGAGTTGGAGACGATTGAAGCGACTTAGCACACACATGCCAAGTAAAGCTGGATCACAGGAAGTTGTCAATATCTGATCATTCAACATAGTAGGTTATATATCTAGTTCACTTAATTTTCTCTGACACACATACACACTTTCTTAAATATGTTTCCAACAACCATTTGAAGTATCATTATCCATATTTTACAGATGAGTAAATTGGGCTTCAGAGAGGCTAAGTAATTCACTCATTTTCTTACAGTCAATAAATCACAGAAGTGGAAAATAAAACTCAAAATGGTCAGGCCCTAATGTCTCAGTGGTAAAGAACCTACCTGCAAATGCAGGAGATGCAGGTTGGGTCCGTGGGTGGGGAAGATCCCCTGGAGAACAAAATGGCAACCCACTCCAGTATTCTTGCCTGGAGAATCTCATGAATAGAGGAGCCTGGTGGGCTAAGTCCATGGAGTTGCAAAAGAGTCAGACACAACTTAGCAACTAAACAACAAAAATCCATGTAGTCTAATTCAGTGCTTCTCAAATGTCAATGTACAGAAAAATTACCTAAGGTTAAATGTATTGATCACGATTCAGTAGGTCTGGGGTGGGGCCTGAAATTCTGCATTTGTAGGAAGCTCCCTAATAATATGTTAGCTCTGCTCACAATTGGATCACAGTAAGTACTGAGAGGAAACATCCTGCCTTCCTTGACATTAGATACTTGATGATATGATTTCTTTTGGAGCAATTATTATGAGTTCTTGTCATACCCACGTGGAGTTATAATACAGATGATTGAAAATATGGGGCTGGACTATTTTGGAGAAATGAGCATTGGAGGCATAGCTTTCCAGTCATCTGCAAAGGTCGATAGTGGAAAACATGTGACTGGAGGAGCTGAAAGGCTGTTCTGTTTAAATTTTTTCCCATAGGTCATACATTTTTGAAGGAACTGATAAAAAAGAAAGGAAAAACCTAGGTATTCTCTGCATAATAATTTAAGGATATTTTCTATTCACAATATATATTTTCAAAGTAGCACTTTAAAATGTCTTAACTGGTTAGATTGAGGTTAATATTGCCTCTTTCAGGGCTTCCCAGGTGCACTTGTGGTAAAGAATCCATGTGCCAACAGAGGGGACATAAGAGACGGCGGCTCGATCCCTGTGTCAGGAAGATGCTGTGGAGGAAGAAATGGCAACCTGCTCCAGTATTCTCGCCTGGAAAATCCCATGGACCGGTGGGCTACAGTCCACGGGGTTGCAAAGAGATAGACATGACTGAGCACACACACAGATGAATCCACAGTGACCCACAGGCCTAATTAACGAAATTCTTAGGACCAGAAATTTAAGTGAATGCTTAACTTCTTTCACAGTAGAGTTTTTAAGTGAATGCTTAACGTACTTCTTTCCCAGTAGAGTTTTGGTTTAGTGGAGCAACTAAAGGAATTGGGAAAAGGTCAAAGGTATTCACATTTTCTATGGCCCTGAAGGAATCTGAGCTCAAAAGTGTCCAGATACCTGAGATGTCTCTGATACGCAGCAGCCACATCGCAGGCCAAGAAATAAGAAAGTGGAGGGGGAAATATCTTTAAATTTTTTAAGAATTTTTTTTCGTGAACACTTGCAGAAAATTCTGGGATTAGCCTGTCTTTGTGAGTCAGTAATGAAATTCACATTAGACTCAGATCTGCTATAAAGGATTTACTTCATTTGCAATATTTTAAGGGCTAATTTGTAACATCTGCCTAAGTAAACAGAACTTACTTGGAAAGTAGAGAAGCAAAACCATGTGTCTGAAAAACTGAATACAAGTACTTGATAGATTAACTAAAATCAATCCCAGATGGACATGTGGCCTGGCAGAATCTCAGGAGTTTTCTCGCACACTATTTGACAAAGGTCACACTATTAAAGTCAAGTAGAATCTTTAAGGACAAGGAATCCCTAGCATTGAATATATGAATAAGAAAATAATGGATGATTTCCATTGCATTGCTGGCTGAAGATTTGTAGAGACATTTTCCCTGAGTCTTGTGGCTAAGAGGTTTCTTGGAAGAAACTAGCCATAGTACCCCAGCTTTTGGCTGACTTAGAATATTGTTACTATAAATTTTCGTTTGTAAGTAGTTTTTTCCTAGTGATCTCATACAAGTGTCAAATATTTGAGATCTTTCTCAGATCCTGAAACCTATAACTACCCATTATGACTTGATAGAATTATTTACCTTTAAGTAATATATATTTGCAACCATAGTTATTGTTTTATAGAATATATATGTATATTCTGTTTATTATCTCAGAAGGGGAAACAGATCTGGGGGAATCAAAATAAGAATGATTTCTTCATAACATATTCTAGGGGAAATCCTTCAAGGTGATTTAATAGTTCAATTGAAAGGGATCTTAATAGTGGCTAATTAAGACTGCTCAAAGAGTGAAATTTACTTATCTCTATCTTAGTGTGCTGTGTTGTAATATTCAATAATAAAACAAGTTATTGTAGAGAACTGTGATCTATTCAGTAAATAGATTTGAATGCTTAAGTCAGTGATTCTTCTACACATGTAAGGGAAAGCAAGATGCCCAGATTGAAATGAAGATAATCAGAAAAGAATGTGGGAAGTCACAAAACTGATATTCTGCCTCTAAAGGAGAGATGATAGGTCACTATTTCTGTAATAGGAAGAGCAAGTCAGACTCGATATTGGATCTGTTTCTTTTAACCTCTGTTTCTATAGCTTTTGCTACAAGTTAATCACTAAAAGAAGACTGCCCACAGGCTGAAATAAACAGCATAGCCTACTCTGATGGGCTATATAAAGGCTCTGACACTTTCCCACTCATATAGAGATTAAAAGTTTCAGAACAGAGAATAATATCTGTCTTGTTGGTTCATTGAAAGGACTGATGTTGAAGCTGAAACTCCAATACTTTGGCTACCTGATGCGAATAACTGACTCATCTGAAAAGACCCTGATGCTGGGAAAGATTGAGGGCAGGAGGAGAAGGGGACGATGATTGTTGGATGGCATCATCGACTCAATGGACACGAGTTTGGGTGGACTCCGGGAGTTGGTGATGGACAGGGAGGCCTGGCGTGCTGTAGTCCATGGGGTCTCAAAGAGTCAGACACGACTGAGCGACTGAACTGAACTGTTGGAGGTTTATAGGAACATGGTAACCAGACTTGCATGGACAGTGGGGCAACCAAAGGATTGTACCAAGAAGTTTGCAAAAACCAACCACACTCTTTCCCCTTTCAGTACAAAAGAAACCTGAATCCTAACTCCAGTTAAGTTGGTTCTTTAGGACACACTAGTTCACCATCTTCTTGGTTTGCTGACTTTCCAAAGAAAGTCACTATTCCTTGCCCCAACAGCTCGTCTCTCAATTTACTAGCCTGTTGTGTGGCCAGTTGTATGAGCTTGAACTCAGTAACATTTCTGTATTATCATCTCTTTTTTTCCCTTAACTAAAATATGATCTTCTGTAATTTTAAAATTCCAATAAAGGAAAAAAGTTAAAGTTTATAATGACTCTAGCAGTTGCAATTTGAAGGACTAGATCAAGAGTTTTACTACATGATGGTTTATCTAGAAGTTACAATGATTTATTGACTATCCCAAACTCATAACACATTCCACAATAAAGTTCCTTTTTGTTATAAGGACCATGCTAAGCATAAACACAGTCTCTTGATAAAAACCTTCTGAATGATTGTTTTAAAATCTATTACACCCTTAAAATTGAGTAAGCATAAAGCATTCTGCACTAAGACATTTTCTTGGCTTTCTATGAAGAAGAAAGCCAAGAAAATGTCTTAGTGTAGAATGAAAAATCAAATTAGTTTCCACTTTGGCTAAATACTTCACCATTTGTGGTTGGAAGATGCCAAACATCATTTTAGTTCTTTTCATTTAGGGATTAAAAGATAAATTGACCCTCTGTGAATGCACTTATTGTACACAGTATGGTCTTATTTCAATTTTTCAAGTTGACATGCTAACTAGGGGGACAAGATGATGCCTAAGACCCTGAGAAATGGTCTTGATTAGAGTCTTCACTCCCACTTTATCCCACCCATTCACTCCTCCACTCAGCTGTGCTGAGTAGGCCCTGTGCATTGTGCATACCATGCTGAATAGAAATCACATGTCAGATGTCTGTGCCTCACACCAGAACACAAGCTAGGATAAGAACTGCACAGTGGCAGAAGCAGAGATGATGGTTCAAATGCTTCAAGAAAGGACTCACTGCAGTTAGCTCTCTCAGGATCTGATCTCAGCATTTAGGTCAAGGTCACCTTTTACTTCAGGAAGCTTCCAGTTACTGACTGAGCAAAACAGAGTGACAGAGCCCTCTCCTTGGGCAACTTCTACCTTACGAGCATACTAGGAGGTGCTAAAAGGCGGTTAACCATTCTCAGGACCCCTGTCAGAGGTAATCTTGCTCTGGAGTTCAGACCTCCCGTTGGGCCGGCAGATTGGGCACATCTGTATTGCGCTTTGCTGTTCACCCTGCCTGATCCTGTTTATATCCCTTATCTTTCACCATTGTTGCATCTCATACATTTTTGCACTCCCCAGTCCAGCTCACATCTGTTTTCTGGAGAATCCAAGCTGTGACCCTTGGTGTCAGAAGTGGTCCAAGAGAGCAGGTAGTGGGGTGTGGGAGCCGGGTCACTCACTCCTTTGCTGGTAATGAGGAGTCAGTTTCTGCCTGGAACAAGGTGGCAGGCTGATTGTTAAGACTTTCCAAGGCAGAGCTAGGCTGCGCCTGGGGAGGGAAATGCAGTAGTCTCAGAGATGATTCAGGCATTTGAAATGTATGTGGGGGATGAGAAATACACTGACACTGGGATTGAGTGCTTGTTTTTAAATTGAATTGAGACTCTACACATTGATACTGAAAATCTGAGAGCAATTAACAAATTGAAAACTAAGTGTAAAAGCCACAGGTCTCCTTGGTAGCTCTCAAGGAGGTCTTCCTCTCATGCAGTGGGCTCACAGAAAAAGATCCTATGCAGGATTTGGTTTTTAGATTGGCTAAGCTTCAAAGATGGCTGAAACTCAACCGAGGTAGTCATGACTCTGGTTGGGGAAACCTGAGTCCCTGACAGGTGAAATGAGGATGTCTATTTGTATGTCTTGATAGATTTCACTCCTCAGGCTACTCTGAACCTTATAAACACGCAGAAGTGGCTTCCCCTACTTGAGTGTTAACTGGCCGTGGGAATAGTCTGCTGAAGGGGCAGCTCAAGTGCCAGCTCTTTGGCCAAAATCTGGCCCTACTTCTTCTCCCTCACCCTCACCCTATCATTATAATGACATCCATTTCTTTGGCTAAAATAACAACCTTTTGCTTTACATGTTTTGACTGTCAATATTGTTTTCCAGAGAGCCAAGTAATGTAGTATGATTATAGATTTTCTTTCACAATCTATTGTTTTTTCTGGAGTTACTACCTAGCTCTTTATACACAAACACACACACATCATCATGGTGAGTATGTACTGTAAAGCTTACCCCAATCTTTCCTCAGAGACCTACAACCATTTACTTGAGTAACAGTATATTGGGAAAATGGGAATAACTAGACATTGTGAGGTCCTGCTGGACACTGTATCCAAGGCACCACCTTGAGGCACAGCGCATCATCATACCGGCCTCCACGTCCCCACCCCCATTGGAGAGAGGGCTCAAGTATGAAACTCTGGCCAAAGTCTGGCTTACAGTGAGGGTCCACAGACCCACCAGCTGGTCATTTCTTTGGTCCCCAAGGAACATGCTTGGCAACTGGAGTAGTCTCCACCTTGAGTCCTTGGTCTTTTTCACCTTTGAACAGAAGGGAGAGCCAAGAGCCAGTGGTCTGTCTGCGTAGTGTTCCCACTGCACCATTTTCAAACCTTCAACCCATGCCTCTATTTTACTCTTCTTCCTTGTCCTCTGCGATACCAATACTTCCAAGTCCTTTTGAGCCTCTCAGAGGTGTGACTTGTTTTTAATCAGATGCTCTTCTGTAGGCACTTTAGAGCTAAATCAGAAACATTTTAAATTTATGGCTTCCAAAACTTTTCTTAACTTTCTCATCTGCAAGACCTCCCCAGGCAATCTGTTTTATTTACATTTGCTTTTGAATTTCTGCAACTTTAAAATCCACATTTTATCATTTTACCAGTCGGAGAGAAAATAAATTTCCAACTTTTAATATTTAAATAAGCATCTAACTTTTTTCATATGTAGAACAATTACCTTTCTCAGCTTCATTAATTTAAACTTGTATTCTTATGCTTCATTCTACCGGATAGTTCTTGGAATCTATGTCACATAGAAGGCTAAGATATTTGTAATTAAGAAAAAGTGTTTAAAACAAAGAAACAGTAAAACACTGTTCTATATGCATGTTCTATATGCATGTTCATTTTAATTTATATTTCATTTTTCTATTTTTGTAATTAACAAAAAATGAAGTTTGAGAATTAAAATGAAGCTGGAATATAGAGGTCTTCACAGTTGACTAGAACCATGGAAGACAAGTAAAGTAATAACAGCTAATAACAAGTGATAACATTTATCAAGAGCTTACTATGTGCTAATCACTGTGCTAAGGGTTTTATAGTCACTAAAAGAAGAACTAATATTCAGTTCAGTCATTTCAGTTGCTCAGTTGTGTCCGACTCTTTTCAACCCCATGGACTGCAGCACACCAGTTGCTGTCCATCACCAACTCCTGGTGATGAGTTGAGTTTACCCAAACTCATGTCCATTGAGTCGGTGATGCCATCCAACCATCTCATCCTCCATTGTCCCTTTCTCTTCCCGCCTTCAATCTTTCCCAGCATCAGGGTCTTTTCAAATGAGTCAGTTATTTGCATCAGGTGGCCAAAGTATTGGAGTTTCAGCTTCAGCATCAGTCCTTCCAATGAATATTCAGGACTGATTTCCTTTAGGATGGACTGCTTGGATCTCCTTGCAGTCCAAGGGACTCTCAAGAGTCTTCTCCAACACCACAGTTCAAAAGCATCAATTCTTCACAGCTCCCTTTATAGTCCAATTCTCACATCCATACATGACCATGGGAAAAATCATAGCTTTGACTAGACAGACCTTTGTTGGCACAGTAATGTCTCTTAATATTCTATCTAAGGTTGGTCATAACTTTTCTTCCAAGGAGCAAGTATCTTTTAATTTTATGGCTGCAGTTACCATCTGCAGTGATTCTGGAGCCCCCAAAATAAACTCTATCACTGTTTCCATTGTTTTCCCATCTATTTGCCATGAAGTGATGGGACTGGGTGCAATAATCTTAGCTTTCTGAAAACTGAGTTTTAAGCCAGGTTTTTCACTCTCCTCTTTCACTTTCATCAAGAGGCTCTTTAGTTCTTCTTCACTTTCTGCCATAAGGGTGGTATCATCTGCGTATCCGAGGTTATTGATATTTCTCCCGGCAATCTTGATTCCAGCTTGTGCTTCTTCCAGCCCAGCGTTTCTCATGATGTACTCTGCATATAAGTTAAATAAGCAGGGTGACAATATACAGCCTTGACATATGCCTTTCCTGATTTGGAACCAGTCTGTTTTTCCATGTCCAATTCTAACTGTTGCTTCCTGACCTGCATACAGATTTCTCAAGAGGCAGGTGAGGTGGTCTGGTATTCCCATCTCTTTCAAAATTTTCCTCAGTTTGTTGTGATTCACACAGTCAAAGACTTTGGTGTAGTCAATAGAGCAGAAATAGATGTTTTTCTGGAACTCTCTCGCTCTTTCAATGACCCAACAGATGTTGGCAATTTGATCTCTGGTTCCTCTGCCTTTTCTAAATCCAGTTTGAACATCTGGAATTTCATGGTTCACCTACTACTGAAGCCTGTCTTGGAGAATTTTGATCATTACTTTGATAGCGTGTGAGATGAGTGCAATTGTGCAGTAGTTTGAGCTTTCCTGGCATTGCCTTTCTTTGGGATTGGAATGAAAACTGACCTTTTCCAATCTTGTGGCCACTGCTGAGTTTTTCAAATTTGCTGGCATATTGAGTGCAGCACTTTCACAGCATCATCTTTTAGGATCTGAAATAGCTCAACTGGAATTCCATCACCTCCACTAGCTTTGTTCACAGTGATGAATCCTAAGGCCCACTTGACTTCGCATTCCAGGATGTCTGGCTCTAGGTGAGTGATCACACCACTGTGGTTATCTGTGTCATGAAGATCTTTGTATAGCTCTTCTGTGTATTATATATACCCACAAATGTCCTTTTACTGAAGTTCTAATACATGTGAGATGAAAGGAATGAAAATTAAAAAGTAAGGATATATATCTTGGTCATGAAGATCTTTTTTGTGCAGTTCTTCTGTGTATTCCTGCCACCTCTTCTTAATATCTTCTGCTTCTGTTAGGTCCATACCATTTCTGTCCTTTATTGAGCCCATCTTTGCATGAAATGTTCCCATGGTATCTCTAACTTTCTTGAAGAGATCTCTAGTCTTTCCCATTCTGTTGTTTGCCTCTATTTCTTTGCATTGATCACTGAGGAAGGCTTTCTTATCTCTCCTTGCTATTCTTTGGAACTCTGCATTCAGATGCTTATATCTTTCCTTTTCTCCTTTGCTTTTGGCTTCTTTTCTTTTCACAGCTATTTGTAAGGCCTCCCCAGACAGCCATTTTGCTTTTTTTGCATTTCTTTTCCATGGGGATGGTCTTGATCCCTGTCTCCTGTACAATGTCACGAACCTCCATCCATATTTCATCAGGCACTCTATCTATCAGATCTAGTCCCTTAAATCTATTTCTCACTTCTACTGTATAATCATAAGGGCTTTGATTTAGGTCATACCTGAATGGTTTAGTGGTTTTCCCTACTTTCTTCAATTTAAGTCTGAATTTGGCAATAAGGAGCTCATGATCTGAGCCACAGGCAGCTCCTGGTCTTGTTTTTGCTGATTGTATAGAGCTTCTCCATCTTTGGCTGCAAAGAATATAATCAATCTGATTTCGGTGTGGACCATCTGGTGATGTTGTGTTGCTGGAAGAGGGTGGTTGCTATGACCAGTGATTCTCTTGCCAAAACTCTATTAGCCTTTGCTCTGCTTCATTCCGTACTCCAAGGCCAAATTTGTTTGTTACTCCAGGTGCTTCTTGACTTCCTACTTTTGCATTCCAGTCCCCTATAATGAAAAGGACATATTTTGGGGGTGTTAGTTCTAGGTCTTGTAGGTCTTCATAGAACTGTTCAGCTTCTTCAGCATTACTGGTCAGGGCATAGACTTGGATTACTGTGATATTGAATGATTTGCCTTGGAAACGAACAGAGATCATTCTGTCGTTTTTGAGATTGCATCCAAGTACTGCATTTCAGACTCTTTTAGCAGAATCTTTTAATGGACTCTTTTAGAACTAATATTAGCGGCATTTAATTTAATATTTTCTTTGTATTTTTTCTAAGTTAGTTTTAATAAAAAAAAATTCACCACAAGTAAATTTATATAGAGAGTATAACAACAACAACAACAAATAGCTACATTTTACAGATGACTTTTACAGAGACTGAGGTGCAGGGAGATTACATGATTTGCCTAAGACTACACAGCTAATAGATGATGGGTGTGGATTTGAAGGCAAACGGTCTGGCTCCACCACCAGTGATCTTGATTATCACACTATACTACATTTTAGTGGGGAACCCAGATGTCCCAGAGTTTAGGAAGCTCTATTGTATTCCACCATAAATCATTCATCACGTGTGTCACTAGGTGGTAATTATCTACATACTAGTCTTCCTCCTCCGCTAGACTTGTGAGTCCCTTTGGGGTTATACACATACATGTTTCAATCTTTTTTTGTTCACTTCAGTGCAATACCCACCAAAGTATAAATGTTCAGAAAAATGCAAGTTAAATGAATAGTGGCTCCTGATTTCAAACATTAGGAAGAAGAGCTATTTGAAACAGAATAGTTTTGTGGAGATGAAAAATAAAGGGATTTCTAACTTTGTTTTAGTACTATGGGAAAGGGAACAGGAGAATTTTACCCTGAGCTTGTGGAGAAACTTATTGTTAACTTAAGAGTATTCTTAACTGTACCTTTAAAAGAAATAATCAAAGTCTGGCTGTGTATTAAGAGAGTCTTGCTATAACTAGTCATGAACTATGACCAAAAAGAACAGCTCTATATTTAAAAACTGTGGTGGTTGATGGGATGGAGGATGGGAAAGGAGGAGAAAATGGAGGAAGTGAAATTTACAGTTTTGTAAATTACAGCCTGTGACCAAGATGCCTTACTAATGTCGGCCAGAGGGCGAGTCAAAGGATGGTTACTCACACTTGTATAATTAAGGCTGCATTTTGATGTGATAAAAAGGCTTATTTGTTTTTCTTCTTAAATGTAAGTTATTTAACCTACAACCTATGTAGCCTTTATTTTCAAATACTTTAAGTGCTCTAAAAATGTCTTTGGAAGTTCCTTTTTTTCCTCTGAAATTATTTTAAAAATTAAACTATAGTTGATTTACAATTGTTCAGTTCAGTTCAGTCGCTCAGTCGTGTCCGACTCTTTGCGACCCCATGAATCGCAGCACGCCAGGCCTCCCTGTTCATCACCATCTCTCGGAGTTCAATCCCCAAGAAAAAGAAATGCAAAAAAGCAAAATGGCTGTCTGAGGAGGCCTTACAAATAGCTGTGAAAGAAGAGAAGCAGAAAGCAAAGGAGAAAAGGAAAGATATATACATTTGAGTGCAGAGTTCCAAAGAAGAGCAAGGAGAGATAAGGAAGTTCTCCTCAGCAATCAGTGCAGAGAAATAGAGGAAAACAATAGAATGAGAAAGACTAGAGATCTTTTCAAGAAAATTAGACATACCAAGGGAACATTTCATGTAAAGATGGGCTCAGTAAAGGATAGAAATGGTATGGATTGAATGCACCAACCAAAAAGACTTAGACTGGCTCAGTACATGAAATTATGTGCATGGATGCACTTCCACTTATCACATCATTCTACTTAAGCTCCCAAATTGTATGTAATTATTTTACATTGTAAGGTTAATCATATTTCCATTCTAGTTTGCAATTATAATTATCTTTTGCTTTTTGTGTGGCTATTGATTGTGAAAACGGATAAACATCTTTTACTATTGTGATTATGTAACTATTATTCATTTAATGAATAAAAGTTACCAAAAAAGATGGCCTTTTCATCATAGGGGACTGGAATGCAAAAGTAGGAAGTCAAGAGGTAGCTGGAGTAACAGCCAAGTTTGGCCTTGGAGCTCAAAATGAAGCAGGGAAAAACCCAAGTTTTGCCAAGAGAACACACTGGAGATAGCAAATACACAGTCTAACAACACAAGAGAAGACTCTACACATGGACATTACCAGAGATGGTCAATACCAAAATAAGACTGATTGATTTTTTGCAGTGAAAGATGTAGAAGCCCTATACAGTCAGCAAAAAGAAGACTGAGAGCTGACTGGCTCAGATCATGAACTCCTTATTGAAAAATTCAGTCTTGTATTGAAGAAAGTAGGGAAAACCACATACCAGAGATGGTCAATACCAAAATAAGACTGATTGATTTTTTGCAGTGAAAGATGTAGAAGCCCTATACAGTCAGCAAAAAGAAGACTGAGAGCTGACTGGCTCAGATCATGAACTCCTTATTGAAAAATTCAGTCTTGTATTGAAGAAAGTAGGGAAAACCACTAGGCCACTCAGGTATGACCTAAATAAAATCCCTTATGATTATACAGTGGAAGTGAGAAATAGATTTAAGGGACTAGATTTGATAGACAGAGTTCCTGAAGAACTCTGGACTGAAGTTTGTGACATTGAACAGGAGGTGGTGGTCAAAGCCATCCCCAGGAAGAAGAAATGCAAAAAGGCAAAATTTGAAAGGCCTGTCTAAGGAGGCCTTTCAAATAGCTGAGAAAAGAAGAGAAGCAAAAGGCAAAGGAGAAAAGGAAAGATGTACCCATCTGAATGTAGAGTTCCAAAGAATAGCAAGGAGAGATAAGAAAGCCTTCCTAAGAGATCAGTGAAAAGGAATAGAGGAAAACAATAGAATGGGAAAGACCAGAGATATCTTAAAGAAAATTAGACATACCAAGGGAACATTTCATGCAAAGATGGGCACAATAAAGGACAGAAGTGGTATGGACCTAACAGAAGCAGAAGAGATTAAGAAAAGTGGGAAGAATACACAGAAGAGCTATACAAAAAAGATCTTCATGACCCAGATAACAATGATGGTGTAATCACTCAGCTAGAGCCAGACATCTTGGAATGCAAAAGACCTAAGGAAGCCTTAGGATGCTTTAAATGGGCCTTAGGAAGCATCACTATGAAAAAGCTAGTGGAAGTGATGGAATTCCAGTTGAGCTATTTCAAATCCTAAAAGATGATGCTGTTGAAGTGCTGCATTCTATATGTCAGCAAATTTGGAAAACTCAGCAGTGGCTATAGGACTGGAAAAGGTCCATTTTCATTCCAATCCCAAAGAAAGGTAGTGCCAAAGAATGTTCAACTACCACACAATTGCAGTCATCTCACACGCTAGTAAAGTAATGCTCAAAATTCTCCAAGCCAGGCTTCAACAGTATGAGAACTGAGAACTTCCAGATGTTCAAGCTGAAAAGGCAGAGGAACCAGAGATCAAATTGCCAACATCTGTTGGATAGTAAAGGCAAAAGGGTTTCAGAAAAACATCTACTTTTGCTTTACTGATTATATGAAAGCCTTTGACTGTGTGGATTACAATAAACTGTTGAAAATTCTTCAAGACATGGGAATACCAGACCACATTGCCTGCCCTCTGAAAAACCTGTATACAGGTCAAGAAGCAATAGCTAGAACCAGACATGGAACAATGGACTGGTTCCAAATTGGGAAAGCAGTACGTCAAGGCTGTATATTATCACACTGCTTATTTAACTCTGTGCAGAGTACATCATGAGAAATGCTGGACTGAATGAAGCACAAACTGAGTTCAAGATTGTCAGGAGAAATATTAATAACCTCAGATATGCAGAAGACCCCACCTTTATGGCAGAAAGTGAAGAGAAAATAGTGAGCCTCTTGACGAAAGTGAAAGAGGAGAGTGAGAAAGTTGGCTTAAAACTTGACATTCAAAAAACAAAGATCATGGCATCCTGTCCCATCACTTCATGGCAAATAAATGGGGAAACAATGGAAGTAGTGAAAGACTTTATATTCTTGGGCTCCAAAATCACTGCAGCGATGAAATTAAAAGACGCTTGCTCCTTGGAAGAAAATCTATGGCCAATATAGACAGCATATTAAAAAGCAGAGACATTACTTTGTCAGCAATTGTCTGTATAGTTGAAACTATGGTTTTTCCAGTAGTCATGTATGAATGTGAGAGTTGGACCATAAAGAAGGCTGAGCTCCAAAGAATTGATATTTTTCAACTGTGGTGTTGGAGAAGACTCTTGAGAGTCTCTTGGGCTGCAAGGAGATCAAGTCAGTCAATCCTAAAGGGAATCAGTCCTAAATATTCATTGGAGGTAGTGATGCTGAGGGGTCACGAAGAGTCGGGCACGACTCAGCGACCTCACTTTCACTTTTCATTTTCATGCATTGGAGAAGGAAATGGCAACCCACTCCAGTGTTCTTGCCTGGAGAATCCCAGGGACGGCAGGGCCTGGTGGGCTGTCGTCTATGGGGTCGCACAGAGTCGGACACGACTGAAGCGACTTAGCAGCAGCAGCAGCAGTGATGCTGAAGCTGAAGCTCCAATACTTTGGCCATTTGATGCAAAGAGCTGATTCATTGGAAAAGACCCTGATGCTGGGGAAGATTGAAGGCAGGAGGAGAAGGGAATGACAGAAGATGAGATGGTTGGATGGCATCACCAACTCAATGGATGTGAGCTTTAGCAGGATCTGGGAGCTGGTGATGGACAGGGAAGCCTGGTGTGCTGCTGTCCATGGGGTCCCAGAGAGTCAGACACCACCGAGAGACTGAACTGAACTGATTCATTTAATACTGTTGTATCATGATTGATCAACAGAAGATAATAGAATTCTGTATCATTAAAACTACCATTTAAAAGAAAAATCTACAGTCACTACTTTTTTTTGAAGATTATGTCTTTATTTTAATCAACATAGAGGATTAATCCCTTGGCTGTAATACATCATCAGGATTCAGTTATACTCTATTTTCTTTCTACATGAAATGCCTAATTTTCCTGCAGTTCATTACATATAATTTCTTCTCTTTTTAATTAAATTTGAATATATGTAATTATTATTTTTACATTAAGTACTATTCTTGACTCCAGTCAAGA
>SJYT01009483.1:101892-127254 GCA_006410635.1 Cephalophus harveyi
ATAAAAGATGTAGCAACAGAATTAAAATGTTTTGTAATCCAGAGGAAAATATCTTTGTGGTTTTCTTTTTTAAAATTATTTTATTTATTGTAATTGGAGGCTAATTAGTTTACAATATTGTGGTGGCTTTTGCCGTACGTTGACATGAATCAGCCACAGTCCTCATCCTGAGCCCGCCTCCCACATCTCTCCCTATCCCATCCCTCTGGGTTGTCCCAGTGCACTGGCTTTGAGTGTCTTGTTTCATGCGTCCAACTTGGATTAGTCATCAATTTCACATATGGTACTATACCTGTTTCAATGCTATTCTCTAGGGGTCGCAAAGAGTCGGACACGACTGAGCGACTTCACCTCACCTCTTACAATCACTTTTTAAAATCCAGATGCACATTAGAAACTCTTCCTGCCCCCCTGGCCCCCCCACACCCCACCAAAGCTCTAGATATGATTCTAATAAGCAGCCATGTTTGAATACAGCTAGACTGTATGATGATCTTTTACTTTTATCTAGTTTGTTTCACTGTTTCTATTTCATGTTCAGTGTTCTCATTTCATTCAGTTTATAATGCCCAATTTCTCTGTCTCTTTTTTGGTTGTTCTTTCTCAGGCCTTTATCAAGTGTAGTAGAAAAGTTTGTGTCTGTGTGTGTGTGTGTGTATAATATTAATAAAAAATATATTTTAGAAAACATGAATTTTTGCTTATCTAAATATTTATGACCTTTGGTTCCACTTGCAGGACTAAGGATGAATAGAATGCTAGACTTCTAATTTACATTTACTTAAAACTTTGAGATAGTTCCATTTATTCTGGCATCTAGCATTACTGCTAAAAGTCTAGAAAGCTTATTATTTTAGTGATTTTTTTAAAAAAAAGATTGAATGAGGCTTGAAACTCCTAATCCAATTCTGAGAATATAAACAAATACTATGTTGTTAAAAAAAAAAAAAAAAACAGGAAATTAACATGTATTATTAACTAGAGATTTTGTTCAAATTTCACAAAAATTTATGCTAGTGTCCATTATTTGTTTTCATACCTTATTCAGTATTCCACATTGTATTTATGTGCATTGAGCAGCTTCAGCTGAATGCAACAAATTCTGATGCATTCTCTTTTCATTTTTATTGTTACAAATATTTTCTAATTTTCCTTGTTGTGGCTGCTTTGATACATCCATCATTTAAAAGTGGACATTTAATTTCCAAACACATGGGATTTTAAAATTATCTTTGATATTAATTTCTGATTTTTATATTAATTTCTCATTTAAATGCTTTCTTCTCTGCAATCACTCTCTGTGTTTTTTCAGTCTTTTAACTTTATTGAGGCTTTCAATGGCTAAGTCAAAGATCTCTCCAGGTAAATGTCACATTGCACTTGAAAATATGTAGGTTATTTTCAAACATCTTTTGATAGTGATTTCTTTTAAAAAATTAATTAATTTATTTTGATTGGAGGCTAATTACTTTACAATACTGTGGTGGTTTTTGCCATACATTGGCATGAATTAGCCATAGGTGTACATGTGTCCCTCCATCCCAAACCCTCCCTCCCCATCCTATCCCTCTGGGTTGTCCCAGTGTACCAGATTTGAATTCCACAGTGATATAAGAGAACACACTCTGTATGATTTCAGTACCTTTAGACTGTGAAATACTTGCACCTTGTTTTACATCCCTGGATTTCACATCCCTGGATATGTTCCAGTGACTCCTGGTTTATAGCCTATGGGAACTTGAATAGAGCTTATAGCCTGCTGTTGTGTGAAAACTGTATAAATCTTAATTATGTTGAATTGGTTCATAGTGTTTTTCAGGTCTACCATGTCCTTTTACTTTTCTGTCTATTCATTCTACTAATTTTTGAGAGTTTGATATTGAAACACCAACTAAAAATCTTAATTTATCTACTTAAAAATAATTGTAATATATAGTAGAACTATATGTAACTTTGTTCTGTATTTTCCAAGTCTCCTGTAAATGAGTTATCATATTTTCATAATTTAAGGGCTTCCCAGAGGGTACTAGTAGTAAAGAAACACCTGACAATCCAGGAGACACGAGAGACACTGGTTTGATCCCTAAGTCGGATGATCCCCTGGAGAAGGGCATGGCAACGCACTCCAATATCCTTGCCTGAAGAATCTCATAGATAGAGGAGCCTGGCAGGCTACAGTCCAGTCCATAGGGTTGCAAAGAATCAGATATGACTGAAAAGACTTAGCACACATGCATGCATACTTTCATAATGTAAAAAATAAAAAAAGAAGAAGAAATAAACTCATCTATAAAAAAAAAAAAAAAGACAGAAGACCTAAATGGCATTTCTCCAAAGAAGACACACAGATGGCTAAGAGGCACATGAAAGGATGCTCAACATCACTAATGATTAGAGAAATGTGAATCAAAACTGCAATAAGCTATTACCTCAAACCAGTCAAAATGGCTATTATCAGAAAATCTACAAGCAATAAAAGCTGGAGAGAGTGTGGAGAGAAGGGAACCCTTCTACAATGTTGGTGGCAATTTAAATTGGTTTAGACACTCTGGAGAACAGTATGGAAATTCCTTTAAAAACTAAAAATAGAGTTACCATATGACCCTGCAATCCCGCTCTTGGGCACATAGCCAACGAAAAACATGGTCTGAAAGGATACATGAACCCAATGCTCATTGCAGCACTGCTGACAATTGCCAAGACATGGAAGCAGCCTGAATGTCCATTGACAGAGGAATGGATGAAGATATGTGGTGCATATATACAATGGACTATTACTCAGCCATCAAAAAGAATGAAATAATTCCATGTGCAGCAACATCAATGGACCTAGAGATTGTCATACTGAGTGAAGTAAGTCAGACAGAGAAAGAGAAATATTGTATGATATTCCTTATATGAAGAATCTAAAAAGAAATGATACAAATGAATTTATTTATAGAACAGAAGCAGACTCACAGACTTAGAGAATGAACTTGTGGCTACCAGGGGGTAAGGATAGGAGGAAAGAGATACTTAAGGAGTTTGGGATAGACATGTACACCCTGCTATATTTAAAATCAATAACCAACATGGAACTACTCTACAGCACAGGGATCTCTGCTCAATGTTATGTGGCAGCCTGGATGGGAGGGGAGTTTGGAGGAGAATGGATACTTGTATATGTATGGCTGAGTCCCTTTTTTCTCCACCTGAAACTATCACAACATTATAAATTGGCTATGCTCCAATATAAAATAAAAAGTTAAAAAATAAATATAACTGAATGACTAAGTTAATGAACAAACACAAAATGAAAAAAAAAAAACAGAATAATTTTTAAATCTACCTCACTTGTATGTGGAAGAACTTCACACTGTACTCTTATCTATCAAAGGCAGATACTCTATTTTGCCAAGAATAAACATTTGCAGTGAAATAATTCAGACCAATTTGGAAGTCCTAGGCAGAACAGACAATTCTAAGAAATAAGAAAGTTTTTACAGCACATCAAGGTTACAATGCCAATTAATTCCAGTGTTGGTCAATTCCTCATAATGAGAAATATGTGGGTTTCCTGTACCAATCCTTGTATTAGAGGTAGTATGAGTTCACAGGTAAGAATGCATCTATTCTTTAGATGATAGATCTAACAGATCTTAGAATAGATGAATAAAGAACCATCAGTTCACTGTATAGATGATCTAGTTACACTTGGGATGGATGGTAAAACAGTATCAGGGCTTTGATTCACAAAATAAAGGGCAAGGTTTACAGGCAGTTAGCTTCCATTGTATTGATAATGTATGTTTGTCCATCTATGACTATTTCTAAGTAAGATCATTTAGGCTTAAAATTAGAAGAAAAGGAAAAAAGGTAGAAAGAAGAGAACAAGAAGGAAAGAAAGAAATCAAGCCAGTTATCCATCAGTTCAGTTCAGTTCAGTCACTCAGTTGTGTCTGACTCTTTGCCACCCCATGAACTGCAGCACGCCAGGCCTCCCTGTCCATCATCAGCTCTCAGAGTTTACCCAAACTCATGTCCATTGAGTCGGTGATGCCATCTAACCATTTCATCCTCTGTCATCCCCTTCTCCTGCCCTCAATTTTTCCCAGCATCAGGGTCTTTTCAAATGAGTCAGCTCTTCACATCAGGTGACCAAAGTATTGGAGTTTCAGCTTCAATATCTGTCCTTCCAGTGAACACCCAGGACTGATCTCCTGTAGGATAGACTGGTTGGATCTTCTTGCCGTCTAAGGGACTCTCAAGAGTCTTCTCCAACACCACAATTCAAAAGCATTAATTCTTTGGCACTCAGCTCTCTTCATGGTCCAACTCTCACATCCATATATGATTACTGGAAAAATCATAGCCTTGACTAGATGGACCTTTGTTGACAAAGTAATGTCTCTGTTTTTTAATATGCTGTCTAGGTTGGTAATAACTTTTCTTCCAAGGAGTAAGCATCTTTTAATTTCATGGCTGCAGTCACCATCTGCAATGATTTTTGAGTCCCCCAAAATAAAGTCAGCCACTGTTTCCACTGTTTCCCCATCTATTTGCCATGAAGAGATGGGACCAGATGCCATGGTCTTGGTTTTCTGAATGTTGAGCTTTAAGCCAACTTTTTCACTCTCCTCTTTCACTTTCATCAAGAGGCTCTTTAGTTCTTCTTCACTTTCTGCCATAAGGGTGGTGTCATCTGCATGCCTGAGGTTATTGATATTTCTCCCAGCAATCTTGATTCCAGCTTGTGCTTCTTCCAGCCCAGCATTTCTCATGATGTACTCTGCATAGAAGTTAAATAAGCAGGGTGACAATATACAGCCTTGATGTACTCCTTTTCCTATTTGGAACCAGTCTGTTGTTCCATGTCCAGTTCTAACTGTTGCTTCCTGACCTGCCTATAGGCTGTCTCTTATACACATCTCGATGTGTATAAGAGACAGGGCGAGTGGAGGGGCCGGAGGGAGGCAGTCACCTTGGGCTGGAGACCCCAGAGCTGTGGGCCAGAGGCGGGGGTACAGATGAGCCTGTGGCCTGTTCTCATTCAGGACCCACCCCGAAAAGCGAATCTGCACGAGGCTCCCCACGGAGATTTTCTTTCTGTNTTTGCTATAGTCAATAAAGCAGAAATAGATGTTTTTCTGGAACTCTCTTGCTTTTTCCATGATCCAGAGGATGTTGGCATATTGATCTCTGGTTCCTCTGCCTTTTCTAAAACCAGCTTGAACATCTAGAAGTTCACGGTTCACGTATTGCTGAAGCCTGGCTTGGAGAATTTTGAGTATTACTTTACCAGCGTGTGAGATGAGTGCAATTGTGAGATGAGTGCAATTGCAGTAGTTTGAGCATTCTTTGGCATTGCCTTTCTTTGTGATTGGAATGGAAACTGACCTTTTCCAGTCCTGTGGCCACTGCTGAGTTTTTCCCAATTAAATAAAAAGTTGTCTTTTCCCATTTCCCCCAGGCAGTAATAACCACCATTTTACTTTGTTTCCATAAATTTCACTATTTTAAGATATTTTAAGATATAAGTGGAATTATACAGTATTGTATTTTTGTGACTGGCTTGTTTCACTTAGCATAGTATTCTCAAGGTTTCATCCATTTTGTAGCATGTGGCATGACTTCCTTCCTTTTTAAAGTTGAATAATATGCCATTATATATATATAACATATATATGTATCTGTTGAGGGACGTTTGGTTTGTTTCTACCTCTTGACTATTGTGAAGAGTGCTTCTATGAACGGGAGTGTGAAAATCTCTCTTCAAGACTCCATCTTCAGTTTTTGATGTATGCCCAGAAGTAGGATTGCTAGATCACATGGTAGTATTATTTTTAACTTTTTGAAGCCTCCATACTGTTTTCCGTAGTTGCTGCACCATTTTGCAATCCCACCAACAGTGTACAAGTGTTCTAATGTGTTCACATGAGGATCAACACTTCCTTTTTCTTTTTTTTCTCCCTTCCTTCCACTCTCCCTCCTTTCATATAGTACCTGTCCTAGTGGGTGTGAAGTGACATCTCACTGTGGTTTTGATTTGCATTTCTCTGATGATTATTAATACTGAGCATCTTGCTGACCATTTACATCCCATTTTTGGAGAAACAACTATTCAAGTTCTTTACATGTTTTAAAAACAGGCTATCTGATGTTTTGTTGCTGAACTGTAGGAGGTCTTTATATATTCTGGACTTTCTTCCATTCTTCAGGTTGCCATTTCACTGTGTTGATCATGTCCTCTGATACATAAAAGTTTTAAAATTTGAGGTAGTCCCATTTGTCAATTTTTCCTTTTGTTTCCTGTGTTTTCTGTGTCATAGTCAAGAAATCACTGTCAATCCAATGTCATGAAAACTTCCTCCTATGATTTTTCCTCAGTTTTATAGCTTTAGGTCTTATATTTAATTAGTTTTTCTGTATCATGTAAGATAAAGATCCAATTTCACTATTTTGCATGTGAATATCCAGTTTTTCCAACAATATTTGCTGAAGAGATAGTCCTTTCCCAATGGGAAGAGGACACCTTTTGGCACTATTGTCAAAAGTCATTTGACCATATATGCAAAGGTTTATTTCCCAGCTGTCTGCTCTATTCTATTAGTCTGTTTGTCTGTCTTTATGCCAGTACCAAACTATTTGATTACTGTAGCTTCATAATATATTTCAAAATCAGGAAACATGAGTCCTTCAACTTGGTTCTTCTTTCTCAAAATTTTTTGACTATTGGGATCCCTTGAGATTACATATGAATTTTAGGATGAGTTTATTTCTACAAAATATGTAGCTGAAATTTTGACAGGGATTGTGTTGAATCTGTAGATTGCTTTGGGTGATGTAGCCATCTTAAAATATTGTTTCCAATCAATGAACAGGGGATAGGTTTCCATTTGTTTGTGTCTTTTTTTTCAGAAATATTCTTTAATTTTCAATGTACAAGTATTTCACCTCCTTGGTTAGGTTTATTCCTAAGTATTTTATTCTTTCTGATGCTATTATAAACAGAATTGTTTCTTTAGTAATTGTTAGCGTACAGACACACAATTGATTTTTGTGTCTTGACTTTGTATCCTTCAACTCTGACAGATTTGTTCATTAGTTCTAACAGTTTGTGTGTGTGTGTGTGTGTGTGTGTGTAAAATGTTTAGGGCTTTGTACATGTTAGATCATGTCATCTGTAAAGAGATTATTTTATTTCTTCCTTTTTAATTTAGATGCCTTTTATTTCTTTTCCTTGCCTTAGTGCCCTGACTTTAATGCTCTTCGTTTTGAAAGTGAAAGTCTCTAAGTCATGTCCAACTCTTTGTGAGCCCACAGACTATACAGTCCATGGAATTCTCCAGGTCAGAATACTGGAATGGGTAGCCGTTCCCTTCTCCAGGAAATCTTCCCAACCCAGGGATTGAACCCAGGTCTCCCTCATTGCAGGCAGATTCCTTACCAGCTGAGTCACTAGGGAAGCCCTCATTTTGGAGACTAAAAAATTAAGGAGTTAGGCAATGTCTTACTACTGAAAATATTTAAGATCTTCATTTCCCAAGATTCTTGTTTTTCATGTTTTATGCACACACTTAATCCCAATGGGATGAGCAAGAAAGATGTCTTTTACCTAGTAAGGGTCAGAGTCCTCTCTGATCCTAAAGTCCTCTTTGGTTGAGGACTTAGGTCAAGAAGATAGAACTTTACTAACGTTCTACAGAGAACCAAGTTCGCTCATGCTGAAAAAAATTATTTCTACCATTTTCTGAGGTTTTATCTTATGTCCTTATCTCCTCTTCGGAGGAGTTGTTCTTTTAAAATAAGTAATTTTTAAAAGTATACTTCCTCATATTTCTACACATATCTCCCCTCACCAATTATGATTATTTTTAAAAACTGTCTTAAATGGTATAATGCCCAGCCAATGCTAATAATTTTTTTATGGATTCCAGAAGTCATTTCAACCATATATACTATATATGAAGTTATACAGCACTGTATGCTATCATTTTACAGATGAGGCAGTTGTGGCCCAGGATATTTATGTATCTCACTCAAAGTCATAGAGCTTGCGAGTGATGGTGCCAGATTTTGAACCCTACAGCCCAGGTCCTGAGTGCCTGCTTGCAGCAAATGGCCCCATTTCTAGCCTAAGCCTTGCTCTTAATCTTGGGCAATCCAAAACATGAATTTCCAGAGAACATATCATCAGGATGTAGATGTTTAAGTTGCTGGAATTTCCTTCTATTTGGTGGTTCTTCAGAGAGGCATTCTCAGATGTCTAGAAGTCAATTAGTTTTGAAACAAGAACAAACCCCTTGATATCCATATGGAGATCTGCATCCTGCCTACACTTTAAATTAACCTTATTGATGGATTTCCTGCCAAGCTTAGTTTCATTTATTATGCATGTTCCTTTTAGTAGGTGGAAGAAAAAAAAATGTGCGAATTATCCTCTAAATAAAGCAATATATAAACCAGGCTTATAAATTTTCTAAAGTTTATTTTTATTTGCCTAGCTCTTCTGTACTTTTTTGGAGATAAATATTTACTTAATAAAAGGAAAAATGATGTCTTAAAATAAGCATATCTTAGTAGTAAACAACCAGGAGTGGATTTTTTCTTTTTCATTCATCATTGTCAGCTGAAGACATTCTCAGTCAGCAGCTGGGGTGAAATTTATGGCGTCAAGATGGGTGAGCCACTTCACTGTTTCTTTCTGATCTTAAAGAAATTTCAGCCTGAAATTCTACCCTTTCTGGGCTTTAAAATGTGACAACAGATACATGTATTATAGGAGTTGGACCTAAGACTCACTGCAGGACTACAAGTCAGAATCAAGATTCCCTTGAGGTGATGTGGGGAATGAGTACTCATGGGGTGTTTATCTTGGGATGAAAAAATATGGATCAAGGAAGGGGGAAAAGGGAAAGTGCCTTCTTTTAATTTATGTTTTCTTGATATTACCCAAGAGAGTCAGACAATGCAGTTTGTCTGGAATGCTCTTGGCTTTCGATGATCTGGGGGAAAGTATTGAAAAGAGAAACTTGGGTCAGTGGTACCCATAAAAGGCTACTTTATACCTGTCCTATTTAGCCAAGCTGGAGCTGGGGGGAAGGAGACTGGTTCCCAAAACAATTCATAGCTTAGTGACTGCTATAAGTAGCTTGGAGCTCTAGAACTTTCTGTCTGACAAAAAATAACGACTCAGTTAATCAGTAACATATGTGGGCTTATTCAGAGAATTTCTGATGGAATCTATGACTGCAACCCTTTCAGACCTCATGCTCCCTTTTATAACAAGTATTTGAAGGCCCTTTTTGTTATCTTGAAATGAAATTTATGTATTACACATTAAAAAAAAAAAATCTTGTTATAAAAGGAGAACCACAGGGAAAGGAATCCTCACTAAGACATGTCTCTCAATTTGCAAATACTCAGACAAGACAACTGATGAAAGATAATTAAAAAAAAAAACCAAACAGGTAAAATCATGACCCTCACTGAGATATAAAATGTATTTATGGCAATTACCTCATAATAAGAAACCAAGCAAATGTTATAACCCATTCAAGAGAGAAGCCAAAAAATGGATATATTTATAAATTAGGAATATTGAAATGATATGTAAATGAAGGCAAAGCTAGTTTCTTCAGCAGTCGAAAAGAGAGGATAATTGAACCTCTACCAGAAATGACAGAACTCAGATGTCTATAGACAAATATTATCTTACATTGTTATCACTTATCTACAATTTACAGAGTTGTAGAATCGTTCCCACAGAATCAGATAACCCAGAGGGGTGTGGTATACATAGTACACAGCTTTTCATCGAAGTACAAATTTTTCTCTGCCTGCCTGCTAAGTTACTTCAGTTGCGTCTGACTCTGTTTGCAAACCTATGCACTGTAGCCCGCCAGGCTCCTCTGTCCACAGGATTCTCCAGGCAAGAATCCTGGAGTGAGTTGCCGTGCCTTCCTCCAGGGGACCTTCCCAACCCAGAAACTGAATCCATGTCTCTTATGTCTCCCACATTAGCAGGTGGGTTCTTTACCACTAGCACCACCCAAGGAAACCCAAATTTTTCTCTACAGTATTCTTAATTAAGTAATCAGATATTCACTGCTATAGGTAAAAACACCCTGAATAAAGTATCTATACCAGCAGACTGACTCAGTTGGTTGAATTGTCACCCTAAATACATTGAACAGTGATGCTTTCAGGTAGTTTCTGAAATGAAGATCAGTACTTGGTAAACCTCTGAGCAAAGAAGTACACTCTTCCCTCAACTTACACAGTACCTGAGCTCCTAGATAAGTGGGTGCTTATCAGAGCCATTTGAGGACACTGTGTGTGTACAGTGGAGTTGGGTTCCAGTTAAGACAGTTACGTTTTTCACCTGTGTGAATATCTGGCAGAATACATGAAAATTATGGGGGATATGGCAAACCCTTCATTGTGGGTCACTTTCCTGAGCACTACAGGGCATCTTCTATCCTAGCCCAACCCACTGAAGGCAAGTGGTACCCTCCAATCATGTGACAACCAAAACAAAAAGTCTCACAAATTACCAACACAATCCCTAAGGGTGGAGAAGCACTGATGGAGAAGCACTGTCATGGCTGAAATATGCCCTCAGACCCATTGTTTTATCCCCACCTCCAGCAACACCATCTGCTCAGTTTGGCAGCTCTGGAGAAAGGCAGAGGACTTTCTTGAATAGGGTTAGGCTGGAAATAGTTTTTAATTTAAAAAGCTGACTCATCTCCTCTGGAATCCCTCTCTTCTAAGTTTAACTAACCAAATTGAGAGACCAAGGAGGTCTATCATTAGTGGGCTTTGATTGATACAAATCAGCTTTTATAACTGTAAGGTTTGGCTTCCCATAATTATTCCACATGTTTTATATCACTTATTGTTTGGGTTAAACTGGACTCACTTGAAGCAATTTGCTTTTGTTAAATACATAATGAGCAGCATAGTACTGTAATTTGACTTGAGCCATAAAACACACTTTAATATTAGCTTGTATTACATTTATCTAGCTTGTTTCGGGGAAAAAGAAAACTGACTAAAATCTAAGTAAGTCTAGATTAAGCCAGTTAAGATGTAATTTGTATTTTAGTATTGGATTGTATTGTGAGACTAGAGTTAAGTTGAGAAAATGTATCATGTTCTGTTAAGGGAAAGATCAATACTTTAAAAACTTAAACTTTGGTTGCTGTGCTCACATCATAGTGTACAAGCATCATTTATAGTTTGGCTTTGAGAATTACTCTGGCATTAAGTTTACAGAAAAATGTATAAAAGAAACTGAAGTTTTGGTTATATTTTTATAATTGTAAAGTCAAAGTTTGATTAAAATGGTCACTGTTCTTTTTTTATTCTATTTTATTGTCTTTTCAATAAAAACATTAAAACAAACAAACAAAAGTAAATACACACCCCCAGTCTATACAAACTGGAGTGTGCCTCTGCCTTTCTGAAGAGTTCTTGCCACCAGACCTGTAGTAGAAGGTGGGGGTGCAGTTGGGGTGCAGATGGGATACGGTACAGTCAAATGGCCAAAGAGCAGGCCACAGAGGAAGGGATGTGGTCCAGGAAGTGAGAACTGTGAGAACTTGCCATAGCTCAGGGAGCCGTTGCCACTCACCCTAATGTTGCCAAATGTTATGATTTTACTTTAAAAAAAACAGGAAATATTTCATTTTTGTATGCAATTTTTCAGTTCTTATATGTTGGCTCATGTATATGTATTTGTGTATAGATAGATGGATGGATATATATTAATATTTAACACACATGTGCACATATAGACACAGACAACTCTACTCATACATAACAGCTCCTTAGACTCATGAATAATGACTTAGGTACCGACTAGGACCCTCCTTTGAATCAGAATGAGAACTATGAGCCAGGTATTTTACCCCATTGCAGATATCAGAAGAAGTGGGTTTTGAGAAGTTAAGTGATTTGTCTAGAATCACACAATAAATAGCTGGACTATTCTGCTCCTGATACCAGGCTGCGAACATTATTCTGACAAAAACAAGCCACAGGAATAATTTCTGCTGAAAACAGCATTTATGCACCTATTTAAGTAAAAATCAACATTTCTTAAAGCTTCTTGACCTATGTCCCTATCAGAAGCATGAGGAGCTTTCCAGAGAAGGTAGACGATCTGAATTTGCTGGTATCTGCAAGCGAGCTCGGTGAGCCATTTGCTGCATTAGCCTGCCATCCATCAAAGCTAGTGATAAGAATGACTGAATCCCTAGGGGTTGCTTGTGAAAAAACGTTAAAAGCTTTAATTGAAAGGATCTCCACACAGGCCACATGTAACTTTCTCATTGTGAATTCCTGTCTTGCCCCCAGAGACCCTGGGGCACCACCAAATATCAGGGCCAGGTCATTCTGATGTACTTAAGACAGAGCCTCTGGCAGGGCCTTTGATGACGCTCAGCTTGGAGTCCTGTGCCGACCCCAAGGGTGAGGGATGATGCACTTGCAGCAATGTCATCTGTCAGGGTCTAACCTCACTTCTGTGAATGTCTGCAATTAAACCAGCCTTATGGAAAATGGGGACGTTTCATATTTTAAAACGTCTTGATTGGAATGTGCATATGATGAAAAAGATAAGCTTGGCTACCTCAAAAAGCACTTGCTGTAAGAAAGCAGCAGGGATTCCATCAGAAGCTTTCCATGAGCTCCAGGAAAATCCTGTGCCAGTTTTCTTTCCCTTGTTTGTGATTCATTCATTCATTGTCCTGACTCAGCTTAGGGTGTGACCCCAGGCTTCCCTTGTGGCTCAGCTGGTAAAGAATCAGCCTGCAATGTGGGAGACCTGGGTTCCATCCCTGGGTTGGAAAGATCCCCTGGAGAAGGGAAAAGCTACCCACTCCAGTATTCTGGCCTGGAGAATTCCATGGATTGTATAGTCCATGGGGTTGCATAGAGTTAGACATGACTGAGTGACTTTCACTTCACTTTCACTTTTTTTCCAGGCTTACATTCTATTAAAATCAATAAACCTTTCTTCTTCCAGTTCTAACTCTGTGAAGGTATCCATAACCTTCCCCACACTACCAAAGGGCCGCATGGAGCAAAAGTTAAGAATTCCTGAGTAAAATGTCCCATTCGGAAGCTTTTCAAACAACAAATTAAAAACTCTGCCCCTTTAAAGAGGTTTTTTATTGCATACACCCTTAATACATGCTCATCAAAGACAAAGTAATGCAAGAAAAGATAAAAACAAAAGTGTTGGTGATTCCACTTAAAAACGTGTGTGTTATTCGGGGTAAGTTATAGGAGAAGACATCAGAACTAATGCAACGATCTCTTAATCTAAGAAAAAGGTGAAAGCTGGCCCCCGTATTCACTGCATTCTTTTATTCTTACAGAGCCTGATACAAAATAACCATTCAGTTGCCTAACCTCCCTGTGGATAAAATTTCTTTTTTTGATAGATAAGGCTGTTAAAATAGTTATCATTGGTATTTAGAATAATATATAATAGTTTAACAATTACCCACCAATATGTATACTCTGAGCTGAAAATCCAGAGCAATTAGGACTGTTCTCTAAATGTATATTGCAAATCATGTCCCATTATGTGGAGCCCTTATGCTTATGAAGGGAGGCAGAGAATACAAATGTGGGAATGAGATGCAGGGAAGCACAAATTGTGTAAATGAAATCTAGACTGTTTCTGGGAACATAATTTCATGAATAAAGATGATCTAGCATCTCTGAACTATGTATTTTAAGATTAATATTTCTCAATAGTTCTTGTCAATGTGAGTGGCAGTAGAATCCATAATAAGTATTTTATTGAATTATATTTAGTTTAAATATAAATGTAAAAAAGCAACATGAATTCTCATGTCAAATTATGTCACCCCAAAGTTAATTAGTTGTACCATGACTCAAAAAAAAAAAAAAAAAAAAAATTCTTTTAATTTGGTAAAATATAGGCTTGTGTTTCTAACAGTTCAATGATATATAATTAATAAAATTTATTTTTAGAGCAGTTTTAGGTTCACAGCAAAATTGAGCAGACAGTACAGAGTTTCCATATACTCCCTAGCCCCACACATGCACAGCCTCCCCACCAACCACATCCCAAACCACAGTGTTACATTTGTTGCCATCAGTGAACTTGCACTAAAACATCAGTTCAGTTCAGTCATTCAGTCTTGTCCGACTTTTTGCGACCCCATGAATAGCAGCACGCCAGGTCTCCCTGTTCATTACCATCTCTCGGAGTTCACTCAGACTCACGTCCATCGAGTCAGTGATGCCATCCAGCCATCTCATCCTCTGTCGTCCCCTTCTCCTCCTGCCCCCAATCCCTCCCAGCATCAGAGTCTTTTCCAATGAGTCAACTCTTTGCATGAGGTGGCCAAAACCTATTTGGAACCAGTCTGTTGTTCCATGTCCAGTTCTAACTGTTGCTTCCTGACCTGCATATAGGTTTCTCAAGAGGCAGGTCAGGTGGTCTGGTATTCCCATCTCTTTCAGAATTTTCCACAGTTTATTGTGATCCACACAGTCAAAGGCTTTGGCATAGTCAATAAAGTAGAAATAGATGTTTTTCTGGAACTCTCTTGCTTTTTCCATGTTCCAGCAGATGTTGGCAATTTGATCTCTGGTTCCTCTGCCTTTTCTAAATCCAGCTTGAACATATGGAAGTTCATGGTTCATGTATTGCTGAAGCCTGGCTTCGAGAATTTTGAGCATTACTTTACTAGCATGTGAGATGAGTGCAATTGTGAGATGAGTGCAATTGCAGTAGTTTGAGCATTCTTTGGCATTGCCTTTCTTTGAGATTGGAATGAAAATTGACCTTTTCCAGTCCTGTGGCCACTGCTGAGTTTTCCAAATTTGCTGGCATATTGAGTGCATTTCACCTTAAATCCATAGTTTGCATTAGGGTTCCCTTGTGATGTTACATTCTATGGAATTTGACACATTTTTAACGACGTGTATCTAACTCCACCATTGTAATATCATACAGAATAGTTTTACTCCCCTAAAAATCCTCTGTGCTCTTCCTATCATCTCTTCCTTCCCTGAAAGGAAGAGACCCTGAAAACCACTGACTTTTTTCTTATATTGTCTCCATAGTTTTACCTTTCCCAGAAAATCATATCATTGAAGTCATACAATATAAAGTGTTTTCAGATCAGCTTCTTTCATGGAGCAGTATTTGTTTGTTTCCTCTGTGTCGTCTCATAACTTGATAGCTCATTTAATTTTAGCATTGAATAATATTCCATAATCTGAAGGTACCACAGTTGTGTATCCTTTCACCTCCTGAAAGACACCTTGGCTGCTTCCAAGTCTGGGCAGTTATGAATTAAGTTGCCATACACATCTGTGCACATAAGTTTTTAATTCATTTGAGTAAACACCAAGTCCCTTACACACCAGATTGGAAACTGAAAGGCATTATTTTTTAAAGTTCTAGAAAACTGAAGTGCTATGGTCAAAAGTTCTGTTGGTTATATTGTTTAGCCTCCTCATCTCAAACTGAAATCCAAACAGACAAGCCCACTTTGGGGGACACTTGGGTTTCTTGAATCAAGAATCTACTTACCTATTTTAACAGATCAGTTTTCAAGTAAAAACCGGCAAAGAATCAGGAAGCTGTATTTCTACATTTCCATTTATCATGTCCTTTTATGTCTATTTAAAATCCAAATTCAAGTCCATCAATCCAGAATGTGAAATCACGCTGAAATAACTTCATTAAAGTTAATCTCTGTTCCTACTCTCCATCTGAAAAATAAACTTAGAAGATAAAAATCTAATCTGCTGAGATTCAAATGATAGGTTTTGTACCAATGGGTGATACCAGTGAGAGGGGGTACCAATGAGTAATAAGTACAGTAATGATGTCAGTCAATATACTTATGAACCTCATTGTAACTATTTGTTGCCTGTCATTTCTGTGAGACTGTCAGCTCCCCAAGAGCAGGGACAAGACCTGACTGATTACTCTGGTGCATAGTCAATATTTCACTATATATTAGTTGAATGCATCATTGATTCATTAGATATGTTTTATGTTAATTAACCTCATTTATTTAACAGTAAGTAAGCACCGACTAGGTACAAAGCTGCATGTTGGATATTTTGGGTGTGTAAAGATGAGTGCAGTTCATATCCTGCCTTCCAAAAGCTTACACAACTGTCAATCATTGTAGCAGGCTGTCTTGCCAAGTCCATATCCCCTCAGCGTCCCCCTTCTTCCACTCTGGATAGTTCCACCAGGAGTTATGGCATCTCGCCACGTAAAGGCACTCTTTAACCTCGGAGTAGCTCAGCACCTTGGAGGCAGACTGGAATTGTCACAGAAATAACACCTCCAGGACAATTTCCATCCAGTGAGAGTGGCAGTTCCTTGCCCTTCAGTAGGAAGCTTTTTGAGCCCATGTCACTCAGTCTCTCAGGAGGTCCCCAATGGAACTGAGGCCAGATGCTCACAGCAATAACCTGCCCATTAAAACACCTTTTATTCACTTTTCTCCTTTCTTGGTCCCACTTCATACTCCCTCACAGTGCTTCCTAAGATCTCTTCCCAAATAAATTATTCTCCCTAAATCCATTACTCTAGGTCTGATTTTAAAGAAGTATGGACACTGGAGTGTGTTAAGTACTAGAGGCATGAATAGAGAGCAATGGGAATGCAGAGGAGGAGGGAATTTAAGCCTAGCTGGGAGAAGACTTGGCATCGTTTGAATGGGGTCTGGGTGGGGGTAGTGAGTGCACCTGTGGGATGAGATGCTTAAGGTAGAGCAAACAAAGGCATGGTGCTGCTGAAGACCACAGACCTCTCATAGAATGGTGGGCAATTGAGTCCAGAGGGCATGTGGGTGGAAAAGTATCTCAGCCTTTTCCAGAAAGTACTCTGGAGTCCCTCACATGCCAGAAAGGAGGCAGTTCTCTCTTGCCCCTTTCATTCTACCTTAAGCTCCCGTTCCTTACTGTTTTCACCCTGGTACTTTTTAAAGTCCAAACATTCTCCTTTTTGTAGGAATCTGAATATAGAATCAAACATAGCTACCCATTATTTATAAAAGCAGCCAAAAGGTCACCACTGATCAACCCAGTGTCTCTTTAAGCATAGCACTTTCTTTCTGCCTGTAGATTTGAATTCATGTTTTCTGAGTTCCCATGACAAGCTGAGCATCAATATTTTGCTTTTTCTGAAAGCTTACAGTCTAAACATAGTGTCCAGGCCTCAACCCAGATGGAACTTTCCTGCCTCTGTTAGAGAATAATCTTAAATTTTAAAACAGAACAAAAAAAGGAAGAGTATGCCACAGAGTCAAGGAATATAACCCAAACTAACTCCATCTTGAAATCCCCTCTATTACTTCCCAAGCAAGCATAATGCATATGGATGGTCCTGCTCATTCTCTGGGTCCTAGAAGTGGTTTCTCGCAAATGCAATGTTCTGACAAGTCATTCCATCTCCAGTGCTGACTCAATTATAGCTTCTTACCATGATCAACAACTGCTAAATTGGTTATAACCCCAGAATGGGAGCTTAAAACCAAAAAACAGAGGTGCGGTAAGAGGACAGGAGCAGAATCATTTTTCCAGCAGAGGAAAGCCAGTTTAGGAAAGACAAAATGAGTACTTCTGGAACAGGTATACAATATTGGAAAATAACAGAGAGATTCAAGAAGTTATTAAAGCTCGCAAGAGAATTTGGGGAGAGAACACTACTCATTTCAGCTCAGCAGGAGCCAGTTTGCATTATTATGTTTTGTTCTATACTTAGCTTTGAAGAAAGCCGCAAATTACAATGGTTAAATAGAGCTTTAGAAAATGGAAAATAGCAACATTGAAAGTACAGAAAGTATTGGGGTAGTAGAACATCCTCCAGTTCAGGAATGGATCTAGAGAACTGAAATTCCTCCTTTCCTCTCCCACCCTCAAGAAGTTTAGCCATGTGTCTCTTATGAATCACCATTACTATAATATTGCTTGTGTATTAATAATAAATTCAACTTTGTTTTTTAAACAAAAGGATCAACCAGAGGTTGGGAGAAAGAAAGCTGCTCGAGTACTTCAACCAGGTTAAGTACATGGGGGAAGATACTAATTTAATACCTACCTACATTGAGAAGTGAATGATGAAAAACACATTTTTGATCTTTGTACATTTAAGGCATCCCTCTACAGCCATACTGAAAGTGTTAGTTGCTCAGTCACGTCCAACTCTGTGACCCCATTGACTGTAGCACGCCAAGCTCCTCTGTCAATGGAATTTTCCAGGCAAGAATACTGGAGCGAGTTGCCATTCCCTTTTCCAGGGGATCTTCTCAACCCATGGATTGAACCTGCATCTCCTGCTTTGCAGGCAGATTCTTTACCATCTGAGTCACTAGGGAAGCCTCATTACATGTGTTATATGTAATACACATATAAATATGTTAAGCAATTGATCCTCATAACAGCCTTATGAAACAGATACTGTTCCTAATCCATTTTATAGATGAGACTGGAGCACAGAAAGGCTAATTAACTTGCTCAAGTTCGTACGGCAGGTAAGTGGCAGAACCAGGACTTAGTCTGACCTCAAAGTTTGTGTTCTTGATGACTACATTCAGAAGCCATGCTAGGAAGGAAATGTTTGCATCCCTCCAAAATTTATATGCAGAAGTCCTAACTCCCCATGTGATGGTATTTGAAGATGGGACCTTTAGGAAGTTTAGCTGAGGTCATGAGGGTGGAGCCCCTGTGCTGGAATCACTGTCCTTATCAGAAGAGAAAGAGACACTAGAGCTCCCTCTCTTAACCACGTGAGGACACAGTGAGGGTTGGCCATTTAGAAGCCAGGGAGAGAGCCCTCACAGGAAACTGAATCTGCTGGCTCCTTGGTCTGAAAACTGCAGAGCTCTGAGAAAATAAATCTCTGTTAAGCCAGCCAGTCTTTGGTATTTTGTTACAGCAGCCCAAGAAGAGTAAGACCACAAAGCTGTTATAACCAAGCTAGTACCCAGAGAGACAAGGAACTGTAGGTAGAAGTTTCAGCTCAGATCCAGGGAATACTTCAGGGGCTTCTCTGTGAAGACCTTGTTTCCTGAAGGACAGGTCACAAAGAATTTCTTGGCCCAAGGGTGATGTACGGTGAACCCAAGAGCAGGCGTGAGAGCTCTGGGGGAAGCTGCATAAACTAAAACTCGTGGTCACTTCCTGAGTGAAACTCAGAGCAAATATGAGCAAAATATTCAGGGATTTGGGTCTGGACAGGGTTGTTGAAGAAGGAGGAGCGAGTCAGTCAGGGAAAAAAAACCAAAACCCTCCTCCTCTCATTCCCCGGAAGATGGTATGAATCAGATTTTTGTGAAATATGACAGGTTACTATTTGAGGTGTCCTAGCACATCTCTCAGCCTTTCATAGAATCCCAGTCCCAACTGGTTTAGCTCTAACTCACTTTGTTACAAAATTTTTGCCACTAAGAATAGCCAGAATTTTTGTTCCTATAATATCTCTATGCATATATTCTCTACGTATGGGTAATTTTACTTCTATGGAATAGATTCTGAGAAGTGGGGCTTGTAAGAGGAAGAATGTTTTTAATTTGAAAGATATTTTCAGATTAGCTTTTAAATAGGTTCTAACAAATCACATTCCATTGGTACTGTAGGGAGTATTTTTCTTAAACATCCTTCCTAAGTTTAGGGCATTCTCCCCAGGGAGAAGCCAGATACATTCTTTCCCAAAATCCCTTGCAGTTTGAGTGCAGACATATGACTATGCCCTGCCAATCACATACCACAAAGGCTCCACATTAATGAGACAAAAATACAGTTCCTCATAGAATCCTATCAATACTTCCGGATTCTAGACAGCAGTGACAGTCATGCCTCATTCTGGGAACTCTGGTGCTCTATGACAGGGATATCTCATCAAGCCCTCAGTAGCAGGAATTGGTTGATCTTTTCTTAAATGCATTCACATCTATCAATCCTGTTGCCTCTACCCCAGTGGAGGCCACCCTGATCTGCGCTGGGACAGCAGCAGCAAGCTCCACCTTGTCTCCTAGACCCTAGCATAATTAGAACCTATTTTCCTCCTGCAATCTGAATGATCTTCCTAAAACTCAAGTCTAACTATGTCACCCCCTTGCTTTTAAAACCTTTCATTTTCCCCCTCTCTGCCCCAGGCTGAAATTTCTGTTCCTTACCCTAGCCCATGAAATCTTCCAAGAACTGAGCAGGTATTCCCTCCCCAGGCATGCCTCTTTCTTCCCTGTGAACACTCAGTCATGCTGGACATTTCTCAGGTTTTTTATTACCCCATGTGTTTTCTCACTTCTGGGCTTTTGCAAACATTGAACTCTCTACTTTCTTCTCTTATTTTTTGCTTGCCTACCTTCTTGTTCTCTAGTTATCAGTTTACCTCTCACTTTTCTCACTGCCTAGGACTAGATTATGTATCCCATCTCTAGGTTACCAGATTATCTCATAGTTCTTATCTCTGTTTCCCACTAAGTTATGTGAAGGTAGGGTTGGTGCCCATTTTGTTCCCTGCTGCATGCTTGCATGCTCAGTCACTTCAGTTTTGTGCAACTCTTTGCAACCCCGTGGATTATAGCCTGCCAGACTCCTCTGTCCATGAGATAACACTGGGCAAGAATACTGGAATATTCATGTCAAGCCCTCCTTCATGGGATCTTTCCAACCCAGGGATTGAACCCACATCTCCTGCGTTGCAGGCAGATTCTTTACTGCTGAGCCACCAAGGTAGCCCTTCCCTACTACACACTCAGTGCCTAACACAGTCTGAAACATAGTGGGTAATAAATAAAAATCTGATGGATTAATAGATAAATTGATGAGACAGATACTATTTTCACCATTTACTCACAGGGTAACTGAGGTTTAGAGAGTCTATTTTCACAAAGTTATGAGGCTACTTAACAGAGGACCTGGGACCAGAACACAGATATTTTGACTCTTAATGTATTGATATATTCAACTATCCCTCTTTGCTCCCTTCAAATGCAATTTATCACTCTTTTAAGCTTGTGCGTTCAGTTGCTTAGTCGTGTCTTACTCTTTGGGACCTCACTGACTGTAGCCTGCCAGGCTCCCCTGTCCATGGAATTCCCCAGGCAAGAATACTGGAGTGGGTTGCTGTTTCCTTCTTAAGCTTAATAAACACATTATGATGCACAAAACCCTGGATGGCAGGTATATTTGGGGCCAGATAATTTGGGCTCCAAAATCATTGCAGATGGTGACTGCAGCCATGAAATTAAAAGACAGTTGGTCCTTGGAAGAAAAGTTATGACCAACCTAGACAGCATATTAAAAGGCAGAGACATTACTTTGCCAAGGTAATGCAAGGGTCTGCCTAGTCAAAGCTATGGTTTTTCCAGTGGTCATGTATGGATGTGAGAGTTGGACTGTGAAGAAAGCTGAGCACCGAAGAATTGATGCTTTTGAACTGTGGTGTTGGAAAAGACCCTTGAGAGTCCCTTAGACTGCAAGGAGATCCAACCAGTCCATCCTAAAGGAAATCAGTCCTGAATATTCAATGGAAGGACTGAAGCTGAAGCTGAAACTCCAATACTCTGGCCACCTGATGCGAAAAACTGACTCATTTGAAAAGACCCTGATGCTGCGAAAGTTTGAAGGCGGGAAGAGAAGGAGATGCCAGAGGATGAGATGGCTGGATGGCATCACTGACTCAATGGATATGAGTTTGAGTAAACTCCAAGAGGTGGTGATGGATGGGGAGGCCTGGCGTGCTGCAGTCTGCGGGGTCGCAAAGAGTCGGACACAACTGAGTGACTGAACTCAACTGAATTCTTTGTGGTCGGGCTGTCCTACACATTGAAAGATGTTTAGCAGTATTCTTGGCCTCTACCTACTAGATGCTAGTAGTATTCCCCTCCCTCTGTTTGTCTCCAGACTTTGCCAAATGTCCTGTGAGGGACAAAATAGCCTTCAGATAAAAATGAGTGCTCTAAAATTACCACACGCAATTTGTTAAATCTCTGCAACTTTGGGTTGAGAATAAAAGTCTCAGCACACACATACCTCCAGTGGAAAGATGGAGATCAAGAACAGATTCATGTCCAAATACTGACCTTGTACCTTTTAAGCCACAAGTCTTAATCTCACTGAGCCTCAGTTTTCTCCTCTGCAAAACAGAGATCACAATGCTCAAAGTTACAGGAAGGATTAGAGAGAAGGTACACAAAGTACTCAATAAGCTACATTAATTTAACTAAACTATTGCTTTCTTTGGACCAATAGCTAGTGGGTCAATTTGCCAAAACATGCCTGAAGAAAACATGACCAAAGAGAGGAGCTGGCGATTCAGGGTGAAATGGAATGCATTTGATGGCAGAAGGCATTTGCATTCCAAGAGGTCAAGAAAAGCCCCAAGTTTCAGGAATGAAAACAAATATGACATTTAAACTGACAAGCTTATTGGTATGCTGCCTTTTATTTATTCTCTCATAATTTCATGGTTTTATAGAGAAAACAAAGCAAAAGTCATACTTAAGGATCTCTTACCATTTTTACTATGATTACACACCCTAAATTGGATTGAGGGTGGGATGGGGGAAACTGTAAATTTCAAGATCCACCAAAAAGGGAATCAGGTGATTAGCAATTGCTCACATTCTCCCTCTCCCTTATGAATTTTAATGCATTTTATTTGGTATTTGACATACTGTGTTTACAGGATTCCTTCAGTTTTGAACAGCAAGTCTAGAAAAACATTTTCCTTCTAAGCATCTACCATTTTTTTGCTGACTTCCTGCTTTGGCACAACAATGCTGCTCCAGAAAATGCTTTTTAGGGAATTCCATATGATGCTACTGCCTGAGGGTTCAAAGGATTAAACTAAAGGGATGTGGCATTCTGGCTGGGAACAGCAGAACTCAGCAGCACTTAGTCCTCTAGCTTCACAGAACCTCCACCCCCTCCCTCCCTCCTCTCCCTTCTCCTACCTGGGATTTCAGAATGGCTTGCTCCCCTCCATCCACAGTGAGACACTCCAAAATACAATCTTCTGCAACAGAGCTAGATCCTCTGACTTAGGCCTAAGGATGTCTACCTCCTGAACCATTAAAACATTCACTAATAATGCTAGCCCAGACCTGGAAACATCCCAAGTGTCCATCACACTGGAATGGATAGACTGTAGTAAATGAACACAATAGAACATTACAGAGCAATGAGAACAGACTGCAGCCACACGCAGAAACACAAATGAATCTACCATTACAGAGGTGAAGCCCGAAAGAGTGCCTGTGGTGCTCTTCATTGACATTAAAAAGCAGCAAGACTCAGCTCTGCTGTTAGGAGTGAGCCTAGTCAAAGTCAGGAGGGTGGAACCCTGTGTCAGGCGGAAGTGACAGGGAGGATCTCTGGGGAGCTGATTTTAAGAGTGTGTTGACTCTGAAGAATAGCAATGGAGGTTCTTTAAGAAACTAAAAATATAATATAATCCAGCAATCTCACTCTTTGGCATGTATCTGGAAAAGATGAAAACTCTAATTTGAAAACATACATGCATCCCTATATTTATAGCAGCACTATTTATAATCACAAAGACATGGAAGCAACCTAAATGTCCATAGATGGATGATTAGATAAAGAAGGTGTGATACATATATACAATGGAGCATTACCCAGCCATAAAAAAGAGAGAGGCAATGCCCTGTGCAGTAACATAGAAGGACCTAGAGATTATCATACTCCATGAAGTATATCAGACAAAAGACAAGCATCACATGATAACACTTACATATGCAATCTAAAAATATGACACAAAGGTACTTATTTACAAAGTAAAAACAGATTTCGAAAACAAACTTATGGTTACCAAAGGGAAAAGATGGAGAAGAGGGATAAATTAGGACTTTAAGATTAACATATACACACTACTATAAATAAAACATATAAGCAACAGGAACCTACTGTATAGCACAGGAAATTATGTCTGTCTACAATGTGGGAGACCCGGGTTCAATCCCTGGGTCGGGAAGATCCCTAGAGAAGGAAATGGCAACCCACTCCAGTACTATTGCCTGGAACAGAGGAGCTTGGTAGGCTACAGTCCGGGGGGTCGCAAAGAGTCAGACACAACTGAATGACTTCACTGACACTCCAGTGAAAGAAAGTCACATGCTTTCTCCATTTCTCCATTTTCTCCACTTCCCCATCTTGTAATAACCTACAATGGATAAGAATCTGAAAAAGATTATATGTATGTGCTGGGCTTAATCACTCAGTCATGTCCGACTGAGTCTTTGTGACCTCTTGCACTGTAGCCTGGCAAGCGCCTCTGTTCATGAGGATTCTCCAGGTAAGAATGCTGGAGTGGGTTGCCATGCCCTTCTCTAGGGGATCTTCCCAACCCAGGGAGAGAACCCATGTCTCCCCCATTACAGGCGGATTCTTTATGAACTGAGCCACCAAGGAAGCCCATGAATTCTGGAGTGGGTGGCCTATCCCTTCTCCAGGGGATCTTCCCAACCCAGGAATCGAACTGGGGTCTTTTGCATTGCAGGCAGATTCTTTCCCAGTTGAGCTACCAGGGAAGCCAATTATTTTATAAGATTGTAATCGTAAAGATTATATATATGATATATAATATATGTGTGTGTGTAAATATATATATATAGCTTTCCTGGTGGCTCAGTGGTAAAAGAATCCCTCCTGCCAATGCAGGAGACACAGGTTTGATCCCTCAGTGGTCAGGAAGATCTCCTGAAAAAGTAAATGGCAACCCCCTCCAGTATTCTTGCATGGGAAATGCCATGGACAGTGAAGCCAGGCAGGCCACAGTTCATGGGGTCACAAAAGAGTCTGACATGACTTAGTGATTAAACAACAACAAATATATATGTATAACTGAATCAATCTGCCATATACTTGAAACTAACACAACATTGCAAATTAACTTTTTTTTTTTTTTTTTGAGCTTTGAGCTCAGTTGCTTCAGTCATGTTGGAGTCTGTTCAATCTTATGGAATACTGGAGTGGGTTGCCATGCCCTCCTCCAGGGTATCTTCCCATCTCAGAGATCAAACCCACATCTCCTGTGTCTCCTGCATTGGCAAGTGAATTCTTTACCACTAAGCTGGATAATCACGATGGTGTGATCACGCATCTAGAGCCAGACATCTTGGAATGTGAAGTCAAGTGGGCCTTAGAAAGCATCACTACGAACAAAGCTAGTGGAGGTGATGGAATTCCAGTTGAACTGTTTCAAATCCTGAAAGATGATGCTGTGAAAGTGCTGCACTCAATCTGCCAGCAAATTTGGAAAACTCAGCAGTGGCCACAGGACTGGATAAGGTCAGTTTTTGTTCCAATCCCAAAGAAAGGCAATGCAAAAGAATGCTCCAA
>SJYT01009483.1:128188-199040 GCA_006410635.1 Cephalophus harveyi
AAGGAATGATGCTAAAGCTGAAACTCCAGTACTTTGGCCACCTCATGAGAAGAGTTGACTCATTGGAAAAGACTCTGATGCTGGGAGGGATTGGGGGCAGGAGAAGAAGGGGACAACCAAGGATGAGATGGCTGGATGGCATCACTGACTCGATGGACGTGAGTCTGAGTGAACTCCGGGAGTTGGTGATGGACAGGGAGGCCTGGCGTGCTGCGATTCATGGGGTCGCAAAGAGTCGGACACGACTGAGCGACTAAACTGAACTGAGCCATACTTCAACTTAAAAAGTGTGTGTACTTTGTGAAAATTCACTGAGATCTTCACTTATGAAGATGTAGATTAAACATCTACATTTTCCCCAGATGTATCATAGATTATATTTCAATCAAACATATACTGAGAATCAGACAAAATAAAAAACATTATAAAAAACCCCAAATTTTCTAACATTTTCATTTCTTCGAAAATCCTCTTTCTTTCACTTTAGGCCTCTCTCTCAGGGAGGATATAGTCTCACAGAATTACTTCAAGCTTTAATAACACTTTTCAGAAACTAGAAGAGCTAAAAGATGAGTTCTAGTTTCCACTTAATTTTCCTACTGATTTCTATGAACTGTGCATTAAGCACAGAATGTTACTGCTATGAGATGCTGCAGGGAGAACCAGTGAGTCTCCTCCAATAGCAGGGAAACTGAGGTTTAGAAAAATGAAGTGACTTACTCAGGGACATGCGTTCTTTAGTAATAAAATAACAAGGAAAATTTTTTCAAAATAAAAGTGACAATGACAGTCTGTGGTCCAAAAGCTTCCATGATTTCTCCTCTTATTTAAGAATGAAACTATTATTGAGAGGGAGAAGCAACTGGCTCATTATATAAATGCAGAACTTTAATTAATTTGCTCCATTTAGATAAGAGCTAAAGCTCTCATTTGGTTATTGTGACCCTGAAACAAAATTCCCTTTTAATTGCACTTACAAGATAGTTTCTCCTTGATACTTAAAAAAAAAAAAAAAAGATGAAATAGGAGAGCATAGGCTATGCTCCCATAACAAGCAGCCCCCAAATCTTGATAGTTTAAAACAGCTCAGGTTTATAATGATGCCGCGTGTCTATCAAATGTCAGCAGGAGCTTTGTTCCACCTCTTCATGTCCTTCATGAAGGAAGGACATGAAGTTCTTTCAGAGTTCCAGGCTGAAGGAAAAGCCAGTTCTGGATCGAGACTGGTTATGATGCCACTGCAGTGAGAGATGTGTTAAAGGGACAGGCTAGCTCTTAAACCTTCTGTCTAAAAGTGACACACACAACTTCCACACCCATCTCTGCATCAGAACAAGTCTCCTGATCACTCCCAACTCCTGTGACAGGGGAGTGCAATCCTATGGTGAGTTGGGAAGGAGGGGGAGCTGGACTATTTGGGAATAGCTCTAATGACCCCCTAAAAAAGCAACCGAAATTGTCCCATGGGAGTCCCACATTGCCTCATGAGTTTTACTATAAAAACAGTGACCTATGCTTTATTTAAATATATGATGGAGTGAAGATAAATTCTGCAGAAAGTAAAACATAGACATAAAAGGCAGCATTGGCAGGTGTAAATAAAACTCTTTCAACTATCATTGAAAATATTTTTATGAAAGACATGAAATGGTTTCATCTGCTTTTCTGCAAATAGTTTAGTGGTTGAATGATCAATATTCCTCTAAAGGGCCCAGGAACCATTTCAACCAAAAGCAACTAAGTAAATGAATTGCCCTCCAGGGCTATAACATTGAACTTAAAGGAAGGCAGCTTACATGGATGCAAACAAAGGCATCCCTTGTGATCATTTTAAGCATTAAACATCAGTGAGGTAAGAGTGCTTTTAAGTAGAAACAGGAAAAATCATTTTGTTGGGGCTCTAATCGCTAATGTTAATTTTTTTTTTTTTAGAAAAGAAAAAGATAATTTGACAGATAATAGTTTGGTTTACCTGACCTTCTCCTTGTTTTTCTCTGTCCACAAACCTTGCCATAAAGTCATCAGTACTGACTGAACACACACACACAAACACAAACTGATAAGTAAAAGGCAGAATGTATCAGACCTCACTCAGTCTCTCTAAGCTGTCGCTTTCTGGGCTGGGTTTCAAAGGATATTGTCTTTGGTGAGTAGCAAATAAACATTTTGTTAAAAAAAATACATAGGTAAGACGTACATTTAAATGCATATTTGTCAATAAGCAAAACTGGAATATAACAGTCTATCAAACACACATAAACACAAGCATCATGACTTGGCTAGTTAGCAGGTGCCAATGCACAATTCTTCTCTGGAATTAAGTATCCTGTTTATATGCCATCACACTTCAAATGATGCAGAGTTCAAGTACCTTCTTTACAAGGTAAAGAAGGTACCTTTACAAGGTACCATCTTTGAAAAGATGGTAACATATAATACATCTTACTGGTACCTCTGTAGTAGGAATATTCCTGATGCTTTACAGTCATATTATTTGCTAGTTTCAATGTCCCTGTGTTTTTAACATATCATGGTATAAGACACAACTGCATCAAGAATACAATTGATCTAGGTTATAAATTATCTTATTTTTTAATTCTTAAAAAATTTTAGGTGAAATTTTTTTTCAATGTGGAATAAAAGAGTGAAAAAGTGATCTTCCAGATATGATTCTGGATTATTAAATAACATATCCATGCTAATGGCTTCTAATACAGATATAAATTTTGAGGACCACACCAAGGTTATGGGCTCCTGGGACAGAGGTCCAGATAGCACGGAGACTCAGGCTTCCCTGGTGGCCTGGACAGTAAAGAATCTGCCTGCAATACAGGAGACCTGGGTTCGATCCCTGTGTCGGGAAGATCCTCTGGAGGAGGAAATGGTAACCCACTCCAGTATTCTTGCCTGGAGAATTCCACGGACAGAGGAGACTGGTGGGCTACAGTTCATGGGGTTGCAAAGAGTTGGACATGACTGAGTGACTAACACATGCACACACACAGGTGCAGATGGCTGTTTAGTGAAGCTAAGCCAAAGTGGGCCAGGGGATGGTGTGAGAAGCAGTGGTGATCAGGAGGGCAAGAAGAGGAAACAAAACCTGAGCCAGGGTCTTGCCTGCTGGGTCAGAGGCAGTCCAGACACAGTAGAGCATGCCAGAAGAATTTCTCTGACACCCACTGAAGGACTTCTATCTTCCCAGCCTCAAGTCTCTTTGCTTGTTACTATCCCCAGTAGAAGTTTAGCCCTTCTGGAACTGAATGTCAGCCTCATTGTCCTAAGAACTCTCTAGCTAGGGACAAAGGTTTTGCCTTCTAACCTGACTTAGGCCTCCAAGGGCAGTCTCCATATTCATGGTTGTTACTTCAGTGCCCGAATAGGGCACATGTGTGTTGTTGCTGTTCAGCTGCTAAGTTGTGTCCGACTCTTTGCAACCCCATGGACTCCCGCACACCAGGCCTCCCTGTCCTTCCCTATCTCCCAGAGTTTGCTCAAACTCATGTCCACATGTAGGTGCTTAAATATTTGTTGAATAAATGAATTTCAAATAAAGAAACACGACCAGGATGGGAAGTGGTGCTGACAGTGGTGGGCTCATTCTCTTCATCTGGTGTCCTTCTTTAATAAATCATTTGTTCCTGGTCTCGAACCAGGGCCCTTATGTGAATCCCCCTAACAAACAAGGTACCTTTCAGAGTTTCCGAAAGTTCATTCAATCCTTTGACTGGGTTTCTTCTTTTGTTGCCACTTCACCTTTAGTTCTGTTGAAGTAACTTTCTAGGTCCATTATGGAGACACTCCTGGATGGTGAGCCATATCAGCAAATGGAAACTCAAATAACTTTTGTGTCCCTATAAATCCTCCAGTTGACCAGAAATGCAATATATCCATCCAGCCAATTTCCAAACACAAAGCCTACTTCGGGCCTTTTCATCTGAAACTGGGTGGACTAGGTGGTACCTGCCAATCAGAGAGTTTCTATTTTTCTCTTTGTTGTTTCTTAGTCTTTATCCTATAAAAGGTTCCTATCTTCCACCCTATTTTGCAGTTGTCTGCAAAAAAAGACTCTTGCTTCGTGAAGTGGTAAGTAGTTTGTTTCTATCATCTGAATTGTCTTCTTTAATCATTTTTAAACAGCTCTTACATAGGAACTCAAAGCCCCTTCATTAACATTCATTTATGCTACAAGTAGTTAAGGAAGACCAAAGGTACAAGTATAATTTCATACGGAGGAATTATAGAAGATTAGCAACCTCCTAAATTACATTGGTCTTACTGTTGACTAGTGAAGAGTGAGGTACCTTATTTTGTAAATGCCAAAAGCAGCAGAAAAGCACCAAAATATAAATATATGACTTTTCAAATGAATATGACAAAGACTGCATTTTGAAAATGTAGTAACTCTGCTCTCTCAGGGACTGTACTCATCTTCAAACACCTAGCTAAAATCTTGAGCAGATGAACACCTGAAGTTTGAAGCTGAATACCCTTGCTGCTGCTGCTAAGTCACTTCAGTCGTGTCTGACTCTGTGTGACCCCATAGACAGCAGCCCACCAGGCTTCCCTGTCCCTGGGATTCTCCAGGCAAGAATACTGGAGTGGGTTGCTATTTCCTTCTCCAGTGTATGAAAGTGAAAAGTGAAAGTGAAGACGCTCAGTCATGTCCGACTCTTCGCGACCCCATGGACCGCAGCCTACCAGGCTCCTCCATCCATGGGATTTTCCAGGCAAGATTCTGGAGTGGGGTGACATTGCCTTCTCCCGAATACCCTTAGGTGTTCAGTTTCAAAATAGTAAGTTAATATTTTAAATCACCAAGAAAATAATAACAAAAGGGACACTGGCTTTTTAAAAAAGGTTTGCAAACACTCCAAGCTTTAATGTACATTTTTTTTTTTTAAGCACACATTAAGACATCACAAGTTAACATTAATATCTTCTTGCATTTATAACTATCCTTACAAATTTACTGTGAGAACACTAATTGGGAAGCAGTATTTTCAAATGTGTTTAATCATCTATAATAAAGCTTTTGTCCCTTTTGCTCTCTGGCCAACCTTGCATATCTTTATGTTCATTTTGACTAGATTAATAGTGAATATAAACATGACATTTCTGGGATGGAGACAGCAGATCAAGCCAAACAAGACCCATGTTGCCCCTAAACGTCCAGTTTCAAAAGGATTCTCCAAAGTTCTCAGCAGTTGTTCTTACTTTGGCTTACTTTAAAATAGTCTTTGTGTGTGTGTGCTCAGTCATGTCTGACTCTTTGCAATCCTATGGACTGTAAGGCTACAGTCTCCTCTGTCCAGGGAATTTTCCAGGCAATACTGGAGTGGGTTGCCATTTCCTTCTTCAAGGAATCTTCCCAACCCAGGGTTCAAATCCTTGTTTTCTGTGTTTCCGGCACTGGCAGGCAGATTCTTTACCACTAGCGCCACCTGGGAAACCTATTAAAATAGCCTTTGAAGATTTTTTTTTTTTTTCTTAAAAAGAATACAGGTACTCAGACTCCAGTGGAGACCATTCTAATCTTTGGAGGGTGGAGCCCAGAAACTTGCTTTATCAAAACTCCTACGTGGTTCTAATCCGATCTAAATGTTTATATCTCCCCAAAACACATACATTCAATTCCTAGTGCCCCATGTGATAGTATTAGCAGGTGGGACCTTTGGGGGGTAAATAGGTCATGAATGCCGAGTTCTCATGGTTGAAATTAATGCCCTTATAACTGAGGCCCAAGAGAGCTACCCTGACCCTCCCACTAAGTAAAGATACAAAGAGAAGCCTGCAACTTGGAAGACAGTTCTCACACAACCTTTCTAGCACCTTCGTCTTACACTTCCAGACCCCAGAACTATGAGAAATAAATATCTGTTGCTTGTAAGCCACCTGGTCTGTGATTTTTTTTGTTGTTGTGTTAGAGGCCCATTAACTAAAACAGCCCACCTTGACAAGCACAACAATAACTGCTTGCACAAGTCATGTCACAAAAGAAGGTTCTAATAAGGAACAGGGTGCTGCCATGGAAAACTAACTGGCAGAATTTGAAGTGAAGTCGTTCAGTCATGTCTGACTCTTTGCGACTCCATGGACAGACAGTCCATGGAATTTTCCAGGCAACAGTACTGGAGTAGATTGCCATTTCCTTCTCCAGGGGCTCTTCCCGACCCAGGAATCGAACCCAGGTCTCCCGCATTGTAGACAGACTCTTTATCGTCTGAGCCGCCAGGGAAGGCCAAAACAAAGGAGGAGATGCCAGTCCTTATTACATCCTGCCAACCCCAGCCCCTCAGAAAGCCTCCCACGGAAATTCATCCTGGCTAAGAGATGCAAGCACCTCTAGGAAGGACCCAAGTCAGACCGAATACAGACCCAAACAAAGTGATAGGCCAGAGACAACCCAGAAGACTAGCCCCATTGCCATAAAACCTGAGATTGCAAGTCCTGGCTGACCAGTTCTCCTGGTTTCCTTACCCAGCTGCTCTTTGCTCCAGCATCTCCTTCCAATAAAGTCTTTTGCTTTGTTAGCACGTGTGTCTACTCAGACAATTTATTTCCAATTGTTAAACAAGTGCCCACTCCCAGGCTTGTATTCTGAATGAGGACTGCAGCTGCTGCCACTCCTGTTGCTACTGTGAAGCCAATAGACTCAGGCTGCAACACCAGCCAGGCCAAATTTTGGGCTCTGAGATTGCCTGCTGCTGCTGCTGCTAAGTCGCTTCAGTCGTGTCCGACTCTGTGCGACCCCACAGACGGAAGCCCCCCAGGCTCCCTCGTCCCTGGGATTCTCCAGGCAAGAACACTGGAGTGGGTTGCCATTTCCTTCTCCAATGCATGAAAGTGAAAAGTCAAAGAGAAGTCGCTCAGTCGTGTCCGACCCTTAGTGACCCCACGGACTGCAGCCCACCAGGCTCCTGCGTCCATGGGATTTTCCAGGCAAGAGTACTGGAGTGGGGTGACATTGCCTTCTCCAAGATTGCCTAGGCCCCAGCAAATCTAAAAGAAACAATGTGCTTAGAAGAGCCCACAGCAGAATTCAGGATGGGGCTTTGGTACCTCAGGATCCACCGCTGTGACAGCCTCAGCACTTCCAAGTGCTCATGTTCACCAGCACACCAACACACACCAGCACATGGTGCCTCACAGAACCCTCAGCATAGGCTCTCGCGAGAAACTGCCCCTAGTTCCTGTGTGGAACGACCCAAACATCGCGAGATCTGAGCATGGCCCCAGTGACTGGGGCCCAGTCTCAAGGCAGTGACTGCTTCAGATATTCCCTTTTGACTCCTCCCTCCAGATAGGAGTCTACATCTCCTAAATTTTGTTTTAAAACTGAATGATAATTTTTTTTAAAAAATTTCTTATTACAACTGTAAATAGAAAATCAGCACTATTTGCCATCAAGAGAAAGCAATGGGGGGAAGAAAAGAAAAACAAAAACAAACACCCGTCTGTTATTCAAAGCAAGCCAGACATTGTTTGCCTAAAGGCATCCCGAGGTCTGCTGTCTTTTGTTAACAAGGGAATGGAGAGAGTCTTGCTTTACCCTCTTAGCACACTGGCCCCATGCCACAGACCTAGGCCTGAGGCTTAGGGCTAATCTTCAATTGTTCGAAAAAGGCCACGTGAACCAATTTGTGCTGATGAAACAGGAGGAGAAAATTCCCTGGAGGCTTTGAGGGAATGGGGGAAAAAAAAGATTTTCTCTCTTTTGAGAGGCCCTGAAAGAGAATGCATCTCTTCCTCCGGATGTTGACTGGGGCCAGTTTTGAGTACAAACACCAGGCCTGGAGCAGTCTTAGCCATGAGAAGAGATGCTACTCGCCCAATAGTGAGGCCAGCATACTGGAGGCCCCAGAGCCAGAAGAGCAGACCAGCCAGGATGCCTTCCTCTCTCCTGCCCTCTAGGCTATTTCAGTCATTGAGAACACCCTGAGTTCAGTTTTCTGTTTTTAATTCAAGGTCATCTAATGCCATGCATATCCATCAAATAAAGTCATCTTAGTGGCACACAACCCTAACTTGGAAAGTATTTGTCCTAGGTTGGGAGAGGTGATGGTGTAACAGAAACAAAGCTCCAGTAGGCTATAATCAGCTTATATTTACCTCTTGATAACTTTTCTCAGTAAGAAAATCCAAAGTGCACGTTGCCAGCTGCACTTGAACTCCCACAGGAATCTTTGAAAATGTGGACTGGAGATGGGGTGGGGCTGGGGACAAATAACATCACAATAGTGTCTGCGTCTCTGTCATTAAGCATAGAGCTCTCTGAGCATTTTCTAAGTCATATGCTTTAATCATTTTATTTGGGAAAATCTAATCTTCAAAGTAGAAAAAACTATGCAGATATATTTTTTATTTCCATATTATTTATAATAATGAAACAGCCTAAATGCCAAGCAGTAGGAGATTAGGTATATTATAGTACATCCACCTGGTGGCATATTAGACTACTAGTTACAATGATGTTTCCGCTAACATGAAATGGCATATAATTATTTTCTATTGAATTGGTCCATGGAGCAAGCATAAAGAAATATTGTATTTTTTAAACCTTTGACCATGACCCAGAGTAACCAGTTGTTGACTGAAAAAAAAAAAAACAATGCTCAATCTAAAAGTTGCTATTTATGTTTTGTTCAGGGACAAAACTTACTGAAGACTGTAGACCAGGAGGCAACTTTTCAGATTGCTGAGGAACTGTGCCAAAGAAGTAAGGGAGGAGCCAGGATATATAGAAAATCTTGCTGAAAAATGTGTAGTGGAACATAAAAAGATTACTGCTAATCACAAAACACAGGCACCTCAAGTTAATGATTTTTGTGTTTCTCTATCTATGGGAAGATGAAAGAATCAGGCTCATTGAAACTATTCCTTTGATATGCTTCTTAATAATTATCTAGGGTCATTATTCTGTTTTTCTCCATCCTAAGTCCTGAATTCCCCTCAGGCACATCATGGCTGAGAGTGGTGTGTGGTGGTGTGGTGTTTTGGCTGATGGCTTGATGGTAGCCAACACTTATTCACTGGAATGGCAGGCAACCTTCTTTGTCCACATGGTTCATTTTGCATCTTGACCCAGGATACGTTATACATATTTTTATTGCTAACACAACATTTGCAGAAAACAATACTTGCCAACGCTGGGTGCAATGCACTTTGGCATTTTATATGTGCTTCCCTTAGATCCTCTCCAGTGCTAGTTCCAATGCAACCCACCATATGGGTTTCATCACCAGTAAAGGATTATGACCCTTCACTAATTGAGCATGATACCAAAGATGGAAAAAGAGCAAATGACAAAAACATATGTCTAGAGAACTTGCCTGGAGGGAATGTGCCAAAATATCAACAGGCCTGGAACTCTGGGGGATTTATTTATATTTTGCAATTTGTCACTAAGAAATTTTACTACTTTTTAATAATAGAAATAATATTGCTATACTAATTTTAAGTTGTTCTGAAGGCTTCCTCTCTCCAAGCTAAGTAATCCAGTTCCTCACAATCTGGTAAATTCACTTTATACCTCCTGATAAGGTTCTGAGAGCAAAGACAGGATGGTAGCCCGAGAACAAAGCCACAGGCAGCCTGTGAACCTGAGCCCCACCCTGAACAGCTCTGGGCTTTAGCACTTCCTGACTCATGGCCCCCACGTGGCCATTGCTAAATAATGTACATCTTAATGAGGAGATTGATGTCACAGTTACATGCGTCCTAGACTTCTCCTTTCCTTCCTTTCTTCCAACACAATTTTACTGAGTGCCTGTTAGTTTCTAAATACTATTCAAAAAGCTGTATAAAAATATCTTTTATATTTTTCAATTTTTCTATAATGAGCATGGATTTCTTCCATAGTCAGAAAAAAAACCCACATTGCTTTAAAGGAAGACCTTAAGATGTAGATATTGCCTTCAAGGTGCCCACAGCCTAGAAAAGAAGCAGACATATTTGTTATGTCACTGTGGGACTTACCTTTGTTCCTTACCCACCTCCTGTCTCAGCCAGAAAGTGGCTCCTCTGAGTAGCTTTTAATTATTAGGGGCCACAGAGTTTGTCTCTTTCCTTTCCTAGGACACCATGACATTTGCCTGACTCCCATCTCTATCCCTCCACTCCTTTTTTTTTTTGGTTTTGTTTTTTGATGTGGACCATTTTTTCAAGTCTCTATTGAACATTGCTACAATATTACTTCTGTTCTCTTTTGGATTTGGGGCCCCAAGGCATGAGGGATCTTAGCTTCCTGACTAGGGTGCTTCCTGCACCCCCTGCAATGGAAGGTGAAGTCTTAACCACTGGACCACCAGGGAAGTTCCTGCCCCCACTGCTTAAATCTCTATTTCCATTTGTTGGCTGAGACAGAGAGTGCAAACATGGAGAGAAGAAAGAGAGAGAGGAGGGTGGGAGAGGCAGCTAGTCCAGCTGAGGCGAGTTTCTTGGATCTGAGGTGGATCGCGCGTGTGTGTGTGTGTGTGAGTGTGTGTGTGTGTGTGTGTGAGTGTGTGTTTGTTTGTGTGAGTGTATGAGCTTGTGTGAATGAATGTGAATGTGTGAGATGGTATGTGTGTGACTATGTGTATGTGCACATGTGCTCAATTGCTTAGTTGTGTCCCACTCTTTGCAATCCCATGGACTATAACCCTCCAGGCTCCTCTGCTGTGGGATTCTCCAGGCAAGAATACTGGAGTGGGTTGCCAAGCCCTCCTCCAGGGGACCTCCCCCACCCAGGGCAGGCTGAACCACCAGGGCAGCCTCAAGGTGGATTGTACCCTGGCTGTAAACATCTGAGTGAGATCAGTGATAGGGAATCCTGTGGTGCTTGCAAGACCTCGTAACTCTGCTTGAACAGTGTAACACAGGCGAGGTGGTCCATCAGAGTTTATTTCACTGATTTCCCAAGCATGTCATGGATGGCCTGACCAGTAACCTCTGGAGGAAAGAGACAGCGGCTCCATATTGGTCTGACTTCAGTGACTGCAGCCAGATCTTTCTGGTTATTTTCAGGTTTTCTCAGTTAATGAGTAATGTTCTGATGGTAGCTTCTCCTCAGGACATTAACTTCTGATTCTGGTATTTCCCCCAAAGAAGTTCAAACAAGTTGGCAGACAGCAAACTGGATAAGTCACTAGAGAAAACTGCATAGTGCTCCTAAATCTATGCTCCAGGGGCTGCTGTTCCTGGAAGAGAATTGATTTGTCACCATCTTGTTGAAGGAATATCTATTTGTTTTCCAACATGGGCAGCCTGTCAAAATGTAATATCATGCCAGGGGCAACTCCAGTCAGTCAGGGATATTTTATCAGCAGTTCCTTAACCTCTTGGACTCTTGCGGTAATCAGAAAAATTTCCCTTCAGCATATTATTTTAATAATCCCTTGGACACAGTTGTGGTGGATTCTGACCCTTCTAACCATTCCAGTCTGCCTGGCCTAAGCTTTCACACAGCATGTATCTGCCTTCCGGGGTCCCCTGTTCTGCTGAATTATGTTCTTCTGATATTTGAGGGGTTGCTCAGGGAAACAGGAGATATCCGGGAGGCCTGGGAGGTAGGGTTCTGGAAAACCTGGTGAAAAACATTTCTCTCCAGTGCCTCTTCTGTTTGCACCTCATGATAAATGTTCCTTCGGCAGTTTTATAAACAGACTGCTAAAATGTCACCTTTTTAGAAGTGTGAGAGGCTTGTTGGGGAGGACTGCTGGGGCTCAGGCAGACCAGGAGTGGGAGATGCCTTGGCCTGAGCTGGCAATTTGACAATAAGCAGGTCATTTGTCTGAAGAGTTGACCAGGACTGGAATATTTCAAGGTGCCATCTTTCATGCAGACAAAAAATAATTTTGCTGATCCTCTGAAAGTCAAACAGGGTGTGCACTTCCATCTTAATGAATGCCTGTCAGTCCTGTTTTATGAGAAACATGGAGGATGGAGCAGCCAAGGATGCTTCTTAGAATCTGAAACAAGAGGGGCCAGATGATCTAGAGAGGGGATAACCCCACCCTCCTGTCCCAGCCATGTCTGTTTTAGGAGTAACAAGCAAATAGCTCATGGAATGAAGCAGATTCAGATAAAATGCTATATTTACCAATCCAAACAACGGGTCTGCAAAATGAGAATGAGTTAGGTCATCTTGATAATACCTTTGGGATCCCAGGAATCTTAGTATACTTCGAGGCAAAGTAGCATATTATTTGAATTCATGCTTGTTCAATTAATATAGAAATTAGTTATAATCAAGTTCAGGCCCATCCACCCCAGAAAGAAGATGGAGTCTGTTCTGCTTTGTTTATCAGTACACCATCAATGAAATTCCATCTGAATTCCAGAAATTCCCAAGAGGCTCATAAAATACACCTTAGTTACCACAGAAGTTTATTTCCCATTGAAAATTAGGAAAATAAAAGCTTTAATTTGTAAAGGGGTGGGGGTGGGGGTTGGAAATACTGGATACCTCAAGAAAGGAAAATGCCCAGGATTTCTTGAGCTGGTCCTTCAGACAGAAAGCCTGTTCCCATTCAACGGCTCCGAAGGCCTTATGTCCAGCAGGCTCACAGTTTTCTCAGCTCAAAGGTGCAAGGTTTATTGACAATCACACCTGCTTTGCATTTGAATGGTTCAATATACTGGGTTTTCACCAGAAACTTACAGTCGTTGTGATAACAGCCCATTGCCTCCCATTGGTAATGAATGGTTTAAGAGCTGTGCTATCCAGTACAGTAACCAATGCCCACATTAAGCACTTGAAACATGATTAAGTCCCAACTGACGTGTGCTGGAGGAATACAATACATACCGGGTTTGAAAGATTCAGAACAAACATGAAAATATCATATAACTCAGTGACATTTTATACTAATTACATGTCAAAGTGATAGTTTTGGAAATAGTGAATTAGATATACTATATTATTAAAATTAGTTTCACCTATTTCTTTTAATCCTTCTTAATGAGGCTTATAAATATTCAGTCATTTATGATATATGATATACCTAACACTGTGCTAGTCATTATAATGCACATTTATGCATTATAATGACTAGCACAGTGTTAGGTATATCATCTCAACTGTGAAAAGAGTCATCAGCTCTTTTCTCCACACCCCTTCTAAAATGTTCCTTTGGTCTAATTCTGAGGTTCTTTTAGTGAGACACCAAGGTTTTTCTTTGTTGTTGCCATAAATGGGGACAACTTTCAAAATCCAGTGATTTTAAAAATGGGCAATGACTACTCAGTAGCTTTTCTCTAGGAAACAAGGAAAGAAACGTTGGTCAAAGAGACAGTCCCACAAAGATGTTTTCAGCCAAACACTTACATTTCTCCACTAGGCTCTTCCCATTTCTCCCATCACCCCAACAATGCACAAAATGGTGGTGTATCTAAGCCCTACTGCACAGGTCTGACACAAAGGGCTCCTCTGGTGGCTCAGTGGTAAAGAACCCACCTGCCAGTGTAGGAGATGTGAGTTTGACCCTGGATTGGGAAGACCCCCGGAAAAGGAAATGGCAACCTAATCCAATACTCTTACTTGGCATATCCCACGGATAGAGGAGCCTGGCAGTTTACAGTCCATGGGGTCACAAAAGCGACACCACTTAGTGGACATGAAGTTAGTGACTAAACAACAACAACAAAGACTTGTTGTCAGTCACTCAGTCATGTCCGACTCTTTGAGACCCCATGGACTGTAGTACACCGGGCTTCCCTGTCCTTCATCATCTCCTGGAACTTGCTCAGACTCATGTCCATTGAGTTGATGAAGCCATCCAACCATCTCATCCCCTGTTGTCTCTTACTCCTCCTGCCTTCAATCTTTCCCAGCATCAGGGTCTTTTCTAATGAATCAGTTTTTCCCATCAGGTGGTCAAAGTATTGGAGCTTCAGCTTCAGCATTAGTCCTTCCAATGAATATTCAGGGTTGATTTCCTTTTGCTGCTGCTGCTGCTAAGTCGCTTCATTCGTGTCCGACTCTGTGCGACCCCATAGACGGCAGCCCACTGGGCTCCCCCATCCCTGGGATTCTCTAGACAAGAACACTGGAGTGGGTTGCCATTTCCTTCTCCAATGCATGAAAGTGAAAAGTGAAAGTGAAGTCGCTCAGTCGTGTCCGACTCTTAGCGACCCCATGGACTGCAGCCTACCAGGCTCCTCCATCCATGGGATTTTCCAGGCAAGAGTACTGGAGTGGGGTGCCATTGCCTTCTCCATGATTTCCTTTTAGTTCTACCCAAATTTTACATATCAATAGGGCTGTATTCCTATCCGATATAAAATACTGAAGGCAAAAGGAACATGGGAATTAGGAAAGAGACCCTAAACCTGGAGTCAGAGGAAGGACAAGAAATCCTGCCTGTATCCAGCCACTCACAGCTATTTCTCTCTGGGGAGATAGTGTCAGCTCCTAAGAAAGGTCAGATTCCAAAATTTCTGCCTAGATAAATTCATTTTAATGCTCCCTACATATCATCACTCTGTAAAGCCCAGAGAGATGGGAGAAACTGAACTAGAGGGATACTGTATTCAGGAACCAAGATGCAGAATTTGGGAAAGTGAGGGCTTAAGTGAAAGTCTGCTAACTGAAAAGTGAGACTGAAACAGAGCAAAACCCCTATGGTCCTTGTCCCACATGTCCTCAGCCTGTCTTTTGTCTGTGGAAGAACCTTAGCCAAAGAATAAATTTAATCAGAGAAGTGAGAAAATGCAGAAACAAAGGAAAATGTCAAAGGAGGCCAAATAATAATAATGTAGTCATTAATCAAAGTGAAGGATCCTTAGTTCCTTCTCAGAGGCTATATATAATATTCTGAGCCATATCCTGCGAGCTGTCTTGTAGTACTGAAACCTCCATCAGGTGGAAGAAGTTAACTACGTGATGACTATGACATAAGCTGCCACAATTCTAAGAATGGCTGATGGCTGATTTCAAGATGACTGTCAGAACCAACCATGCTCTTTCTGCATGTTGCCCCCTCACTCTGTCTATAAAAGCTCTTGCCCACTGATTGTTGGAGGATGGGAGGGTAGGCCTTTGGACAAGCATCTGCTTTTCCCTTTGGTTGCCAGCATCCAAACTAAAGGAAATTTTCCTTTCCACCAAACTAGCTTCTCTGTTGGCTTTTGAGCAGTGAGCAGCCAGATCCCACTTTTGGTTATAAGACCTCAAAAATTTCCCATCCACCTGCTCCAGGAAGTCAAGGGAAGCTTATACACACCACCAAGCAGGAGACCACAGGATCTTCTCTGGAGAAACTGAACTACCACAGAATAAAAATGTGCAGAAACTGACATTTGAAGGTCCCTATGAAAAAGCCAGATGGCCATACAATTGACTCACAGTAAAGCCCACCAAATCAACAAACTCATTCAAACACACAGTGTAGCTTAAGCTGAATTACAATATCCAAGGATGACAGCCTTTTAGGGAAAGCCTCTGGTGTGAAAGGGAGAAATCAAAATTAAATATGAAGACAAAATTTAGAGGAAAAAGAGATGAAGCAAGAAAAAAAAAAAAGAATAAAACTTTAAATCCAGAAAGAGAGAATAGAAAAAATAATACTAGAAAGGAAATAATATATTGAAAATTAACAATAATATAAGAAAAGTTATCAGAACTGAAGAACTTGAGTTTTCGGATTGTAAAAGTCTAAGGAATGAATGATAAAAAAATATATGTATCAGAAGTGAAGTCGCTCAGTCGTGTCCAACTCTTTGCAGACCCATGGACTGTAGTCTACCAGGCTCCTCTGTCCATGGGATTCTCCAGGCAAGAATACTGGAGTGGGTTGCCATTTCCTTCTCCAGGGAATCTTCCCGACCCAGGGATCGAACCTGGGTCACCTGCATTGCAGGCAAATGCTTTACCCTCTAAGCCACCAGGGAAGTCCTTATATGTATCAGGGTCCATTACAAAATTTAAGATCTCCAGTACTAAACAGAGAAGCTCAAAATCTTCCATAGATAGCATGTCACATATAAGAACTGGAAATTGAATGGCATCCAACTTCTCAACCACAGCATTTTTTATAAAATAAAAACAATGAAATAAGTTCAAAATTTCGATGGAAAGTTATTTTCAACCTGGAATTCTATACTCAGCCAAATTAGTATCTTAATATGAGGATAAGGTGAAGCCATTTCAGACATGTTGCCTCAAAAATTTACCTGATGCTTCTCATTCAGTTCAGTCGCTCAATTGTGTCCAACTCTTTGCAACCCCATGGACTGCAGCATGCCAGGGCTCCCTGTCCATCACCAACTCCCAGAGTTCACTCAAACTCATGTCCACTGAGTCGGTGATGCCATCCAGCCATCTCATCCTCTGTGGTCCCCTTCTCCTCCTGCCTTCAATCTTTTTCATGATTCTTCTCAGAAGCTACTAAAGGAAATACTTCATTAAAATGAGAGAGTAAACCAAGAAAGTGAAAGAGGAGAGTGAAAAATTTGGCTTAAAGCTCAACATTCAGAAAACAAAGATCATGGTATCTGGTCCCACCGCTTCATGGGAAATAGATGGGGAAACAGTGGAAACAGCGTCAGACTTTATTTTTCAGGACTCCAAAATCACTGCAGATGGTGATTGCAGCCGTGAAATTAAAAGATGCTTGCTCTTTGGAAGAGAAGTTATGACCAACTTAGATAGCATATTCAAAAGCAGAGACATTACTTTGCCAACAAAGGTCTGTCTAGTCAAGGATATGGTTTTTCTAGTAGTCATGTATGGATGTGAGAGTTGGACTGTGAAGAAAGCTGAGCGCCGAAGAATTGATGCTTTTGAACTGTGGTGCTGGAGAAGACTCTTGAAAGTCCTTGAACTGCAAGGAGATCTAACCAGTCCATTCTGAAGGAGATCAGCCCTGGGTGTTCTTTGGAAGGAATGATGCTGAAGCTGAAACTCCAGTACTTTGGCCACCTCATGTGAAGAGTTGACTCATTGGAAAAGACTCTGATGCTGGGAGGGATTGGAGGCAGGAGGAAAAGGGGATGACAGAGGATGAGATGGCTGGATGACATCACCGACTCGGTCGATGTAAGTCTGAGTGAACTCCGGGAGTTGGTGATGGACAGGGAGCCCTGGCAGGCTGCGATTCATGGGGTCGCAGAGAGTCGGACATGACTGAGCGACTGAACTGAACTGAAATCAAGAAAGGAAGAAGATATGGGGTCCAGGGAACAAGGGAACAGTGAGAGAAGAGAAAAAGAAGAGAGGATTCTTTAAAAATAAATATCCCTGTGAGGAAAATGGATTGGATGGACTATGTATCAAGTTTGACAAAGTCGAGCAGTGTACTTAGAAGTGTTTAATAGAGCTATTTGAAGTATGGGAAGATATAGTTAGCAAACAAATGAACAAACCAAAAAAGAGGCAAGTAATAACTCCAGATAAAGCAATTTTGTAAAGGAAAGTTATGTATGTGTACTATACTTGGGATTTATCTACATTTAGTAAGTAGAGAGGAGAAGGCAATGGCAACCCACTCCAGTACTCTTGCCTGGAAAAATCCCATGGATGGAGGAGCCTGGTAGGCTGCAGTCCATGGGGTCGCTAAGAGTCGACACAACTGAGCAGCTTCACTTTCACTTTTCACTTTCATGCATTGGAGAAGGAAATGGCAGCCCACTCCAGTGTTCTTGCCTGGAGAATCCCAGGGATGGGGGAGCCTGGTGGGCTGCCGTCTATGGGGTCACACAGAGTCAGACACGACTGAAGCAACTTAGCAGCAACAGCAGTAAGTAGAGAATAAAAGAATTAGGGAGGACTTCCCTGATTGTCCAGTGGTTAAGAATCCACCTTCCAAAGCAGGAGATGTGAGTTCAATCCCTGGTTGGGGGACTAAGATCCCACAAGTCATGGAGCAGTTAAGCCCAAGTGCCACAACTAGAGAGCCCTCACACTGCAACAAAAGATCCTGATACAATCAAATAAATAAAAATTAAAAAAAGAATGAGGGGCCAAATAGATTGAATCTCATTTATCATAATCATGTCTAAAATCATTATCCTCAGTTCTGGGAAGGAGAATTAATAAGGGAGAAGGAAGCATAAATAACTAGGCAGAAGGTGGTGTCACTTGTTGAGACCGAGAACAACAGAAAATAAGCAAATATGGGGAATGGAGAAGCACTAGTGTGTCTACTTAATTCTGGACACGTTCTGTTTGAGGTGCATACAGGACATGCTCCAATACTTTGGCCATCTAATGTGAAGAGCTGACTCACTGGAAAAGACTGTGATTCTGGGAAGAATTGAAGGCAGAAGGAGAAGGGAGTGACAGAGGATGAGATGGTTAGATAGCATCACTGACTCAACGGACATGAATCTGAGCAAACTCCAGGAGATGGTGAAGGACATGGAAGACTGGCATGCTGTAGTTCATGGAGTCATGAAGAGTCAGATATGACTTAGCGACTGAGCAACAAGCAATAAGCCATGCAGGCAGAGATGCTGAGCAGGCAGGGATCTACTGGATCTACTGGTCTGGAGCTCAGAAGACAGGCCCAGGCTGAGGTCTTCTCACTGAAGGTGGTATGGGTATGCAGATGGAAAATGACATGGCTAATGTTACCTGGGGAGGGGTTGTAAGATGTGAAGAAAATAGGATCCAGGAACAATTCCTGAGGAATGGCACATTAGGGTGAGGGAAGAACACATCTGGTAAAGGAGATTGGGAAGGAGAGGTTGGAGAGGTGGAAAGAAAAGTTGGAGAGTGTGGGAGTGTCAAAACCAGAAGCCTTCACAAACACTGTGCCTCTCCCTAATATGAGGATAGACCCCCCATCATATGTTCTTTTCTAGTTGCACTTCCCTTCATGTACTATAATGAGATGAAAATTTATGCAATTGATTCACTCATTCACTGACTATTTAATGAGCACTTACTATGTGCCAGGACTGTTCTAGGATATAGATACAACACGTACAAAACAGATAATCCATGTGTTTTCATGAAGTGTAACTTCTAGGGGGCATTAATGGGTGAACATAAAAAGGAAAGAGGGGAATTCCCTGGTACTCCAGTGGTTAAGACTTCGCCTTCCAGTGAAGGGGTGCAGGTTCAGTCTCTGGTCAGAGAACTAAGATCTCATTTGCCTTATGGCCCCCAAAAATCTATAGTGTAACAAATTCAATAAAGACTTTAAAAATGGTCCACATTGAAAAAAATTTAAAAAGTAAATAAGGAAAGAGGAGAGGAAGGGAATGGCCAAGGCTGTCAGATGCTTCCGAGGAGTCAAGGACAACGAGGACTGAAGAGCAGTCACCGGGTTTAACCTCGTGGAGCTGACTTCATCGGAAAAAGTAGTGTAGGGGGTCGGAAACCAGAAAGGCTGAAGAACAAATGATGAACCCATAAAGAGAGGAAATGCAAACAACCCTTGTGGGAAGAATGAGCAAGAAAGGTGGGAATAGAACAGTGCCTGCATGCATCTTCATACAGGGCAAGATTCAGGCAAGAATGATTAGTTCATGTTTAACGTGTCAGTTGCTCAGAGGTATCCTACTCTTTGTGACCCCATGGACTGTAGTCCACCAGGCTCCTCTGTCCTTAGAATTCTCCAGCCAGGAATACTGGAGTGGGTTGCCACACCCTCCTCCAGGGGATCTTCCCAACCCAGGGATTGAATCCACGTCTCCTGAATTGCAGGTAGACTCTTTACCATTTGAGCCACCAGGGAAGACATCATGTTTAACAGATGATGAGAAAGATCCGGTTTCAAGGATTGAAAAAGTAGACACAAATAAGGACAGATACTGAGTGGTGTGAAAATTTTTAGAAAGGGGTAGAGGGAGGGACCAGAACACATAGGTTGATTAGCCTTTGAAAAGCAGAGGGGACTTTCTCCATCATATCAGAGTGGCAGAGATTCGAGGCAATAGTGAAATTCAAATAGTGGTGACAGGATGAGTAATCGGAGGGGTAAAAAAGGTGCCTTTTTAAATTCCCTGCCCTTGAGTGAGGGGCATTCATTTTCTCAGAAGAAACAAAAAAAGAGGAGAATGAGGGTCAAGAGATGAGAAGGGCAGGTGAGGTGAACCAGGAGTATCCAAGCAAAGGAGCTGGAAGGGGAGGAGGCTGAAGGCCAGAGGTGGGATGCTTGAATTAGTGGATTTAAAAGACTTGTTGGGGGGGGGGGGGTGTGTGGAAATGGGTAAGCTTGAGCCTAGGGAAAGGTCCTTGGAAATGAGGAAGTTCAGGAAGTATGTGGTGGAGGAACTGGATGGTTCTCCAGGGTGATGTTTGTGTTGCCAGGAGGATGGGAGGAGATGGAGAGGAGAGGAAGGTGGGGCCGAGGTCCTCAGTGCCAGAGCCTTTATGTGACTGGCCTGGTTCCTGAAGACTGAGACTTTGCTCAAGGACTGAAAGGGGAAAAGGTGAATCCCTGAGCAAAAATCTTGGCAGCTGGAAGAAGGTGTAATGTATCCTGCAAGGAAACCCCCAAATGTTGGCCATGGGTTATTGATTGTGGTCCCTGTAGATGCTCTATGTCAGACCAGCCTGCCTCACGGGATGAGCTCTGGAGTTGGGGCCCGGGACTTCTGTTGTTCATGTCTACATTAAAGTCCCACAGTTTACACTCACAGGATACGTCACAAAATTTACCTAAAGTCAGAGGCCTGGGTGTTGTGTCAATAGCGGCTTCTGGTTTTAGATGAAAGTCGCAGGTCTCAAGCTGTGTTTGGGGCAGGTTGGGCTTGTGTTCCCTTAAGCTGCAGGTGGAAGGATGCAGCCCTTATATTCAGAACAGTGATTCTGAGTAGCACTGCTGCTTAAAGCAGAATCACCTGGAGGCGTGTGGCAACAGGATTGCTAGGTCCCGCCCCCAGAATTTCTGTTTCAAGAGAGGCTGGGGTGGGGTTGGAGAATTTGCATACCTCACAAGTCCCCAGATGCTGCTGTTGCTTATTTTGAGAACCACTGGTTTGGAGAACTGTTTCTAAATTCTGCCGGCACTTTGGAATCACCTGGGGAAATTAAAAAAACCCTGTGGTCTGGAGTGAGGCTTGAAAATCAGGAATTTTCAAAGCTTCCCAGATGATTGCAAGGTACAGTGAGGGCTGAGAGCCCTGATTTAGTGTATGGACCCCACTTGAGGAAAGCACAATTGATTTCTTCACTTTTCAAGCAGCAGAAAATACTTGAGAGTGAAAGTGTTGATTGCTCAGTCGTGTCTGACTCTGCAACACCATGGACTGCAGCCCGCCAGGCTCTCTGTCCATGGAATTCTACAAGCAAGAATATTGGAGTGGGTTGCCATTCCCTTCTTCAGGGGATCCTCCTGACCCAGGGATCCTGAACCCAGGTCTTCTGCATTACAGACCGATTCTTTGCCATCTGAGCCACCAGGGAAGCCCCGCAGAAGATAGTTAATCTATTTCGGCATTCAGTATCCAAGACATAGTTCACTGTATGTGCTAGACCTACCATATCTGGATCGGGAAGATACCCTGGAAAAAGGAATGATACCTACTCCAGTCTTCTTGTCTGGAGAATTCCCTGGACAGAGGAGCCTGGAGGGCTGAAGTCCATGGGATCGCAAAGAGTCAGACACAACTGAGCGACTAACACTTTCAAGTATCTGCTACTGCTTGAAGAGTGAAGAAATCGATTGTGACTTATTCCCCTTATTTTCCTTCATGAATTTTTTTTTCTAGATCATCATATGCTTCTGTATGCATCCAGTACGCTTCTATAGTTTGGAGGGAATTTTTGCAGTTGTTTATCAGAAAAGAACCATTTAGACAAATCTGTAATTTAAAGAGACTCCGGGAAGTGTGTTATATTTCATTTCGTTAAGGGAAGTGACATGGGTCATTAAGTCCCACAAGTAAGTTTCCACTTGAAAAGTTATGTAACTTATTGGTCAGGCTTGGGGGCGGGGTGTGCTTTGTGTCCTTGAAAAACACATTTCACTCTGTAAAAGTTTATAATTTGGAACCTACAAAACTAATTCTAGGTTGTCTGCATTAAGGAGCTAATCAACCTGGACAAAATTGCTATGCAGTGCTTTTTACACTTAGGATACCATCATTTTTTTTTTTTTTCCTATTTCTGTTGATTTATATGAAGCTAATTACCACGTATAATAATACTCTGCTGTTGATCAGTTATAGCTCCTTCTCTAGGGTCCACGATTCTGGAAATTTAGAGTTGGGGCCAAATTATAATGAAGTCCTTCCAGTTTTGCCATGACCAAATTATTCATACATTAAGCAAGCTTCAAGGGCTAACTCCAGATTTCTCAGCACTTTCTTTCTTCTTCTTCTTTTTAAAGCCTCCAGTGTAACGTTTGTGGTGCTATTTAAGAGTATGGATTTAGGAGTCTGATTAGCAGTGTTCAGTTCACAGCTAAAGCAACTTACTTTTAGGACAAATTACATAACCATAAGTTTCCTGAATTTTCATTTCCTTGTCTGTAAAATGGGAATATTAAATAACTTGGCTTTAAAACTTCACAAGTTATTGTATCAATAATATAATATACAATGTGTTGGAATAGTTTCTGTAAAATGTGAGAATACAAATGTTATTTGGTAGACTTCTACCACAAGGCTCACAGAATGTAAAATTCTGGAAAGTGGTTTTTTAGGGACAATTGAAACTTCAGTGCAAATATGTATGGGGCTTCCTAGATGGTGCAGTGGTGAAGAATCAGCCTGCCAATGTAGGAGATGCAAGAGACTTGGGTTTGGTCCCTAGGTTGGGATGATCCCTGGGAGAAGGAAATGGCAAGGAATGGCAAATCCCCTGGAGGAAATGGCACTCCAGCCTTCTGGCCTGGAAAATTCCATGGACAGAGGAGCGTGACAGGCTACAGTCCAGATGGTTGCAAAGAGTCAGACACGACTGAGCAACTGAGCACTCAGTGGAAGCAAGCATATTTTCCTCCTGTGTTCAATAATCCTGGGGCCAGACTAAATAATTTACCAGCTTTCTCCAGAAGTATGTATTTGCTCCTGGGGAATAAGAATTGAAAGCCAGTGAAAATGACTTACTTACGAAGAGTAACTGGCCCATCTATAGAGACTCTTGAAGACCCTGACCTCCCTGTGCCCAACAACCCAAAGCTATGGTGTTGTAAACTCTGCCCAGTCCATTTCTTAACTTCCAAGGCCTTTATCCCAATGTCATTTGTCCCCCTTTAAAATCCTCTAAATATCCTCCCTTGACTTTCCTCTTTTGAGACACAGTCTTGTCTGTCAAGCTATGTTCTGCCTTATTACAGTAAGTCTAAGAATCTTAGTTTTTCCTAATCAACATTTTTTTCTGGTGATCTGGGAAGTTGACACAATCTTGTTGAATGTGTATACACACACACACACACACACATATAGTATTTCAACTTTCTTTCATAGCAGGGATGACTTAGCCTGAAAAACATATTGTTGTTGTTGTTCAGTAGCTAAGTTGTGTCCAACTCTTTGTGATCCCATGGACTGCAGCACTCCAGGCTCCCCTGTCCTATGCTGTCTCTCAGAGTTTGCTCAGATGCACGTCCACTGAGTCAGTGATTATCTAACCATCTCATCTTCCTCTGCCCCCTTCTGCTGCCCCCTTCTCCTTTTGCCTTCGATATTTCTTCGTGAAATGAGAGTAGAATGGAGAAGACTTCAAAGCCGGCTGACTCAGAATCTCTGGGACTGGAGCCCAGAAATAGGGTAATTCAGGTTCCGTAGGGCTTCTGATGCTCAACCAAGGCTGAGATACTTTGGTTTAATGTATTATTAATTATTCAGAGTTGAGGTTCTCAAACTCCAATGTACATAGAAATCTTCTCAGGAGGTTATTAAAAATTCAGATTTCAGAGCCCCATTCCCAGAGATTCTAACTCATAGGAAGATGGTGGAGTCCCAGAATCCATATAATGATCAAGCATCTATAGTCTTCTACAGCTCACAGTTTGAGAAGTGCTGATTGATGTAGGGGAAGTAATATTCTCAGAGCTGCAGGAAACTGGTTATGATTAAAATCTTTAGATAATATCGAATAATGAGATACCATTTCCTGAAATAATACTTTTTTATTCTGGGCTTTAGTTTCCTCATTTTAAAAATGGGATCGATAAGATTGATTAACCATAAGAGGTACCCATTTTTTCTGTGTCAGGATCCTGACTAAAATCTGCATAATGAAAGGAAAATTTACATATTTATTAATTAAGATCCTGTCTTGGATTATATTATGTTTAACATTGCTAAACTTCTTTAAATTCAATGTGTTGTCTTGAAAAGAATACCCATTCTCTAGGAATGAGTCAGGGTTTCCCAGGTGGCTCAGTGGTAAAGAATCTGCCTGCCAATTCAGGAGACCCTGGTTCGGTCCCTGGGTAGGGAAGATCCCTTGGAGAAGGAAATGGCAACCCACTCCAGTATTCTTGCCTGGGAAATCCCATGGACAGAGGAGCCTGGTGGGCAACAGTCCATGGGGTCACAAAAGAGTCGGACACAGGAAAAAGTCAAAGTGCACATAGGTTTCTCATATGTATTTCATTCTTGTTCATCTTGGAATTTGAACTTAACCAATGTTTTCATACATTCACAAATATAGTCAGCAAGCAAAGTTAACAAACAATTGAGCTCCTAAAAATGCTAGGTACTAAGGATATGAGTTAAGAAATGCAAAAAAGCAAAATGGCTGTCTGGAGAGGCGTTACAAATAGCTGTGAAAAGAAGAGAGGCAAAAAGCAAAGGAGAAAAGGAAAGATATAAGCACCTGAATGCAGAATTCCAAAGAATAGCAAGAAGAGATAAGAAAGCCTTCTTCAGCAATCAATGCAAAGAAATAGAGGAAAATAACAGAATGGGAAAGACTAGAGATCTCTTCAAGAAAATTAGAGATACCAAGGGAACATTTCATGCAAGGATGGGCTCGATAAAGGACAGAAATGGTATGGACCTAACAGAAGCAGAAGATATTAAGAAGAGGTGGCAAGAATACACGGAAGAACTGTACAAAAAAGATCTTCATGACCCAGATAATCATGATGATGTGATCACTAATCTAGAGCCAGACATCTTGGAATGTGAAGTCAAGTNTAGCCTATCCCTTCTCCAGGGGATCTTCCTGACTAGATGTGTATAAGAGACAGTACTCCTTGGAAGAAAAGTTATGTCCAACCTAGATAGCATTTTCAAAAGCAGAGACATTACTTTGCCGACTAAGGTCCGTCTAGTCAAGGCTATGGTTTTTCCTGTGGTCATGTATGGATGTGAGAGTTGGACTGTGAAGAAGGCTGATCGCCGAAGAATTGATGCTTTTGAAGTGTGGTGTTGGAGAAGACTCTTGAGAGTCCCTTGGACTGCAAGGAGATCCAACCAGTCCATTCTGAAGGAGATCAGCCCTGGGATTTCTTTGGAAGGAATGATGCTGAAGCTGAAACTCCAGTACTTTGGCCACCTCATGCGAAGAGTTGACTCATTGGAAAAGACTCTGATGCTGAGAGGGATTGGGGGCAGGAGGAGAAGGGGATGACTGAGGATGAGATGGCTGGATGGCATCACTGACTCGATGGATGTGAGTCTGAGTGAACTCTGGGAGTTGGTGGTGAACAGGGAGGCCTGGCGTGCTGCGATTCATGGGGTCGCAAAGAGTCGGACACCACTGAGCGACTGAACTGAACTGAACTGAAGGATATGAGTAGAGAAGATGTGACAGGTGGGTAATAATTATAAAATAAGGCCAACCTTAACAAATAAACAGAAAAGTTATGGATCCAAAGGATAGGGAACAAATATATGAGAAGATGGTGGGGTTACTCCAATGGCTCAGCAGTAAAAAATCCAACTGTAATGCAGGAGACACAGGAGATGCAGGTTCGATCCCTGGATTGAGAAGATCCCCTGGAAGAGGAAATGGCAGCCCACTTCAGTATTCTTGCCTGAAAAGTCCCATGGACAGAGGAGGCTGGCGGGCTACAGCCCAAAGAGTCACAAAGAGTCGGACACAACTGAGTGACTGAGCACAGCACATATGAAAAGATGGCACTTTTAGAAGGTGAAAATAATGGTATGTGAACTATATCTCAATAAATCTTATTAAAATGTGTATTTGGACCCCAATCCCACTTCTGAGTATACATCCAAAGAAGTTGAAATCAGCATCTCAAAGAGGTAACTACACTGCTATGCCCACTGCAGCACTATTTACAATAGCCAAGATATGGAAATAAATAAACTATCCATCAACAAATCAATAAATAAAGAAAATATGGTGTGTTCATGCAGTGGAATATTATTCAACCTTAAGAAAAAGAAGGAAATCTTATCATATGTAACAACACAGATGAACCTGAAGGATAGTATACTAAGTGATAAAAACCAGAAGGACAAATATGGCATGATTATACTTATAAGAGGTATCTAAAATAATCAAATTCTAGAAGTAGAGAATAGAATGGTGGTTGTGAGAGTCTGAGGGTAGGAGAAAATTGAGAGTTGTTCAATTAGTATAAAGTTTCAATTATGCAAGTTGAATAAGTTGTAGACATCTACTGAACAACATTGTGCCTATAGTTAAGAATACTGTATTGTGTACTTACAAAAGTGTTGAGGCTGGATCTCATGTTGTGTTCTTACTACAAAAATGACAAGAACAATAACAACAACAAAAATGTACAAGGAAACTTTTGGAGATGATAACACATCTGTCACTTTGATTGCAGTGTTTCACAAGTACATGCATATGTTCAAACTCATTAAATAGTATACGTTAAGTAAGTGCAGTTTTTGTATATCAACTATACCAAATTAAAACTGTTGAAAATGCATATTTGGGAAAGTGTAATAAAATAAAACAGTGAAGACAGAAGTTTGTTAGTTTCCTATATAAAACAAGTCCCAAGATAGTCGAGTCAGGACTGATGCAGCGCTCCATGGGACCAGGGAACCGGGCTCTGTCATCCTCAGTGTGTGGCTTCCTTCTATGGTTCAAAATGGCTGCTTGAGCTTCAGCCACCACATCTGTATCCCAGCCATCAGGAAGGATGAAGGAGAGGACAAAATGTATGGGTCTTTTCCCTAAGGTGCTTCCCAGAGCTTGCACATGTCATGTCTTACCTCTCATTGGCAGAATTAAGTCACATGACTCCCTAACGAAAAGGGAAGCTTGGAAATGTAGTCCTTATTCAGAACAGCCATATATCTGGCTAACATTAGGAAAAGAGTGTCTCTTATTAAGGAGGATGAGAGAAAAACTGGCAGTCTTGGCTACATGGACATTCTGCAGAGACCCTTGAACACCATTTTGGAATAGTTTGCACTTAATTCAAGTAAACTGGAGACTGTAGATTATTTTGAAGCAAAAGGTGATACTATTTTAGGAATATAATTAATATCTGGCAGTGATGTGTAGGATGGACTGAAATGAGGGAAAACAGAAGCAGGGATGCCAAATAGATGATCACATTAGACAAAGCAAGATGTAACGTAATGTGGACAGATTAGGACAGCACCAGGAGTACTAGTGTAGAGACTTCAATGGAAAGAATAGAACCAAAGAATTTGGCAACTGAATTTATTATGCAAATGGACAAGGAGGTGAGAGAGACTGCCAAGGTTTGATCACAACTTCTCAAAATGAGGGTTCACAAACTCAAATGTTTACAAGGGTTCCAGGGGTCCTATAGATAAGTAGCTGATTAAATGGGTTCCTACCTCCCCAACAAGAAGGCAAGGAAGAAGGGTGGGGGACTTCTGAGTGCCAAGCATCAAGAAAGCTGCTCAGACCTGTGAGACAGGTAGTTCAGACTCTGAACACCACTGGGCAGGCTGAGGGGGAAATATCACTCTTTCTTTTGAATCTCCTCTAGCAGGAGATATAAACCATTCGTCAATATCTCCCACTTTAAAATCCCAACTAGCCTGTAAAGGACCCTATTAAGGAAGTATAAAATACCAAATTTTGCATATATAATCATTTCCACCCTCAACCCCTAAGATGGGTATTAATTATATATTAAGCCATCATTTTTGTTTTTCTTTTGGCTGCATCATGAATTCATCCCAACGTGGGATTGAATCTGCACCCCTGCAACGGAAGTGCAGAGTCTTAACCACTGTACCCAAGGGAAGTCTCCGAAGTCAGCATTTCTCAATGCCCTAAAGGTGCTAGGGCTAAAGAACCTGCCTGCCAATGCAGGAGACATAAAGAGACCCGGGTTTGATCCCTGGGTTGGAAAGATCCCCTGGAGAAGGACATGGCAACCCACTCCAGTATTCTTGCCTGGAGTGTCCCATGGACAGAGGAGCCTGGCGGGCTACAGTCCATAGGATCACAAAGAGTCGGACATGACTGAAGCTACTTAGCATGCATGCATACATAACAATACGTAAGAGCTAGCATTTATGTACTATACTATTTTATGGTTTTTAAAGTACTTTAAAAAAATCCATTTATTATTCCCTTAAATGCAATTCTCATTTTACATGTGAGAAGACTGGGAAATAGTTGTGTTGGATAACATTTAACTTGATGGAAAGGATTGAGGCTGAGCTCCTAATCAAGGTCTTCCCTAATCCCAAGGTCTCACATCTCTGCTATGTGAATGAGCAGGAAAATGGACTTCTCTAGATCGTGTGTGTGTGTATGAAGCTCCAATATTTTGGCCACCTGATTGGAAGAGTTGATTCATTTGAAAATACCCTGATGATGGGAAAGATTGAAGGTAAGAGGAGAAGGGGATGGCAGAGGATGAGATGGTTGGATGGCATCACCAATTCAATGGACATAAGTTTGAGCAAACTCTGGCAGGTAGTGAAGGACAGGGAGGCCTGGTGTACTGCAGTCCATGGGATTGCAAAGAGTCGGAGACAACTGAGTGACTGAATAATAACAAATATGTGTGTGTGTGTGCGTGTGCGTGTGTGTGTGCATGTGTGTGTGCGTGTATGTATGCGTGGTGTGTGTGTGTGCTGTGCTCTGTGCATTGTGGTTGTTGCAAAGAACTGAGAATGCTCCCAAGTGATCTGGGAATCATGATTAACTTGTCTTGTTTCGGAAAACTGTTCCAGATGAGTAGCCAGTATTCACTATGATATAGGAGCTGTCTCTCCAGCCAGGACCCTGAGCCGTGATGAAGTTTCTAGCCTTCCTAAATTGCTTGTGCATGTTCTCTTGGTTGATGTGGCAACTCTCTCCTCTTGTCACTGCTGATTTATGCAGGCCTTTCATGGTGTGCACTGAACTGACTGAGACCTCTGGGTTGGCTCATGGCCCATCTATGTTTGTTAAACTCTTCCTATCTGAACTCACAAAGATACAAATCATGCTTTGATTTCCTTAAGAAAATTAAAACTCTGCTAACGTAAAGTAAAATATATATGGTAAGTATAAAAGATGAAGTATACTGCAGTTATTGATAACATGAAAAATTGGGGAACTGCCCAAATATATCATGATAGGGCTTTATGTGCCCTATTTATTTATCATTGTGAGCAAATAATGATAGATCTATTCAACAAAGGGTTATTTATTCAGTTAAAAATGGTAATTATAAAGACTATATAACAATACATTATATAATGAGGGAGGAATGAAGCAGCAAAGAAATTGAATGTGCTCTGCAGTTTTTGTCATGTGAAGAGGATCAGAATATGCCACCTCAAAATATGCCACTTTAGCATTAGAATTTTTAGTGAGTTGAAGGCAATAAAAAGCAGCAAACCCAGAAAGAGCTCTTTGCCCTCCCATTATTTTCCCCAAAGCAGGACATAAATTTTCCTCTGGGAAGATGTTCTCATTCCTTGCTCCTGGACCAGGAGGAGAACAGCCGCTACCACTAGAGACGGAACGTCGGCCCTGAGGTGGGTCTGCAGAGACACGTCTTACTGAAATAATTTATCTTCCATTACTTTCCGTATATATTTGCCTTCTCACAATTTACCACTGCCAGGAGCCCAACTCCCTTTTCCTTTGTCTTGCACTTCTCTACAAATTTATCACCGTTTGTTAAAATGGTATATAAGCTCCAAATTCTAACCACCCCTTGGAGTTGCTCATTACTGCGTTCTCCAGTGTGTGTGAGTATTGCATACATAAATAAACTGTTTTATTCTCCTGTTTATCTGTCTTTTGTCAGTTTAATTTATAGAACCCCAGACACTAAACATAAGAGGGTAGAGGAGAAGATTTTCCCTCCTCCACACATGTCAAATAAAACAGAAAATGGCAGAAAGGAAATATACCAGTATGTAAACATTGTTTATGCAGCATGCAACATATTCAAACAGGAAAAAAGTCCTGTCAAAGCAACATTCTGTAAGGATTGCAAATTAACTGAACACCGGCATCTCTCTTGTTACAAATAGATTTGGTTTAGGTGTTGATCAATAATGATACCTGGAGGGAAACTTTCATTTAGGACTTAATAAAGAGAATAGACGTGAGTCTGAGTGAACTCCGGGAGTTGGTGATGGACAGGGAGGCCTGGCGTGCTGCAATTCACGGGGTCGCAAAGAGTCGGACACGACTGAGCGACTGAACTGAACTGAACTGAACTGAAAGAGAATAGAACCTGATGAGAATGATGGAATCCAAGCATGAAACAAGAAATATACACAGTTTTATAAGAGAGTTGACAAGAGTGTGATGAAGAGTGAGGCTCTAAAGTCAGATTATTTACTATTTACAGGTTCAGTTCAGTTCAGTTCAGTCACTCAGGCGTGTCCGACTCTTTGTGACCCCATGAATCACAGCACGCCAGGCCTCCCTGTCCATCACCAACTCCTGGAGTTCACCCAAACTCATGTCCATCTAGTCGGTGATGTCATCCAGCCATCTCATCCTCTGTCGTCCCCTTTTCCTCCTGCCCCCAATCCTTCCCAGCATCAGGGTCTTTTCCAATGAGCCAACTCTTTGCATGAGGTGGCCGAAGTATTGGAGTTTCAGCTTTAGCATCAGTCCTTCCAATGAACACCCAGGACTGATCTCCTTTAGGATGGACTGGTTGGATCTCCTTGAAGTCCAAGGGACTCTCAAGAGTCTTCTCCAACATCACAGTTCAAAAGCATCAATTCTTCGGTGCTCAGCTTTCTTTATAGTCCAACTCTCACATCCATACATGACCACTGGGAAAACCATAGCCTTGACTAGCTGGACCTTTGTTGGCAAAGAAATGTCTCTGTTTTTGAATATGCTATCTAGGTTGGTCATAACTTTTCTTCCAAGGAGTAAGCGTCTTTTAACTTCATGGCTACTTAACCTTTTTTTGTGCCTAAATTTCCTCTTCTTTAAAAATGGAATAAAAATAACTACCTAATGTTGTTGAAGATTAAGTAATACTGCCTGTATATGGTAAGTATTCAGTATAAGTTACTGGAAGCGTTCTGATAATGATGCTCTTTCTTTCTTGCTAAGAAAATATTGCTAATCCTCAGCCACATGTAGCAACAGAATGGCTGTATCACATGCTTGGCAACTTGATTGGCCCCTCCTTCTGTTTGGATACCTGGGTGGCATAACCCTGGAAGTTTCTCTCTCTGGTCTGGAAGATCTGTGGTCTCTCCTCTGGGTGGAAAATTAACTTTATATATGGGGTCCAAAATGGAATTGATTTCTACAAGGGGGCATAAAAATAGATGCCATGGTATTTCCTATGAGACCCTGTCATATGCTTTTTCCCCTCTGTAGCACACAGGCGTGTTATGGCTGTGACATGCACCCTGCATCATGCTGCTACTGCTACTGCTAAGTCGCTTCAGTCGTGTCCGACTCTGTGCGACCCCATAGATGGCAGCCCACCAGGCTCCCCTGTCCCTGGGATTCTCCAAGCAAGAACATTGGAGTGGGTTGCCATTTCCTTCTCCAATGCATGAAAGTGAAAAGTGAAAGTGAAGTCGCTCAGTCGTGTCTGACCCTTAGTGACCCCATGGACTGCAGCCTACCAGGCTCCTCCGTCCATGGAATTTTCCAGGCAAGAGTACTGGAGTGGGGTGCCATTGCCTTCTTCAGCCCTGCATCATGTTAAGTATCAATAGTGGGTAGGAAGGGTATGGCTGTATCAGCTGGAGGAGGCAGAAAGCATAAGGGGGACAGCATACAATGATGGACGAGCCATCATGCCTTGTGACCTTGGGCAAATGGATTCACTCTGACACTTAGTTCCTCCCCAGGTAAAATGAGGGGGCATGGCTGGGTAGGTTCCTTCTAGCACTAACATTACATGAGTCTCTGCACCCTCCCAGCAACTACTTCTAAAAAGACAGAGGAAACATCATGGGTCCTGATAGCCCTCCACTGACTCACATTATCCCAGGCAGATTAAATGTCCCCCAAACCCTTTCTTCACCAGTTAGACTGAGTAATACTCAAACCTGAGTTTAGGCTGAAGTTGGGAGCAGAGGATCTGAGATTCCACTTGTGCACACTGGGGCCTCTGCATTCACTGGTTGAATGCACGGGTTGAATTCACTTGCCCTGCCTCATCTTTGAGAGACTTTCACGCTGTTTACTCTTGTCTCTCTTTCTCCCAGCACACTGCTGAATTGTGCTGGTGGATTTCTCCATTTGCCTTTCAGAAGTTCAGTTTACTTTTGACTTTAACTCCGAGTTTTAGTGATGAAAGAAAGCAGACCTTATTTCTTTTAGTACTCAGAGCTGTATTTTCAGGGCATAGCTGCCCAGACCCATGAGAAATAAAGTAAGAGAAGGGAGCTATGAGATCATGGGTAAATGCCACCCAGCTTCCTCTTGGTGGGAAAAGAACCCGGTGAGAATTTAGTCTCTGGAAGGTTGAGCCCAAACAGGTCTATGGGGTGGATACTATGTGCTGGTGTCTTATCAGTGATGGATTGAAGGGGCAGCCCTTTTCTGGTTGTTGGGTGGGGCTGCCTCCAACACTTGCTCTCCTCCCAAGTTCTCATGACTGCCTGAGGTCTGGAAAAGGCTTTACTCTTTGACAGTTGGGATGTTAGAATGAGAGGGTCCCGGAGGTCTGTCAAGCAGGGTGACATTGAAGCCCTGTTTGGTGCCACCTTGGAAAGCTGTAACACCTGTGGCTGGCACAGAACACACTGTGGAGGCCTTCTAGGTGGATTAGGGACCTTGTCATTTCATATTTGTATTGTATGATCAATACACACACATATACACGGACTTGTGTGCAAAGAAGGTGGCTGGGGATGGGTGGCCTGCTTGCCAAGGCATTTGAAATATTCCCTCTGAGACAGCAAATATCAGTAAGTACTAGATTATGACCTGGAAATAATAGCTATGTATATACAGTATTTATTGAGCTCCTATGACATGCCAGGCACTTAATAAAAATTACATCATTTAATGTTCACTAGAATCTCATAAGGATGGGAACATGTTTATCCACATTTTATAGGTGAGAAAACAGAGACTTAGAAAATTTGAATAACTTTTCCAAGCTCACAAAGCTACTAAGTGGCAAAAGCAGAATTTTAATAGAAGCAATCAGCATATGTTAGCTGTTTATTTTATAACAAATTGACTTATGGATCTACTTATAGATTGCCTACTATATCCCAGGTACTTCTCTCTCTTGTTATTTGCCCAGTCATATCTGATTCTTTGCGAGTGCATGGACTATAGTCAGCCAGACTCCTCTGTCCATGGGATTTTCCAGGCAAGAATACTGGAATGTGTTACCATTTCCTTCTCTAAGGGATCTTCCTGACCCAGCGATCAATCCTTGGTCTCCCACGTTGGAGTCAGATTCTTTACCTCTGAGCCACCAGGGAACTAGGTTCTTAGATGGAGGCAGAGGAGTGGGCAGGATTTTGTGGTTATGGGGAGGGAGAGACCAGTTATGACATAAAGTGTTATAATCCATAGTAGTTCAGTAAGAAAGGAGTGATAGGTGGGGGGGTGGGGGGGGGAAGCTTCAGGGGAAGATCTGAGGACAGATTCAGCAAGACAAGGAAATCATCTGTGCTAAGGGGTTGGGTCTTTCCTGTATAGGCAGACAGGTTGCTGGGGCATTTAAACACTTTGAAGAGCTTTTTAAGAACTTTACTAACCCTTCTCTGAGCCCCATTTAGCCAGAATGAGCATAAGAAAAGACCCATCAGAAGAAGAGTAGTTCTTATACAACTTCTCTGCCAGATATTTAAACATTCTATTTGGAAGCTGATCAGTAGATTTTATATAAGAAGATTCATTGTACAAAAAAAGGACTCCAAATCATTTTATATCCTGATCCCATATGCATTGTGCAAGTGACTCTCATTGACTTAATACATTTGGCATTCACCACCATGTATAAAGCATGCTGTATAAATAGTAACATAGACCATGCTGCCAGGGGCTCCTCTTGCCAGGCAAGGATGACAGTGTATTCTCTTAAGAATATGAGTTAATGCATGAGGCAGTTCCCTCACTTGGTATGCCAGAGGATTTGAATTGGGGACATAATCTCCAGGGAACAGGAATAATTTTGAGTCAAAACTAGGGTTGGTTGGTTTTTATAGCAGTATACCCAACCTGTTTTACTGGTTCCAATCTACATGGCTGATTAAGTGACTAGAACAACCAGCCAGGTTTTCTCTGCTACATATGCCCAGTTTCAACACTGGGAGCTAAAGGAAGTAGAAAATTCCAGGTTAACAGAGAAATAGCCAAGGATGTGCACAAGGATTTAGCATTAAGTATTCACAGTGTTGATTATAGTAGTAGGAAAGCCCAACAATTAGTAAAGTGTTTAAAAATATTATAGAACATCCCTAACACTCACTGCTATGGTCATTGAAAATGATGATGAGGAAGAGCAGGTAATGACAACACAGGCAGGTTATACTACATAATTATGTCCAAAAAAAAAAAAACAAAGTTCTTAATTGATCGGCACAATAAAATCTTATTTTTGTAAAAGAAAATAAAAGGGTCATGTAATAATAGCTATTATCTCTGTGTAATGAGATTATATGCTTTACCTTTTTGCTTATGCGAACTATATGTTTTCTGAGCTTCCCAGGTAGTGCAGTGGTAAAGAATCCGACTGCAATGCAGGAGACTCAGGAGACGCAGAAAATTCAGATTCCATCCCTGGGTCAGGAAGAGTCCCTGGAGGAGGAAATAGCAACCCGCTCCAGTACTCTTGCTTGGGAAATTCCATGGGATCTCAAAAGAGTTGGACATGACTGAGTGACTAAGCATACTATATGTTTTCTATATTGAACACTGATTAATTTTGCATCCAAAGTTTTTTTTTTTTTTTTTTTTAAAGCAAAAAAAACCACCTTCCTCTCTCTTCCTGGGTCCCGCCTACAGAGGTGGCAGCCATCTCCTATTTGCCTGTCTGGTAGAAGAAACTTAATCTCAGTCAATTCAAGGTTCCCCCTTCTCTCTGAGATTGGGTATGAGTTTCAGGAGGCCTATGTTATGTCATTGCAGATAGTGACTGCAGCCATGAAATTAAAATATGCTTACTCCTTGAAAGAAAAGCTATGACAAACCTAAACAGCATATTAAAAAGCAGAGACATTACTTTGCCAACAAAGGTCCATCTAGTCAAAGCTATGGTTTTTCCAGTAGTCATGTATGGATATGAGAGTTGGACCATAAAGAAGCCTGAGCACCGAAGAATTGATACTTTTGAACTGTGATATTGGAGAAGATTCTTGAGAGTCCCTTGGACTGCAAGGAGATCCAATCAGTCCATCCTAAAGGAAATCAGTCCTGAATATTCATTGGAAGGACTGATGCTGAAGCTGAAGCTCCAATACTTTGACCACATAATGCAAAGAGCTGACTCATTGGAAAAGACCCTGATACTGGGAAAGATTGAAGGCAGGTGGTGAAGGGGACGACAGAGGATGAGATGGGTGGTTGGCATCACCAACTTGATGGACATGAGTGTGGGTGAACTCTGGGAGTTGGTGATGGACAGGGAGGCCTGACGTGCTGCGGTTCATGGGGTCGCAAAGAGCTGCACACGACTGAGTGACTGAACAACAACAAATGTTATGCCACAGCTTTGGGAGGGGCCATCTGTCTCTTGATAAACATCCACGAGGCTGGCACCTGCTTGGATGTACAGTTTCCCAGTCCTTGGGCCTCATGTGTGCTGTTACCTTATCCCCAGTGCAGACCTCTGGGCTTCTCCAAGTATGGCTCTTTTTGACTCTCACAGCCCACTCTAGGGTCCACTTTTTGATACATCTCCCTCTTCTGCTTGGGAGCATGAGGGAATTCTAGAAGGCTGCTAAGGGGCCCATCAACCCAGACGCCCCCACATAACCATTTCCTTGCTTGCAGTCCTTGCTCCTGCTTCATGCTCAGTGCAGGATAAGTTGAGATGGCTTTCAACTGGAAAGTAAGAAGAAACACCTTCTTCATTTGAATCCCTCAGATCTTTCTGGGGTTGCCATCATTCCCCTGACCTCCACTCCAAGGATGCAGTCCAGGGACAGCAAGGCACAGGGCACCTCTTCAGGGCCCTAGTTTTTTCTACTTTCCCTCCAGTCCTTGTCTCCCATCCAACCGGGGAATATTTTCAAACTAGTTTTGAGGGTGGGAAAAATTCTGAGTCACTACATATTCTTTGAAATCCTTTGTGCTATGCCCTGTGCTCTTTCTGGTCCCTGCTGTGGCTTGGGCTTTTAGAACTACAAAGGCTCCTTTTCCCTCTCTGCTGGGTCATTCCTACCCCAAGACAAAGTGCATTGAGCTTGAGTGGGTGGAAGGGCTATGGAAAACTCCTGGGGCCAGGGTGGGGACCCAGTGGTTAATATCTTAAAATATTATTCCACCACAGGGGTCTGATATGTTTGCTGAGGGCTTTTTTTTTAAAGTTTTTTATGAGTTTCTAAGAATATAAAATCCCTATTCAGTCCCCCTCATTAGACTGTGATTAGATTATAAGGCACTGACTTTAGATTCTCAGTACAATTAATTCCTTTGATCATGTCCGTTTGTTGAAAGAGCTGAGGTGATTTTAGCTTTATGTACTCTACAAGAGCAACTTTTGTGTACATTTGAGATCAGTTGCTGTTGATGACCTACACCATTTTCTTCTTGAATCTCACATAAATGAAATCATATTGTGTATACTACAATTGTGTCTGGATTCTTTTGCTGTTTAATATGGTGAGATTCACTCATGTTGCTTTGTGTATTTATAAAAATTACTTATAGTATTCCATTGTATGAGAGGCTAGAATTTATTGACCTATTCTCTCATTGATGGATATTTGGGTTGTTCTCAATTTTTGGTAATAATGAGAAAAGCTGCTATGAGCATTCTCATCCATGTCTTCTAGTAGACAGGCTTTGCTTCTCTTGGGTGTATGCCTAGAGTGGGGTTGCTGGGCCTTCAGTTCAGTTCAGTTCAGTCGCTCAGTCGTGTCCGACTCTTTGCGACCCCATGAATCGCAGCACGCCAGGCCTCCCTGTTCATCACCATCTCCCGGAGTTCACTCAGACTCACGTCCATCGAGTCCGTGATGCCATCCAGCCATCTCATCCTCGGTCGTCCCCTTCTTCTCCTGCCCCCCAACCCCTCCCAGCATCAGAGTCTTTTCCAGTGAGTCAACTCTTCGCATGAGGTGGCCAAAGTACTGGAGTTTCAGCTTTAGCATCATTCCTTCCAAAGAAATCCCAGGGCTGATCTCCTTCAGAATGGACTGGTTGGATCTCCTTGCAGTCCAAGGGACTCTCAAGAGTCTTCTCCAACACCACAGTTCAAAAGCATCAATTCTTCGGCGCTCAGCCTTCTTCACAGTCCAACTCTCACATCCATACATGACCACAGGAAAAGCCAAGCTGGGCCTTAGGATAGTTATATACTTAGCTTTAGTTCATAATACTAAGTAGCTTTCTAGAAGCGATATAAATTTATACTCTCACCACCAATGTGTGCGAATTACAGTTGCTTGATATCTTAATTGATAATAATTAGTATCATCAAACTCTGAAGTTAGCCATTCTGATTGTGTTATATCTTTGTGATTTTAATTTACATTTCCTTGAGGAGTAATGAAATTGAGCACCTTTTCATATGCTTAAATAGATATTTGGATATTCTCCTTTGTTAGGTGTCTCTTCAAGTCTTTTGCCCGTTTCTTATCTATTTGTTTATTTTTTTCTTATTGACTTTTAAGAGTTCTTTATACATTTGTATACAATTCTTTTGTTGGATCTGAGCATTGCAGATACTTTCTCCTGAATTTGCCTTTTTACTCCTTTATGGGTATCTTGCTTTGGATGAGCAGAAGCTGTTAATCTTAATTATGCCGAATTTTTAAATTTCTTATGGTTAGTAATTTTTCTGTCCCATTCAGTAAATCTTTCCTTAATCCAAATTTGTGAAGGCAGTCTCTTACATTTCTTCTAGAAGCCTTTATGTATAGAACTAGCTATCTCAAATTAATAATTTGTGTTTGATGTGACGTAAGAGGCAGTGTTCATTTTTTCCACAGTGTTATTATAATTCCTATAATAACACTATTAAAAATGATTATGCTAGTGTGTTGTTATGGCACATTAAATAATTGTTTATATGTGGGCATATTTCTGAACTCTATATTTTGTTGACTTATTTGCCTATTTAATAGGTCAAGCTACTCTGTCTGAATTACTGTAACTTTATAGTAAATCTTGAAATTTGGTAGTATAAAGTCTTCAACTTTGTGCTTTTTCTTTAAGTTTGCCTTGGCTGTACTAGACCATTTGCATTTTCATATAAATATGATATACTAATAAATTTATATGAAATTATATGACTATATAATACTTATATATGAAAGCAAAGAAGAACTAAAGAGCCTCTTGATGAAAGTGAAAGAGAAGAGTAAAAAAATTGGCTTAAAACTCAACATTCAGAAAACTAAGATCATGGCATCTGGTCCCATCCCTTCATGGCAAATAGATGGGGAAACAATGGAAACAGACTTTATTTTCTTGGGCTTCAAAATCACTGCAGATGGTGACTGCAGCCATGAAATTAAAGATGCTTGCTCCTTGGAAGAAAAGCTACGACCAACCTAGACAGCATATTAAAAAGCAGAGACATTACTTTGCCAACAAAGGTCCATCTAGTCAAAGCTATGGTTTTTCCAGTAGTCATGTATGGATGTGAGAGTTGGACCATAAGGAAGCCTGAGCACCGAAGAACTGATACTTTTGAACTGTGATGTTGGAGAAGACTCTTGAGAGTCCCTTGGACTGCAAGGAGATCCAACCAGTCCATCCTAAAGGAAATCAGTCCTGAATATTCATTGGAAGAACTGGTGCTGAAGTTGAAACTCCAATACTCTGGCCACCTGATGTGAAGAGCTGATGCATTGGAAAAGACCCTGATGCTGGGAAAGACTGAAGGCGGGAGGAGAAGGGGACGCCAGATGATGAGATGGTTGGATGGCATCACTGACTTGATGGACATGAGTTTGAGTAAACTACGGGAGTTGGTGATGGACAGGGAGGCCTGGTGTGCTGCAGTTCATGGAGTTGCAAAGAGTCAGACATGACTGAGCGACTGAACTAAACTGAACTAAACTGAACATATTTGTATGAAAATGAATCAACCCTCTGAAGAGCAATTGAAATTTAAATAGGGATTGCATTGAACCTGTACATCAGTTTGGGAAAACTTAAAGTCTTAACAATACAGAATGATCTAATCCAGTTTCTAAGATTGTTAATAATTCTATGTATGTGCAATCATATCATCTGTGAATAAAAAGTGTCATATCTTTGTTTCTAACCTTTATATATTTTAATTTTTTCTTGCCTGATGCACTAGTTAGATTCACCTATACAATGTTTAATAGAAGTGATGGTATGCATTGTTGTCTTATTTCTGGCCTCAGGAGTTAGGAGTTCAGAACTTTACGATTTATTTAATATTAGCTGAAGGTGTTTTTTTTTTTAATTTAAATTTATTTATTTTAATTGGAGGCTAATTTCTTGATGAAAGTGAAGGAGGAGAGCAAAAAAGTTGGCTTAAAACTAGTTTTAGTTTGCTAACAGATTTTATCATTAAAGACTGTTGAATTTTGTCAATAGCTCTCACCGCATGTATTTAGGTGATCCTATGATGCTTCTTTATATTGTTAATTTGGTGAATTACATTTATCTGAGTATTAAATCAATTTTGCAATTTTATAAAACTTAGCTTAGTCATAAGGTATATAGTCTTTCTTATTTATCACAGGATTCAATTCACTAAGTTTTTTTTAGGGTTTTAGTATCTAATACACGTATGGATGTGAGAGTTGGACTGTGAAGAAGGCTGAGCACAAAGAATTGATGCTTCTGAACTGTGATATTGGAGAAGATTCTTGAGAGTTCCTTGGACTGCAAGGAGATCCAGTCAGTCCATCCTAAAGGAAATCAGTCCTGAATATTCATTGGAAGGACTGATGCTGAAGCTGAAGCTCCAATACTTTGACCACCTGATGTGAAGAGCTGACTTATTGGAAAAGACCCTGATGCTGGGAAAGATTGAAGGCAGGAGGCTGTCTCTTATACACATCNGGACTGCAAGGAGATCCAGTCAGTCCATCCTAAAGGAAATCAGTCCTGAATATTCATTGGAAGGACTGATGCTGAAGCTGAAGCTCCAATACTTTGACCACCTGATGTGAAGAGCTGACTTATTGGAAAAGACCCTGATGCTGGGAAAGATTGAAGGCAGGAGGTGAAGGGGATGACAGAGCTTGAGATGGCTGGATGGCATCATCGACTCAATGGACATCAGTTTGAGTTTGGGTGAACTTTGGGAGTTGGTGTGCTCCCGAAGGGAGCCTAGGAGGCCTGGGGTGCTGCGATTCATGGGGTCGCAAAGAGTTGGACATTACTGAGCAACTGAACTGAACTGAACTGAACTCTTAAGATAGACATAATGGCCTGTAACACTCCTTTCTTATAATATCCCTTAGGCATCAGGGTTATGCTGGCCTTATAAAACTAGTTTAAAATCATTTATTCTTTCTTATCTAAAAGTATACATATTTTCCTTTGAATGTTCAGAAAAAGTTTACCAATAATCCATCTGGGATTGCAGGGTTTTCTGAGACAGCTGGAGAAGAAGGAAGGATTTAAGTTTAGATTCAACTTCTTTAATCAATTCAGGACTTTTTATTTTTCCTATTTCCTTTGTTTCAGTTTAAGTAATTTGTATTTCTCAAGAAAATTTTTCTTTTCAACTATGTTGTCAAATTTTTGGCATAAAGTTGTTAGATTACCATCTTAATTTTTTTAATATTTAGGATCTGTAGATATCTCCCTTTTTTATTCCTAGTGTTAGTAATTTGCATTTTTTCTACGTGCTATTCTTGAGGTTTATCAATTTCATTGATCTTTTCAAAAAGCCAATTTTTGACTTTATTTCTACCTCTATTTTTACTTCTTCAATTTTTGTTCCTGTCTTTATTTCCTGTCTTAATTAAAATTTTGCTTTTCTTTTTCTAGTTTCTTGGAATGGAAGCTTAGCTCATAAATTGTCAAATTAAAGCTAAAATTTCCCTCCAGACACTGATTTAGCTGTATGTCACAAATTTTGATGTGTAATATTGCTATTTGTTTGATTATTAAGCAATTGCAATTTTTGAATAAGTAATACAAGCAGCCAGAAACATGTATAAAAGTATATACAATGAAAAGTTTCCAACTTTATTACTTGAAATCTGGCAAGAAACCAGTTCAGTTCAGTTCAGTCACTCAGTTGTGTCCGACTCTTTGCCACCCCATGGATTGCAGCACACCAGGTCTCTCTGTCCATCACTAACTCCCAGAGCTTATTCAAACTCATGTCCATTGAGTCAGTGATGCCATCCAACTGCTGCCATCCTTTTCACCTCCTGCCTTCAATCTTTCCCAGCTTCAGGTCTTTTCCAGTGAGTCAGTTCTTTGCATCAGGTGGCCAAAGTACTGGAGTTTCAGCTTCAACATCAGTCCTTCTGATGAATATTCAGGACCAATTTTTTTAGGATTGGCTGGTTGGATCTCCTTGCAGTCCAAGGGACTCTCAAGAGTCTTCTCCAACACCACAGTTCAAAAGCATCAATTCTTCAGTGCTCAGCTTTCTTTACAGTTCAACTCTCACAACCATATATGACTATTGGAAAAACCATAGCTTTGACTCGACGTAACTTTGTTGGCAAAGTTATTGTCTCTGCTTTTTAATATGCTGTCTAGGTTGGTCATAGCTTTTCTTCCAAGGAGCAAGCATCTTTAATTTCATGGCTGCAGTCACCATCTGCAGTGATTTTGTAGCCCAAAAAAATAAAGTCTGACACTGTTTACACTGTTTCCCCATCTATTTCCCATGAAGTGATGGGACCAGATGTTGGCATATTGAGTGCAGCACTTTCACAGCATCATCTTTCAGGATTTGAAATAGCTCCACTGGAATTCCATCACTTCCACTAGCTTTGTTCGTAGTGATGATTTCTAAGGCCCACTTAACTTCACATTCCAAGATGTCTGGCTCTAGATTAGTGATCACATCATCATGATTATCTGGGTCGTGAAGATCTTTTTTGTACAGTTCTTCCGTGTATTCTTGCCACCTCTTCTTAATATCTTCTGCTTCTGTTAGACAGTGTGTTATGCACTGTTAAGCACTCTCCTCAGTATGGGACGTGTACGATGGCAGTACACAAAATAGTTCAAGGACTCAGTATAGGATGTTGAATCACATGCCAAGAAATTATTTCTCTTTTTAAATTATCCCTCAATCCTTCTGATTAAATCAAGAAGGAAGCTTCCACTTGAATGTTTTAACAACTTTCCAAAAATAGTAGACTCCTCCCACTGCCCCATCCGTATGTTGCCCCCTCCCACTATTAAGTATAAGATAGACTTAAAGACGGATTGTACAGCACAGGGAATATAGCCAATGTAATAACTGTAAGTAGAAGTGAAACTGTTAGTCACTCAGTCATGTCTGATTCTTTGTGACCCCATGGACTGTAACACACCAGGCTTCTCTGTCCATGGAATTCTCTAGGCAAGAACACTGGAGTGGGTAGCCATTCCCTTCTCCAGGGGATCTTCCTGACCCAGGGATTGAACCCGGGTCTCTGGCATTGCAGGCAGACTCTTTACAGATTGAGCACCAGGGAAGACATGTAAATGGAAAGTAACCTTTAAAAATTGTATAGACATAAAAAGTTAAAAAAAAAAAAAAAGGAAAGAACAGACCCAAGTTCAGAACCTTTGTCAAAGGACAGGATTGAACTAGAAGTTAATAACATTGTTTGGTTTTCATGGCTCTTATTTTTGAAGTAGCTATTGGCTTATGGCAAATATATTGGTTTTCTGTGTATGGAAATGAGATAAGTCTTCTAGCCATTCTCTTTTCCAGGGGATCTTCCTGATGTAGGGATCAAACCATGTCTCCCCCATTGTGGGAAGATTCTTTACCATCTGAGCCACCAAGGAAGTCCACTGAAAATATACATATATTGCTTTAGGTAAAAGCAATATATATATGTTGCTTTAGGTAAAAAGCAACCCAGTTTAAAGAAAACTAGATAAGCACAGGAGGTAATCAGCCATGGCAGGCGTAGTGAAAGGATACTTAAAAGACTAAGTTTGAGAAACACAGGTCAAAGTTTCTGCTCCAGTTTATAGTGTTCCGGAACCTTCTCTTTCTTTGATAAGCAAACCATTGTCAGCAAGACAACCCTTTACTTTGTGTTTGGCCGTGCCACTGGCTTGCAGGATCTTAGTTCCCTGACCAGGGATCAAACCTTTGGCCCCTGTGCTCCCTCCAGTGGGAACTCAGAGTCCTAACCACTGGACCACCAGGGAATTCCTGCTTGGTTTAACATAATCTTTTTCCTTGTGCATTCCATTAGGTGCAGAGTATGCTGTTTAAGGATATTTAGTGGCTCAGAGGTTAAAGCATCTGCCCACAATGCGGGAGACCTGGGTTCAATCCCTGGGTTGGGAAGATCCTCTGGAGAAGGAAATGGCAACCCACTCCAGTATTCTTGCCTGGAGAATCCTATGGACGGAAGAGCCTGGTGGGCTACAGTCCACGGGGTCACAAAGAGTCGGACATGACTGAGCGACTTCACTTTCTTTCACTTTTCATGCTGTTTAAACCAATATACAGGGCTGTTTAAATATTTTGTGTGTATTTTTTTGCTTTATTTCAGAACTTTTAATAATAGACAAGTCTTTCTCTTTTCTTTTACTTAAAAAAAAAAAATAATTCTCCCTCTCTGTTCTCATCTATAATGCTTTAAAAAAAAGGCAAACTCTTTCTGTTTCCTTCGTATTCTTGCCTAAATATAAAAAACTTCATGGTTTACCTAGGGTAATGAGGACCATTAAGGTATTACTGGCTTTACCAAATCTATCTTTTCTGGGTCTTAGTTTTTTGGAAAAGGATAAAAGGATTTGGCCATTAAGGCTCTTGGGCTCTAACCCCAAGTGGGATGCCAAAAAAAAAGCTTTATTTGTTTGCTCCTCTGTACATGTTGGTTGCCAGACAAAGTATCTTAATAAGAGGCAGGCAAAGCTAACCTGATTTTAAAGATAACTGAATCAATGAAGAAACGTGGGATAAAGCAAATAAAATACAATGCTAGTTATAGAATCTAGGTGGGGTGTATACGTGGGCTCACTGTAAATTTCTTTCAACTTTTACATATGATTGAAAATTTTCTTAACAAGATATTGGGGGAAAATTTTTTTAAGGGGGCTTCCCACGTGGCTCAGTGGTAAAGAATCTGCCTGCCAAAGCAGAAGACCAGGAAGAGCCCACATGCTGTGAAGCAACTAAGTCCATACGCCACAACTACAGAGCCTGTGCTCCGGAGCCCGGGAACTGCAGCTACCGAGGCCTGCGTGTCCCAGAGCCTGTGCTCCACAAGGAAGAGGAGCCCCCACCTGCCACAACTAGAGAAAGCCCGTGTGCAACAACAAAGACCCAGCACAGCCAAACATAAATAAAATTATATCTTAAAAAAATCTTAAAAAAACACAAAAACCCATTTAGTATTTTCCATAGAAGTATGTAGGAAATAGTATCTTCAAGGTCTGTGCTCAATTCTCTGATCTACTGGGGTCCTTCAACACTGTCCAGCAGGTGTAGGGGGTGCATTAAGTGCTGTCTGGGCTGCATGCTTGCAAAGCCCAGTTTAGAGGTAACAAAAATTCCCCCCTTTCACAACTGCCTTGACCCCAACACTGAGCTGGATGCTGGCAGGGTAGATGGCATTACCACCACTAGTCTCTTTTTATAAATGAGGAAACTAAGGCTTAGAACTAAGTAACTGTTGATCCCAGGAGCTCACCCAGACCTTCTGACAGCCAGTCCTTTGCTCTTTATTCTGTGTTTCCTTATTCCCAGTCAGAATCTCCACCCTCCTCTTTTTTTTTTTCCTGGATGCTGCTCTGTGTTATCAAGGAGACAAAAGGGACCTAATAAATTCAGGGAATCTAATTGAATCTAATCAAGGTGTTGGTAATTCTAAAATGCTAAATATGCTTCTCCCGAGCATATTTGTATTTTAAAGAAAAACCAATAGAGCAATAACTTAAGTGCATAACATTAAGTGCAATAACTTTAAGTGTGTAACTCAGTCACAACTGATGGAGACTGAGTCGGGGAAGCGCCAGGAGTAGAGGGTGAGAGGGTGCAGCTGGTCAGGTGCAAATCACGCCCTGTAAGTAATTAGCATCTCCATCCATACAGAAAACCAGTTTTGATGAAACAAATCCATTAGCTAGGATTTTTTGTATTGTGGTAGAGCAATTAAATGGCAGGCATGTAACCAGTCAATTAAAGGAAATCAACAATGAATATTCATTGAAAGGACTGAGGCTGATGCTCCAATACTTTGGCCACCTGATGCAAAGAGCCAACTCATTGGAAAAGACCTTGATACTGGGAAAGATTGAAGGCAGGAGGAGAAGAGGGCGACAGAGGATGATACGGTTGGATGGCATCACTGACTCAGTGGACATGAGTTTGAGCAAACTCCAGGAGATAGTGAAGGACAGGAAAGCCTGGTGCACCGCAGTCCATGGGGTCTCAAAGAGTTGACACAACTTAGTAACTGAGCAAGCAACAACAATTTAAAATGTTAGATTTGTGACAAAAAGTTCATCTTTTCAAGGATATTGATAGCCATCTAGACCTGACACAAATTTCCACGTTGTATTTAGCAGCAAATAGTTAGTCAGCTCTTTGTGAACAGGTACAGAAATAGGTGCCCATTTTTATTAAATAAAAGCCAGGGGGACTTCCCTGGAAATCCAGTGGTTAAGACTTCACCTTCCAGTGGAAGGGGTGTGGGCTCGATGCCTGGTCGGGGGCTAAGATCCTACATGCCTCTCTGCCAAAAAACCAAAATGTAAAACAGAAACAATACTGTAACAAATTCAATAAAGACTTTAAAAATGGTTCACGTCAAAAATATATATTAAAAAGAAAGAAAGCCATCATTTCTCTAAAAGCAAACTTTGTGTGATCCTTTTGCTGGTTTGGCATCACAGAGGTCTGTGGACTCTAAGTGAGAACTGAGTTGTTCAAAAGCAGAACAGGAAATGTCAACTCACTTGAATTCCCATAACTTCTTTAACCCAAATCTAGCAGGCTTGTTGTCATGCTACTGACACTACACCGTGCAGTCTCTCACAGTCTCAGATGGGAAGCTCATTTAATCAGATTTGGTCTGGAAATTTTTTCAAAGGTTTCACAGCCTATGGAAAAAAAAACAATATATCAGCACACTCAAAAATCTGCAGTGAGGCGGCACTCTCCCTCTGCAATGGCCCACACTCTGTCTGTGGAGTGTGTTTCTCTCTGAATCTGAATAAATTCACTTCTTACCTATCACTTTGTCTCTCACTGAATTCTCTCTGCAATGAGAATATCAAGAACCTGGGCTTCATTTGGTACTGAAACCAGACCTCTAAAGATTCATGATGCCTGGGGAAGAAGCCCAGAAAAGAATGAAGAAGGAAGAAAAGGAATCAGAAATGACTCTCTCTTAGTGTGATATAATGTTGAGAGCTTCTCTGGTGGTACAGTGGATAAGAATGTGCCTGCCAGTGCAGGGAACACAGGTTCAGTCCCTGGTCCAGGAAGATTCCACATGCCTCTGACAACTGAGCCTGTGCACCACAACTACTCATGGCTGTGTGCCTACAGCCTGTGCCCTGCAACAAGCGAAGCCACCACAGTGAGAAGCCCATGCACCTCAACAAAGAGAAGCCCCTGCTTGCTGCAACTAGAGAAAGCCCATCTGCAGCAATGCAGACCTAGTGCAATGAAAATAAAGAAATAAATAAGCTTAAAAAAAAATAATGTTGACAAATTTAAGTACAACTGATTCATTTTCATGGTCCCAATGATGCTGAAATACATATGAATAAACATAATAATGAGAAAATCATCCAAAAATTAAAAAAAAATCTGCAGTGAGATTGTTTTAAATATAGGCATATTACCAAGACCTGAGAAGGCACAAAATGAAGGGTGAATTTTCCAGCAAAGAGAAGAGGAAGCACAACCCCCTTGTGGGAGTGAAGTACTGTCCTCTGGATGGAGCAAGTGGATGGAGGGCTTTCACAAGACATGCTCCCCACCTCTTTGCCCCTATGAGATCAAACCCACCTCGTGTCTCCTTCTCTGGCAGGCTGGTTCTTAACCACTAGCACCACCTGGAAAGGTATCAACTTTATTGAGATATAATTCATATATGACAAAATTCACCCATTTAGAGTGTCCAAATCAGTGGTTTTTAGTAAATTCACAGAGTTGTACAACTATCACTACAATCTAATTTTAGAACATTTTCATCATCCTCAAAAGAACTCCTGTTCCAGTAGCAGTCACTTCCCATTCTCCTTCTCCCCAGCTCCTGGCAACCTGTTAATCTGTTTTCTGTCTCTATGGATTTGCCTGTTTGGAGTATTTTATATATATGGAATCATATAATATGTGGCCTTTTGTGACTGGCTTCCTTCAGTTAGTATAATGTTTTCAAGGTTCATCCGTGTTATGACCTGTATCAGGTTTCTATACCTTTTTATTACCAAATTATTTTCTTGCTATGGACCAAATATTTATGCCCCCCTCCCAAATTTATATGTTGAAATCTTAGCCCTCAATGTGATGGTATTAAGAGGTGGAGCCTTTGGGAAGTAATTAGTGCAGAAGGATGAAGCCCTTACAAATGGAATTAGTGCCCTAATGAAAGAGATCTCAGAGAACTTTCTTGTCCCTTCTGCCAGGTAAGGACACAGCAAAATGATAGCCATCTGTGAACCAGAAAGTGGGGTCTCACTAGACACTGAATTTGCCATTGCTTTTGACTTGGACTTAGCTGCCAGAACTATGGGAAGCAAATGTTTGTTATTAAAGCCACCTGGTCTATGGTATGTTGCTATAGCAGCTGAAATGGACTGAAACAATTCTCTTGTATGACTATTCCATATTTTTTATCCATTCATTGGTTTGTGAACTTTTGGATTGTTCCTGTTTTGTGACTACTGTGAATAATACAGCTATGGACATTTGTACACAGGTTTATTTGTGGGCACATGTTTTCATTCTCTTTGATGTATGTCTAGGATTAGAATTGTAACTCAATGCTTAACATTCTGAGGAACTGTCAGACTGTTTTTCAAAGGGGCCATGTGATTTTACCTTATGCAATGTATTACAATTTCTCTGCATCCTTGGCAACACTTGATATTCTCTTTTTTATCATAGCCATCCTGTCTCTGTGTTGTTGTGTGTGTGTGCTCAGCTATGTCCAACTCTTTGTAACCCCATGGACTGTAACCTGCCAGGCTCCTCTGTCCATGAAAATTTCCAGGCAAGAATATTGGAATTGGTTGCCATTTTCTGTTCCAGTGGATCTTCCCAAACCAGAGATCAAAACCACATCTCTTGTGTTTCCTGCCTTGATGGGTGAATTCTTTACCCACTGAGCCACCTGGGAAACCCATTGTCGTCCTAGTGGATATGAAGTAGTGTCTTACTGAGAGAGTCAATTCCTAGGCAGGTTGATAAGAAGTCCAGGATCCCTGAGGAGGAGAAAGGGGTCTGGGACTCTCAAAGCAGAGATAGGAATCTGGGGTTCTCAAGGAGGAGGAAAGGACAAACATTTTTTGTTCTCTACATTCCTTAGTCTTAGTCACATAGAACATTTTTTTTTTCTTTAAGTCCGGAATTGATGATTACACAACAAAGAACTCAGTTTAAACTCTGTAAAGTAATGCTCAAAATTCTCCAAGCCAGGCTTCAGCAATACGTGAACCGTGAACTTCCAGATGTTCAAGCTGGTTTTAGAAAAGGCAGAGGAACCAGAGATCAAATTGCCAACATCCACTGGATCATGGAAAAAGCAAGAGAGTTCCAGAAAAACATCTATTTCTGCTTTATTGACTATGCCAAAGCCTTTGACTGTGTGGATCACAAGAAACTGGAAAATTCTCAAAGAGATGGGAAAACCAGACCACCTGAGCTGCCTCTTGAGAAACCTATATGCAGGTCAGGAAGCAGCAGTTAGAACTGGACATGGAACAACAGAGTGGTTCCAAATAGGAAAAGGAGTACGTCAAGGCTGTATATTGTCACCCTGCTTATTTAACTTATATGCAGAGTACATCATGAGAAAATGACTCATTGGAAAAGACTCTGATGCTGGGAGGGATTGGGGGCAGGAGGAGACGGGACCGACAGAGGATGAGATGGCTGGATGGCATCACTGACTCGATGGATGTGAGTCTGAGTGAACTCCGGGAGTTGGTGATGGACAGGAAGCCGGTGATGGACAGGGAGCCCTGGCGTGCTGCGATTCATGGGGTCCCAAAGAGTCAGACAAGACTGAGCGACCGGACTGAACTGAACTGAACTGTAACTTTGTACTAGGGATTATAAAGCAACAATGTATCCTGCTTGAGGACAGTTTCTCCTTCCTGAAAACCTTCTGACTAATTCTGATACTAAAGCTGAAACTTCAATACTTTGGCCACCTCATGTGAAGAGCTGACTCATTGGAAAAGACCCTGATGCTGGGAGGATTTGGGAGCAGGAGGAGAAGGGGATGACAGAGGATGAGATGGCTGGATGGCATCACTGACTTGATGGACATGAGTTTGAGTAAACTCTGGGAGTTGGTGATGGACAGGGAGGCCTGGCGTGCTGCGATTCATGGGGTCACAAAGAGTCGGACACCACTGAGTGACTGAACTGAACTGAACTGAATCCTGATATTTTAGAATGTAAATTACGGGAGTGGGTCTGGTAGGATCTTTCTATTGTTAAATTCTAATACTGTTATCCTAAAATGTATCTTGTGGGAGTGGGTCTGGTAAAATTTCCACAAACTTGAGACATTCTTTTGATTTATTGTAATAATTAATTAAAAAGTATATAATTCCCTTGCTAACACTAACGATAGGGACACTCTCTGTCTCCCTTCTGATGTCTATGTCAGAAGCTTTCTCTGTCCCTTTTTATACTTTAGTAAAACTCTGCTCTACAAAAGCAGACCTGGTCCCTGGTCCCGAATCTAAATCGTCTTCTTCGGAGATCACGAGTCCTACATCGTTCACCATAAGCTATCATTACTACGGTTTTGATTCATAATTCCCTAAAAACCAATAGCGTTGAATATTTTTTTATTTTATTGTTGAGTTATAAGTGTTTCTTTATATATTTTGCATACAAGTCTTTCCCCTCCCTTACCTCCAGATGGTAGCCCTTCCCATCTAACTTCACAATTACAGGAAAGAGCAAGAAGATGTTAATGCTAGCCCACTGAAGGAGTACCTTGCTTCGTAAGGCCTGGAGGTGACCTATCTATGTGGGGATCTGCTGGGACAAGGTTGTTCTCAAGAAGCATTTTCGGTGAAAATGCTTGGAAGGGAAATGAATTTACACCTCAGATATCTACACCAGCAAGAAATAACACTTATCAGGAAGATTCTGAGTCTAGAAATCTCCAGTTGTCAACTTCTGCATAAAAGTCCTATAGATCTTTGCTATACAAAGTGGAGACCTTGAGCCAGAAGCATCTACATCACCCAGGAACTTGCTAAAAATACAAACTTTCCTGCCCCACTCCAACCAAAAATTCCTGTGATCCGTATGCACTCATGCTGTTGCATAGAGAATTTTTTTCTCCTGTCTTCAAACTTCCAGGTAAGAGCAGAGATCCAAACACATGAGCCCTGAGTGAAGCAGTGTCCTCTAACGTGAACATCTTGGATCAACATCTCATGTGGCGCCTGGGACTAGGAACCACACTAGCACACCCATGAGCTGTTAAAAAAGGCCTGAGAGATTTATGCTGTAGATAGATGGCCACGTGGATCAGGCCAGTTGTAGTTAATTATTTTTTTCCCCTTTCACTCTCATCCTACTATAGAAAAATTTCAGGAGTCTTATCTTTGACCTAGACAATTGTGCCAAAGAATTTATTCTCCCCTAACCGGAAAAACTGCCTTTGCTTTCTGGGCTCAAATGCTCTTGGGAGTGACATTGAGAGAGACAGGGACCTTGGAGCTCATCTAGGTTATTCTCCAATTGTCACCAAGCCAGAAAGCCTGGAAACTGGCAGCTTCCATGGGAGAGGCACTGGCTTCTTTGCCAATGGAAAAGTGCTGATGTCACTCTGAAGCTAGCAGTTAGCTGCCAAGTAGTTATGATAAAAGCGGATAGGCTAGTTGAAAGCATGTGAGAAGGTAGAAAGGAGGGCCAGTGTGATTTATACGCAAGTGTAATAGGAAGAGTGCTAGGCTGGTCTTAGCTCTGTGACTTTGAGCATATCTTTAATCTCCCTGGATTTTCTTTACCTGTAACAGTAATCAAAGCAGTTAATACTTACTAGATTCTTAGTTTACATGAACTATTCTTGTCCAATTTTCACATCAATTTATAAGACAGATGCTGCCATTTCCTACATTTTATGGATTAGGAAGCTGAAGCAAAAAGAGAGCTACTTGCTCAAGGCCACTCAACTGAATCCAGGCAGTCTGACTCCAGAGTCTAAGTTCTGTCAACAGAGAGGGTTGAATTAGACGAATGTTAAAAGACTCTTCCCATCTCTGCTATTAATTTTCTCTTATTTAACTAGGATAATAGTAGAGTTATGAAGACTATGAGATTACATAAATTAAGTGCTTAGCACAGTGCCTGGATCCTAAGTGCTCAGTAAATGTCAGCTATTACTATCGTTCATACTTTCACTATAACCATTGCCATTCTATGAAACAAATCACTTCTGTCATCTCCTCAACAGCTGCTGCAGTGCAGTTAGCCCAACTGAACCTATTAATAAATTCAAACAATGGGTCAATTCAGTAATAAAATCAAGCAAGCCTGCCTTGATACCGAATTGAATTGCCTAACTAAATAGTCTTTAAGCAGTGCTATCAAACAGAACGTTCTGTGATGAGGGAAATGCTCTATAGCTTTGCTGTCCAATATGGCAGCCACTAATGGCATGTACTCATTGAGCACAGGAAATTGATTAATGTGACTGAGGGACTATTTCATTGTATTTAATTTTACTTACTTTAAGCTTCTAACTTAGTAGACACAGTGGCTAGTGGCTGCCATATTGGGCAGTTTAGGCTAAGGCCCATTTGGTAGCCAGGAACCCTTGGTGAGAGGACTCAAAAGTGTCAGACTCAAGAAAGGGAGTCAGACGCTTACCTGGTCACAACTCTGTTTTGTTACAGGTGCCTTAAATTTAAGCCTGGATGTCAGAATGCTCAGGTTTTAAAGGATTCCCTTTGGGCTGGTGGCTCAGATGGTAAAGAATCCGCCTGCAATGTGGGAGACCTGGGTCAGGAAGATCCCCTGCAGAAGGGAATGGGTACCCTATCCAGTATTCTTGCCTGGAGAATTCCATAAACTGAGGAGCCTGGTGGGCTACAGTCCATGGGGTTGCAAAGAGTTGAACACAACTGAGCGACTAACACTTTCACTGACCCTTTCACTTCCATCTATTAAGTGGGGATGTGGATTTTTTTTTAAGGGTGAGGGGCAAGGTGGTGGCAAGAAAGAAGGCAATTCCACTTTCCTCACTGGGATTCCTCTAGTTGATTCTGGATAGAACCAGATTTCTTATTGCTGTTAAAAATTATTTTGGTAGGGGAAAGGTAGTTTATACTTACACTACATGAAGCACCAAGATATGACTTTCCATCTTTCAAAGTCTCTGTTTTACTACACATAGAAACAAAAGGTGATTTTAAGTCATGGCTTGAATAATTGATTAAGAATAAGATGAGCAAAGAATCACAGTCTTGGAGGTGGCTGTCTTGTAAGCATGTCCATTACAAACTGGCATCTTAGGGAGGTCGCACCAGCATCCGTGGGACACAAGTATGACAGTGTGCCTTGGTTTTGGGGCTGACTGGCTTTGGATCAGGAGGGGAAGAGCAGTCAGCCAGCTGGTGGTAGCACTGTCCTCAGCTCTCATCCTGATCTCCTGAGGATCCTGCCCATTTTTTAAATAAAAGGCTTTCCTGAAGCTATAAGGATATCAGTGAGCTCATTTCAATTGAAGTATGTAAACATGTGACTGTTTCCTGGTACAAATTATTACACCTTGTATCATGTTCTGGTTCTAAATATTTTGAACAGGAGAAGCCCCCCACCCCTGCCCATCCCCCCCCCCCAACCAGTATTGGTTGGGTTAATAATTCAATGGCTGCCAAATTTTGCAGAAAGCAAAACTGAATCCTAATGAGGCTTGCTTGTGTTAAATCAACTTTTAAATGATAGTAATTAAGAGAGTTTTCATATAGGAAAGCCTTTGTTTGGATTGAAATGTTAAAAGCTACCACCAGAAACACAAGGGATTTGTGCATAAAGGCTTCTCTTTCTGCTGCCCAGCAGTCGCTCCGGCCAGGGTCTGAGCAGTGAAAGCTAACACAGCGGTCTGCCCTGGCGTCTGCCCCACTCCACCACTGTCCTGTGGCGTCTACCTCGGAGCGTGCCTTGTACCAGGGCTGCGGTCTCTCAGGCTGTCTGCAAACAGACACCAGGCCATCTGTCCTCTCGCCTTCCACCCAAACACAGCTGCTGGGCTGCATCCCAGCTCCAGCCATCTGGAGGAGGAACAAAGGCCCCCTCTCCTCACCCTCTCCCTGGCTGCCGAGGGGAGACTGGGGAGTCTTGGCACCCTCTTGGCCTCAGTGAAGAAAGGAAAATGGAAGAAGCAGCCAGACCTCCTCCTAGGGGAAGGCAACTCCTCCCCCTGGTTCTCAGGGTGGATGAAACACTTTGTTCAAGCTCCAGATATGTGCTGAGCTCTTCAAATGTCAAGCCCTGGACCAGGCACTGGGGACCCGAGAATAAGACCCAGTTCTTGGCCTCTAGGAGCTTACATTCTGGTGAAGTTGATGGATGTGTACACAGCCAAGTCCACTGTACACAGAAGTGAAGGGGTGGAGGATCCAGCAGGTTGGTCCAGGCAAAGGGAATCAGAGAAGTCTTCCGAAGGGGAACTTTGGACCTGATGCCTAAAAATGAGTTCACAGTGGGCACCAGCAAATCAGAGTGGGGAAAAGCTGGCCCAAGTGAGAATTGTCTGGAGCCCTGCGTGGTGAGAAGAGGAAGATGATGAAGGGAGAGGATCGACAGGGGAAGCCAGATTCTAGTGGTTTGCGATGTTTGTCAGAGGATGAGGGGTAGGCAGCGCAGGGCAGTGAGCATGAAGTGTCACAGTCAGATTTGTGATCTGAGAAGATTCTTTAGATGGTAAGGAAGACGAGAGAGTCAAGGAAGTGAGCCTCAGGGAGAGCAGTCATGGTAATCCAGAGAAGAAATTGTGGTAGCTGATCACAGTGATGGAAGAGATGAGGAAATTAATTTGAGAGTGAAATCATCATTAAATATGCTAGCTCAAAACCCTCCAAAACTGTTCCCAAATAATTTTGAAGTTCCTAGTAAGCTCTACAAGGGGGGAACTCAGCTACTTCTCAGTGTGTTTGGATCTGTTCTCAGGTAGGCAAGGACGGACTGGGAGAGCTATTGTCTAAATGGGCCCAAGAACTGCCTGGCAGCCACAGATGATATAAACTGGCATGTCAGACTACTCACTAAAAGGATATTTACCGAGAGGTATCAGACTTGCTGAAATGGCTCCAATCCCAGCCTAAGCACTTCCCTATTAGCCTCTTGCCAGTTGGGTCCTCAAAGCCAGCCACCAGGAAAGATGTCCTTTCTGGAAGCAGACTGTTAGGTGGTTGCAGTCAGCTCTAGGGTGCTTTGGGCCTGACTAGGGGGGAATCTCAGGGCAGTGAAGGGCAGTGTCTCAGAAAAGCCTGTGTCAGCCACTGACGCTACCCTCCTACAGCCCACTGCATAGGTAAGCAAGCTGCCCACAAGATTCTGCACATTAGAGGCCCATAGGCTGTTCAGTTTCCTTAAAAAAAAAAAAAAAGAAAGAAAGAAAGAAAGAAAGAAAAAGAAAGTGAAGGCCCTTTCTGTTATGATACCCCTCAATTCCTGGCTTCCTTAAAGCACATAGGGTCATATTATTTCAAAATAATTTTTCATAATAATTTCAAAAGTGCACACGAAGAATCAGGAGCCAAAAAATAGACTGGAATTGGTTCCTCTTAGAAAGTCAGGGACCGAATGTTAGTAATAATCCTTTTCTTTTGTTGTTAATATTTATTTGGCTGGTTCTTGTTTGCAGTGCATGGAATCTTAAATTGCCATATGCAAACTCTTAGTTGCAGCATGTGGGATCTACTTCCATGACCAGGGATCGAACCTGGGTCCCCTGCACTGGAAGCATGAAGTCTTAGCCACTGGACCACCAGGGAAGTCCCCAAATGTTAGTGATAACCTGACCCAAGATAGAAGAAGAAACAAAAGAGGCCATAACTCTACCCCTCAGATCTATGCAATGTACTCAATACCAGCTCCAAGAGAAAGACCCTGAGGCCTGGCTCACCGCTCAGAACCTGTTTCTCATCATAAAAAAAATACTTCCAAGCACTTTATGATGTGCACATTTTGCCATTTTTTTTTTTAACACGTGGCATGGAGAACCATAGTAGGTCACAGATCTGACAGCTAGATTAAAACACTTTTAAGACTCTGAAAACTCATACCATTATTTTTCCTTCTCAGTGATGAATCTTAATTTCCATTCTAAGGAAATCTTTTTTTACTTTTAACACATAAAATTTTAAAATTACAACTGCTAAAAATAACTGTTGGTAGATTTTTTTATTCCTTTTCTTCTGTTCAGGTCTTTGTACCACAACTGCTTTCCTCTAAGGAGGATTGTTGGGGTTTAAGGGCCAAGTTTTAAAAGAGTATATTTTCTGTTGCTTTCATTGTTGCATTTTGGGCATCTTCTATTAATAATGTTACCCTAAATTAGACATTGTAGAAACAGTAGATGAGTTTGTTCATTCAGCTGATTCATAATTTCTTACCTAAAAAAAGCATATCAGCAGTTTTAGAAGACTTGATAATACTATAACCTTTAAAACAGATTGCTGAAGAAGCCAAGGATTACCACTCAGTGCTTTCATTGGGAAAGATTTTTTTTTTTTTTTCCTTTTTGGCATTCCATATTTTAAGAGAGTAAAAAAGTATTTTGCCATCAATCTTATTTCTAAAATTCATGCTGTTTTTAATCCTCAGTGCATTGATTTCAAGATCTTTCTCTGTAAAAAATCCCTTCATTTTCCTGGGCCTCAGTGTTTGTATCCTAAGAGGAAGCAGGTGAAGTAAAAGATGTATAAGGTGTCAAAGGTTTTAATGTTCTAATCAGCTATACGCCAATACAAAATAAAAAGTTTCTTTTTTAAGTTTTAATGTTCTATAGTTTCACTATTTAAATGCTCCTTCTTCATTCTGTCTGATAGAACCTATACTCTGCCTCCTGTCCAGCCTGAATGCCTTCACTCCACGTCCGCCTTCCCCCTGCTGAGGGCTCTGTTATTATGGGCCTTGAATCACATTCTTTCAGCCAGAGAACCCTCCGCGGAGCTTGCTCTCCAAGAACATGCATACTTTTTTGGGACCAGAAGGGCAAGCCACATGACTTCCCTTGCTTGTCTGGAAATTGCTCCTTCAAAAGATTTCTCAGCATTTCTTTCACTTCATTTATTCCAGATCCTTCAAATCCCACTTTGTTCTCATGCTCAGAACTTCAGCAGATGGTCTTCTGAAAGGAAAAATATGTTGTGGTGTTCAATTCCCCTCTTACATCCTTCACTTACCTACCCTTGAAGTTGTTTTTTTTTTCATATTTTACTTTCTTCTAAGTTTACATGCATAGATATTTTTCTTTTGAAGTGGTGACCCCCTCAACCACAATTTTTCATTCATTCTTCCTTGAAATATAAACTGGTCACTTCCAAGACAAACTCTGTGGGCAACACAGTTATACACTTTCAGATGAGTGCTGAGGCTTTCAATATAATCGTCTTATTTGCTTTTTTTTTTTTTTAGATGTTTTAAGAATTTCAAATACAGCTTTCTAGGAACAAAATATAGAAGCACAAAACCAGAGTATTTTAGAGGAAACAGAGTTCTTTTAGATGACGCCATGGGATGTCCCCATTTCACAGAGGAGAAACTGACAGCCTAAAATTGGAAGGCTCAAGGTCTTGTTACAAGTTGTGGCAGAGTTAAAACCGGAAGGGAAGACAGCTGCCTTCCAGACCAGAGTCATCTCTACCTTGATTTCTCTAACTGTAAAGTGTTACACAATCATAAAGCAAAGTACCCAGCTCAGATGAGGATTGAGAAAGATAAGTAAGTTAATATGATAAGTACTCAGAACAGTGCCTGGCACAAAGTCACATTCCACAAATGTTAGTTATTATTAGCAGAAGTACTGAAGACCCATATTGTAGGAAAAGGATGCCCTGTATTGTCATTGTGTGAATTTTGTTGAAACTTTTACATTTCTTTACTCTATGGAGCTTCTATTAGAAATCTGAAGGATAGGATTTAACCGAAAATTATTATGTTGGTAAATTCACCCACATAAAAATATAATAATAATAATACTTTTAAAATAAAAAGGTTTCACAACATTATAATGAGTCACAAGGTGGATGGCATTACCAAGGGCATAGAGAAATCCTTGATAAAATATGTTTTGTTTTGCTTTGCCATGTCTATCAACTTTCAGTTTAATGATGTTTTGAATATAAAATATCTTCCTCTACTTTTATTCCTCATATTTTTTCTCTTTTTTCTTTTCCATCTTGATTATTCCTCACTGAAAACAAATTTAGGGCCGTCTAGAGTTATAAAATGGCTGTGTATTTTATAATAACACTGGTCTGTCCTTTCTATAACCCAACAATGCCATCTGTTCATCAAACAAGCACCTAACTCTGTTTTTAGTTATATTATTTGCTCCCTTATCCCTCTGATATTTTCATTCTTAAGATGGAGTAGACGGGGTGGTGGCGAGAAATCTTCAAAGAGAAACAGCTTAAAATGAAAAGGCTTTAAAATGTCAGTATGTCAATACTCTTACAATGTGATGTTCATGGGATATAAATAGAAGGATGTGGAAAGGCCTGAAAAAAACTAAGTTATTTGCAAGGTAGTTAAAATGTAGTATACATTTAGAATTCCCTTTCAAATGTCATTTGTGAGAATATTTTTCAAATGCATGGCTATTTTACATATGCATAATAATAAAGATATCCTTAGGAACAGCAGATTAATTCTGGGGTGTAAGTTTGAGCCTGACTGAAGTACAGCACTGTGAGTGTGTGCGTGCAAAGTTGCCTCAGTCATGTCTGATTCTTTGTGACCCTATGGACTGTAGCCCACCAGGCTCTTCTGTCCATGGGATTCTCCAGGCAAGAGTACTAGAGTGGGTTGCCATTTCCTCCTTCAGGGGATCTTCCAGACCCAGGGACTGAACCCACATCTCTTATGTCTCCTGTGTTGGCAGATGAGTTCTTTACCACTAGCACCACCGGAAAGACCCTGCAAGCCTTTATTTTCTTGTTGATCATATCACCTCATCATTTCTTAACAGTGGAGGAAGAGTTTTGAATGAACCCCTCCTTTGCTGAGAAGAAGTGTATGGACAGGGAATAGAACAGTGGTTGAAGGAGAATTGGTTGAAGAATGACCATAAGGCTGTATTGGGAGACTGACTGACTGTCAGGAAGAGCTACTGGGATTGGACAAGCACTATGGCTAAAGCCCTCACGGCACAATCCCATTCAGTTCTCAGAACACCCTGTGAGATGGGAACCATGACCCCATTTCCACATGAGGACACAGAGAGTTATCTAAGATCATTCAGTTGACAGATGATATCCAATGAGATGGGAAAGACATGAGAAAAAGGGAAAAGTATTGTTCAGGGTGGGTGGAGGGTGGGGAGTGCAATAGCCCTTGACTCATGGTCAAGCTTGTTGAAGGCAAGGCAGGTAAGGGGTAAGGAGGAAACAGCTAAGAAGCCAGGAAAGAGGCTGGCAGCTGAGAAGTCACAGCTGGTTTCCTACCACTGCCTCAGCCAATGGAGTGTCCAATTGTGTCTAGAAATGTATATTTGAAACTGTGAAGGGGAGTGGATGGGGAAGATACAAAGAGAGTCAGCATGTCTTTGGACATGTGATGGATTGCTCTGACTTTAACGAGGGTGATTATAGGTTAGTTTTCTGGGGTCACTGTCAGTCGATGAGGTGAAAGACTGCAAGGGTCCTACTGGTTCTCTTCCTGTGATCTTTGCTTCTCAACCAGTCACTCATTGGCTGCTAGGATGTGAGGTCAGTCTGAGACAGTCCTGCACACACCAAACTAAGCCATGCCAATGTCATTTGGACCAGATAATCACCATCTCTCTAGAGAGGCAAAAGCCTGACAGTGCATGATGGAAAACTTAGATGTTTTTTCAGCTGCCAAATGGGAAAGTTCTTAGAAATGGTGAGACATGGAATGCACACTGACATATATTCATACATGTATATATGCATGTTTACACCATGAACAGATAGACAGACATACAGACACACACATATCACATTTGCTTTCAAAATGGACACTTTAGCAGGAAACAGATTTTATTTTAGACACAATTTTTATTTTAGGTTTTATGCAAGGTTGGGTTCTCTTGGAAGCTCTCTTTGAGATGAAGGTCAGTGTGCAGGATGTTTATTCAGTAGAGGTTTTAGGATCAACATTTGTGAAAAGGGGAAAAGAAAGTTTGGGAGAAACTAGCCTTGCTGATTGACTGATCATGTTAGGTCAAAAGGCTGGACTTTTCTGTTCCGCCTCAGTCAGTCACTGGATATGAGCTTCCCCTGTAAGGGTCTGTCCCTGGGAGAGACTGCTCTTGGCAGTTGAGGTCAATCCTAAAGAGGCTGACAGCTAACAGCTGCCTGCCAACAGCCCTCCAAGCAGCAGAGGCAACAAATCCTTCCTTTAAGAGAGATCCAGTGGGGCCCATCAACTAAGATCACCATGGATCTGGTTCTAACTGACTGTGTACACTTGAGCAGCTTGCCTTGTCTCTCTGGGTTTCAACTTTATCTTCTACCGAAAGTCTGTTTGGGTTTCCTTCAGCTCTAAAATTCTAAGCTTTTAAAATCAATTTTCATAACTGGCCTTCTACCTTGTCTTTAGTAAATGGAGAAAATAACCTTGCATTATAAATTATGCATGTAATGAAAAGATGCACCAAACATGTTAAGTCGCTTCAGTCGTGTCCAACTCTTTGCGACCCTATGGACTGTAGCCCGCCAGGCTCCTCTGTTCATGAGATTCTCCAAAAGGATACTAGAGTGGGTTGCCATGCCCTCCTCCAGGGGATCTTTCCAACCCAGGGGCTGAACCCGTGTCTCTTATGTTTCCTGCATTGACAGACAGGTTCTTTATCACTAGCGGCATCTGGGATTCCCAATGAAAAGATATACATATGGGAGGAACATCTTCCTGTTTCTTTTGTCATAAGAGGGATTTCACCAGAAAATATAAGCAAGAGAAAAAGTGGAATTGATTAGATAAGAATTCCATCCTCAGCAGCATGAAGAGCTACCAAGGTGGACACATAATGTGTCTCTAGAATACAGAACAAAAAATTCAGGTTGTTTCTTGAGCCTTCAGATGTTCCAGACTCTCTACCTAATGTGATTACAGTTTTCTCTCTCTCTCATATTATGGTGATTAGGCTCAACTGTAGGAACATTAAGGGGGAAAAAAAGTACCCTTCTTGTTTCTTCCTGTATCAACCAGCCCACAGGATCTTCCACCTCCTCCCCAGCTAGATTTTTCAAGGCTCGTGTGGGCATCTGCCGTGTGGAAACCAGATGGCAATTTTCTTGAAGCTCCCTGTTCTACTTTAACAGCCTCTTTGTGAAAAGCTCCCCCAAAGAGCATGCTTGCAGGTAGGGTCAGCATGAGAAAACAGTGGATTCAGGTTATCTGAGAACGTGGGACATCCAAATACCAAGTAGATGTGAAAAGAGTTTAAAAGCAAAACTCACAGTAGAAATTTTCAAGGTTCTATTGCTGGATAAATAGGCAACATGGTAAAACACACCAAGGAAATGTGTCTCTGGTGGTTTTTCTTTTTTGCGGGGGGAGCTATAGATTATAGAGGTGGTCATCTATTTATAGGTAGGAGCTGATTGCTAGGGGAAAGTTTTGATGTCTAGTAGAGCTGACCATTTTCTAGACTTTGAAGCATATCTTTGTCTCATGGTGAGACTTTCAGGATGAACCAACTTGGTTGTTGGCATTTGTTTGCTAAGAGAAAATGGTTTAGGACAGCATGGACAGGGGAGGGAAGGGGAGATTTTATAGGATTCTGGGGTGAAGAAAGAAAAAATGCTCCTCCATGAATTTTCTAATGCCAGTCTTCAGGTTGGGATCAAGCCGGCTGCTTCAGAGTCACTTGGGGGAACTTGCTAAAAATAGAGATTTCTTAAAAAAAAAAAAAAAGAAAAAGAACCTGCCTGCCAATGCAGGAGATATGAGAGACACAGGCTCAATCTCTGGGTTGGGAAGATCCTCTGGAGGAGGACATGGCAAGCCACTCCAGTATTCTTGCCTGGAGAATCCGATGAACAGAGGAGCTGGCAGGCTATGATCCATGGGGTCACAAAGAGTTGGACATGACTGAATTGACAGTGGGATAGGTTCTTTTTTTTTTTTTTTTAAAGAGATTTATGAAACCCATCTTCAGAAATGTTGATAGACTAAAAAATTTTCCTGTTTGACTCTGACATCCAGTTAGGCTTGGGAACTACAGGAATAGCTGAATGTAACACTTAAAACACTGGAATTCATCCATTATTCAAATATAAGGCTATTAGGCATCTCCTATGAAAGAAGTTGCACATTTAAATTCCATGGAATTTATAAATATGTGCAAGACATAGGCTGCCTCAAATCCCTTTCAGCATGAGCAGAGCACTCAGGGCAGCAGGTAGGTGACAGACAGGAATGTTCTCGGCCATGAGTTTACAGTCCAGTGGGATGTGGAGAATAGAGTGGAGCTATGATGCTGGGGGAAAATGAGCAGATGCTTTAAACCAAGTTAGAAAAGAAGAGGGAGACAGCTTGGCAGATTTCCCAGCAACAGTCCCTAGTTCAGATGTCCAAGATATCTTGGAGAAGACAAATATGAATCTCAACCTCATAAGTCTGTAGGAAAAATTCAATGAAAGCATATAAAATAGTCCTTAGCAGAGTATCATCATTAACAAATGGTGGATATTAATAACTGTAGGAGATTTAAAGGGCTGTGGGCAATTTCCTTTTTCAAAAATATCTCTCCCTCTCTGCCTGTAACAATGCCTATAATTCCTTTATTGAATTTTGAAGTCTTATTGGAAAAGACTTTTCTTGAAGAAACTATTTTGAAAGGCACATGCCTTAAGCTTTTAATAGTCTAGGAAGAAAAGAGAAGAAAAATAGGGGAGAGTGACCACATGGAAGGACAGAAGTCAGAAAGGAGTTGAGGTGGAGTCAGAGGCCAGTCTGGCATCGTTACTGTAGAAGCCGCCCTCCTGAAAGTGGACAGGTGGTATGGCCTATATACATGATCATTCAGAGCCCAGGTCCCTCTCTCTAACCACACATCTTTCTCTCAGTACCTGGCAGATGGTGAAAGAGACTAGGGAGAAAAACACCTCTGTTTCTTAATCACTTGGGTCTTTACATAACTCTCCTGCTCACATTTCTTTCATGAGAAGCAGTCATTCAGTCCATTTAGACATAAGTGGGTAGGTAGAGAAGGCTGAGAAATATAACCTCTGGCTTGGCAAAAGGACTCTAGACTCTTTGAGTCTTGAGGGCTTCTGAAAATGTGACAACACATTCATGAAGAGGAAACAGAGAGACATGGGCTCAGCTGGCAAAAGAAGGGCTGAAGTCAAGAAACAATGTATAGATGCCTCAAATAAATGAGCTTGCTCAGGGAGAAGAAAGGTGTTAAGGCTAGGGTACCAGTCTGGGAGAAGAGGGGAGGAAAAGCACTTGGGGATCTTATAAGGGGTTGAGAGTAGAAACCCTGGCTGAAAAGATGAGAAATTCAGCTAGAAGAAGGCAAGGAGGCCAAGTACATGTGATTAATCCCCAGATGGAAATTGGATCTTCCTGCTGGTGTGACAAGCATGGCTAGCTGACCACCAAAGATTCATGCTCCTCCTGACCAGCCAGAGGCTACATTTTGTAGCCTCCTCGCCGCCTACATGGAGATGGGCTATGGGTTTGGTGCTCACTAACTGAATGTCAACAAAAGACTTTTGGAAAACGTCAAGTGAGCCAAAGGACCAAGATGCAAATGAATCTCCATCTAGTCTGTTTCTCTATTTGCCAGTCAAACCTAGCTGCTGCTGCTGCTGCTAAGTTGCTTCAGTCGTGTCTGACTCTGTGCAACCCCACAGACAACAGCCCACCAGGCTCCACCATCCCTGGGATTCTCCAGGCAAGAACACTGGAGTGGGTTGCCATTTCCTCCTCCAATGCATGAAAGTGAAAAGTGAAAGTGAAGTCACTCAGTCGTGTCCAACTCATAGTGACCCCATGGACTGCAGCCTTCCAGGCCCCTCCGTCCATGGGATTTTCCAGGCAAGAGTACTGGAGTGGGGTGCCATTGCCTTCTCCAAGCCAAACCTAGAGAGCATATTAAAAAGCAGAGATATTACTTTGCTAACAAAAGTCTGTACAGTCAAAGATATGGTTTTTCCAGTAGTCATGTATGGATGTGAGAGTTGGACCATAAAGAGAAGGCTGAGAGCCAAAAAATTGATGCTTTTGAACTGTGGTGTTGGAGAAGACTCTTGAGAGTCCCTTGGACTGCAAGGAGATCAAACCAGTCAATCCTAAAGTAAGTCAATCCTGAATATTCATTGGAAAAACTGAGGCAGAAGCTGAAGCTCTGATAATTTGGCCACCTGATACGAACAGCTGACTCATTAGAAAAGACTCTGATGCTGGAAAGATTGAAGGCAGGAGAAGGGGATGACAGAGGATGAGATGGTTGGCTGGCATCACCGACCTGATGGACATGAGTTTGAGCAGTCTCCGGGAGATGGTTAAGGACAGGGAAGTCTGGCATGCTGCAGTCTGTGGGGTCGCAAAGAGTTGGACACAACTGAGCGACTGAACAACAAAGGAAAAGGAGATGAAGATGAAGAAGAAGCCATGAGGTAAGGGCCTCTGAACGATCACCTAGAAGCCATCAACCTACATTGGACTGCAATGGAAATGGGAAAGAAACTATCATTTGAAGTCTCTGAGATTTCAGAATTGATCTATTTCAGGAGCTAGTTTTACTTCACACATATAAAAGGTCAGAAGAAGCCTATGGGGAGCAGAGGCAATTCAAGAATCAAGGTGATAACTTCTTTGAACTCATCTCCTCTATAAGTAAAAGACCAAGGACTGATAAATACGACAGCCCCTTAAGTCTCTTTAGGCAATCACCAAGATCATGTAAAGGGAAGATTCCCTCTCCTCCCCACTGCTATCCTAGGCTTCAGGACTTAGAGGATTTATTTACCTTCTTACTGGCTCCATCTTTCTCTCTCTCTCTCTTCTGTTTTTCTGCCCCTCCCCTCCCATGGCTAGTAGGAGTTTAGTTCCCCAGCCAGGGTTTGAAGCCTTGTCCTCTGTAGTGAAAGTGGGAGTCAAAACTGTGGGACCATCAGAAAATTCCCTCCAACTGTCATCTTTTAAACCACTTTTATTCTAGACAAAAATGTTGGAGGATAGGAAGGATACTGGCTATTTTAACCTAACTTTCTGTGGAAAAAGAAAACGTAAAGGAACAGAAACAGATAAACAGGTAAAAATCTTAGTTGTAAAGAAAGGGTTTCATTCCGCATTCCAAGGCCAAATTTGCCTGTTACTCCAGGTGTTTCTTGACTTCCTACTTTAGCATTCCAGTCCCCTATAATGAAAAGGACATCTTTTTTGGGTGTTAGTTCTAAAAGGTCTTGTAGGTCTTCATAAAACCGTTCAACTTCAGCTTCTTCAGCATTACTGGTTGGGACGTAGACTTAGATAACTGTGATATTGAATGGTTTGCCTTGGAAATGAACAGAGATCATTCTGTCGTTTTTGAGATTGCATCCAAGTACTGCATTTCGGACTCTTTTGTTGACCATGATGGCTACTCCATTTTTTCTGAGGGATTCCTGCCCACAGTAGTAGATATAATGGTCATCTGAGTTAAATTCACCCATTCCAGTCCATTTTAGTTCATTGCCTTGGAGACGAACAGAGATCATTCTGTCGTTTTTGAGATTGCATCCAAGTATTGCATTTCGGACTCTTTTGTTGACCATGATGGCTACTCCATTTCTTCTGAGGGATTCCTGCCCACAGTAGTAGATATAATGGTCATCTGAGTTAAATTCACCCATTCCAGTCCATTTTAGTTCGTTGATTCCTAGAATGTCGACATTCACCCTTGCCATCTCTTGTTTGACCACTTCCAATTTGCCTTGATTCATGGACCTGACATTCCAGGTTCCTATGCAATATTGCTCTTTACAGCATCGGATCTTGCTTCTATCACCAGTCCCATCCACAACTGGGTATTGTTTTTGCTTTGGCTCCATCCCTTCATTCTTTCTGGAATTATTTCTCCACTGACCTCCAGGAGTATATTGGGCACCTAATGACCTGGGGAGTTCCTCTTTTGGTATCCTATCATTTTGCCTTTTCATACTGTTCATGAGGTTCTCAAGGCAAGAATGCTGAAGTGGCTTGCCATTCCCTTCTCCAGTGGACCACATTATACTACTACACATAAACCAGATCAACAACAAAATCCTACTGTATCGCACAGAAAGCTATATTCAGTACTTTGTAATAACCTATCATGGAAAAGAATCTGAAAAAGAGTACAAACTATGTATACATATAAATGAATCACTTTGCTGTACACCAGAAATTAACACAACACTGTAAATCAACTATACTTCAATAGAAAAAAAAAAGAGAATGTGGTACTGACATATGCTAACACATTGATGAACCTTGAAAACATTATGCTAAGTGAAATAAGCCAGTCAAAAAAAGACAAATATTGCATGATTCCACTTATTTGAGTTATCTAGAAATCAAATTCATAGAAGGAGAAAGTATATTAAAGGTTAACAGGGGGTGGGAGAAGGTGAGAACAGAGAGTTATTGCTTAATGGTTTCAGAGTTTCTGTTTGGAGTGATGAAAAATTTTGGAAATAGTAGTGAAGGTTGCAGAACATAACTAATACTACTGAATCTGTACACTCAGAAATGATGAAAATGTAAAATTTTTATGTTAAGCATACCTTTACCACAGTTTAAAAGTATTAATAATGTAAAATACAAAAAAAAAATGAATGGGTAAATTGTACCGCCTGTGAATTATATCTTTTAAAGCTGTTATAGAAGAAAACAATATTGCTGCTGAACTAGCAACAGTAAATTTGATGATGATGATGAAAGACAATCATTCTAACAAAAGCAACAGCTACCATTTGGCAAGCATCATGCTAGGAGCTTTACACAAATTTACCTCATAATAATTCCTTCAGTTAAACATAGCTGTATTATCTAACTTTTCCATGAGGTGCAAGGAGCTCAGGTAGCTCATGCTATTTGCGTAGGATCACAGAACTAATAAATGGTGAATTGAAGTGTGTCTGAATCCAAAACGAATGCTCAAACTACCTCTCTAGACCATATCCCTTGAAATTTGGAGTATTTGCTGAAGTGCAAGCCTATAACTCCATTTGGGGTAAGGGAGAAAGAAGGAGTCCTACTCTTTCACTTTAATAAAAGAAATCTAATGCCTTCATGTGAGCATCTCAAGTCCCAGCACGATGCTAGTCTTGAGCTACATATACCTCTATGAGATAAAATCTGAGTTGGAATAAAAGATATGGGAATGACTAAAAGTATGGCAGTCAAATAGGGACTAAATAGGGAGACAGGATGTTGTTGAATTAAGAACTTGGTCTCTGTTGACAGATCAACTTGAATTTCAATCAATCTGCTACTTTCTCTCTGTTCCATTTTGTGCAAGTCACTAAATCTCTCTAAGACCCACTTATCTCATCTATAAGATGAAACTAATGCCTTTACTAAATAAGTCTGATCTGAGGATTAAGGGCAATAATGCTTGTAAAGCATCTGGAACAGCTCCTGGCATAGAATCAACACTCAATGCATGACACCTTTTATTGCTACAGTGTAGAATTGGATGGTAACTTTAGCAAAATAGAGTAAAGAGGCAGAAACTGTACTAGTGAGGTAAGATATAGAAATCACAAGATGAGGCGAGGTCAATATTAGGGAAAAAAACAACTGTGTTTGTCTTGTGTTTTGCTCTCAACAACAAAAGGAAATTAAACATCTTCTCCAGAGATAAACAGGACTGGGTGAATCTGAAGGGACTTGGGGGAGGAGAAAAAGGGCAGAGTTAACTTTCTGTGGACTCTTAGGACTTTATGGAATCAGTACAAAATTATTTTATCCCAGCCTCTATACTCAGTGTATATTGAAGATAATTTTATAGCTGTCCCTCTCCCTTCCTCTCTCTTTTAAGCAATGAACTGTATGTAGATGCCATCTCAGACATTACATACATAACTAAGAGATAAGTAAGAGGTTACAAATATTGTTACTGTTAATAGTAGGGAGCACCCAGATTCCACAGATGACTCAGAGTTAATACTGAACAATGTATATTGGGTCCTCCTCAAGTGCTTCTCTTGTCTCCTAATAATCTGAGAATTAAATGAAAGGGTTCAGTAACGACTCCCATTCTGCCTCACTTTTTAAAATCATAAATATAATATTTACATGTGGGAATAAAAATTAAACCATACAGAGGTAAATAAAAGGAAAGCCTAAAATGCTTCTCCTTCCTACCTTTGTTCCACCTCTAATCCTAATTTCCATTGTAACAGGCAGTTTTTATATTTAATTTTTCTGGTGGTTACTTCCATTACTATAAATTAGTGGTTCTCAAATTTCTGTGTACATAAGAATTACCTGAAAAGCTTGCTGCTTGCTTAGAAAGCAGATTACTGGGCATCACTCCAAAAACATATGGGGTAGAGCCAAGGAATCTGAATTTTTTTAAACTACAGTGGGTAATTTTGACTCAGGTAGTTTATGGGATGAACTTTGAAAGACGCTATTATAAATTATGCATTTATATCTCTATATTTTAACCAAACAATTTATTAGCAGTGACTTTTCAATATTGAAGATGGGAAATTTTAGCAAACAATTTGCTCTCCCTTTCAACATTCTGTAACATTATTTTAGGTTTGATTTCTCTATTGATTGCCATTTTAATTTTATAATGCAACTAAACTTTCACTTATTGATATTTTATGTGGTTCAGTTCAGTTCAGTCACTCAGTCATGTCCAACTCTTTACGACCTCATGGACTGCAGCACGCCAGGCTTCCCTGTCCATCACCAACTCCCAGAGTTTACTCAAACTCATGTCCATCGAGTCGGTGATGCCATCCAACCATCTCATCCTCTGTCGTCCCCTTCTCATCCTGCCTTCAATCTTTCCCAGCATCAGGGTCTTTTCAAATGAGTCAGTTCTTCGTTATCAGGTGGCCAAAATATTGGAGTTTCAGCTTCAGCATCAGTCCTTCCAATGAATATTCAGGACTGATTTCCTTTAGGATGGACTAGTTTGATCTCCTTGTAGTCCAAGGGACTCTCAAGAGTCTTCTCCAACACCAAAGTTCAAAAGCATCAATTCTTCGGTGCTCAACTTTCTTTATAGTCCAACTCTCACATCCATACATGACTACTGGAAAAACCATAGCTTTGCCTAGATGGACCTTTGTTGGCAAAGTAATGTCCCTGCTTTTTAATATGCTGTCTAGGTTGGTCATAACTTTATGTGGTATATATTGACTTTCGCAGTATAGAGTAAGAAATTTAATCTTTCATCCTTCCTCCACCTCCCAGACCTCTGTCAACTTTTGGCTCTGTGCTCTGTCACTCAGTCTTGTCCAACTCTTTGTGACTCTTTGGACTGTAGTCCATCAGACTCCTCTGTCCATAGGATTTCCCAGGCAAGAATACTGGAGTGGGTTGCCATGCCCTGCTCCAAGGGATCTTCCTGACCCATGGATCGAAACTGAGTCTCCTGTGTCTCCTGCATTGCTGGGCAATTCTTCATTGCTGAACTGTTGGAGAAACTCAGCTTTATCTTTAATATAATCAAATTTACTATGAAATGATTCTATTTTTTCATATAAATTTATTTTAATTGGAGGTTAATTACTTTACAATATTGTATTGGTTTTGCCATACATCACCAAAAGCCATAAACATATCTATACTGCTATGATTAATGTAAACCTTATTTCTTTCTGAATCAAGGTGCATTTTTGTACAATAAAGACATATAAATATATGTCACAAAACCTTCACCACTAAGAACCTGTGCTACTGCTCCAATTTTTCTTACACCGTATCAATTGCTTAAAATCAAATCAGTTTGCTCCATATTTGTGTTGTGACTTTCTTGTATATATTTTTCTTTCTGGAGAACTTCTTCTATCTTAATGACCAGAAATATATATACTTTTATTACTATATCACTAAGATCATACAATTTCTTAGTTACACCACTACTTTCTGGGTTGGCTGAATCCTGGGAGCTTCTTTTTAGTATAACACTATATTATTTCATTGCTTCTTAGAAGCACCCTCTCCTCAACTTCATGAACTCAAATTTCCAAAATGGAAAATTATCTGAATCTTAGCACGTCTGAAAATATCTTTATTTTGCCTTCATAAATGATTGCTATTTTAGGTGTATGTAGAATTCTTGGTTGAAAATAATTTTCCAAGACTACTTGAAAATTTAAAACTTCTCTGCATCGAAGGACACAATCAGCCAAGTGTAAAGGCAACCTATGGAACAAGAGAAAATATTTTCAAATCATATACATGACAGGGAGTTGATATCTAGAATATATAAAGAGCTCCTACAACTCAACAACAAAATAACTCAATTAAAAGATGGGTAGGGAGTTTTCCTGGTGGTCTAGTGGTTAGGATTCAGAACTTTCACTGCCATGGCCCAGGCTCAATCCCTGGTCAGGGAACTAGATCCCACAAGCTAAAATGGGGGAAAAAAAGATGAACAAAAGACTTGAATAGACTTTTATCCAAAGAAGATACATAAATGGTCTATAAGCGTATGAAAAGATTCAACACCACTAGTCACGCAGTTCAGTTCATTCAGTTCAGTCACTCAGTCGTGTCCGACTCTTTGCAACCCCATGAACTGCAGCATGCCAGGCCTCCCTGTCCATCACCAACTCCTGAAGTTCACTCAAACTCACGTCCATCAAGTTGGTGATGACATCCAGCCATCTCATCCTCTGTCGTCCCCTTCTCCTCCTGCCCCCAATCCCTCCCAGCATCAGAGTCTTTTCCAATGAGTCAACTCTTCGCATGAGGTGGCCAAAGTACTGGAGTTTCAGCTTTAGCATCAT